>BMAO01035567.1:0-142706 GCA_019973975.1 Trichonephila clavata | reverse complement strand
AAAAAATAGCATAAATGCGGTCTCTTCTGTACCAAAGGTTTATGAACACATTTTCAATTTTTTCCATCTAATGTGTTACTATATTATTCATTTTAGAAATGACCTTCAGGATAAGCGATATTTTCATTTTTACAAAAACTAGAGCACTTTATCTCGGTTATTATATGAAATTGCTTTAAAAAAAAACAGTGATTATATTCACATAAGGGACTGTAAATTTTGTAATAAAACAGTGATGGACAAATCTGAAGGTTAAAACAATTCTACTAATATACAGAACTTACAGAAAAAGTTTCAGTTGATTATGTTCAAAACTTTTTCAGCAATCGCGGTCTCGTTTGTGCATTTTCACCAAAACACATTTCGAGAAAAACGCGTTTCAAAGTAGAACATCTTGCTTAAAGTAATGACATCTGCTCTTACTAAAACACTTGTAGGTTTTGTTCTAGTGAACGGAAAATGATAAACTTGGTATTTTTATAAAGCTAATAAATGACCCATAATATAAAATCATAAAAATAATTTGTCAATTTTTGGCAAAACTCACAATTTTAGGGTTGTCGGATACCTTAAAGATCTAATTATGTATACTGTACGGATCGAATTAATTAGAACAAACGCGAAGAAACTAATTTTTCTTAAACCTTGGCTTTTAATCATTAATTATCTTAAGTAGACTGAAAAATCTCTGTATTATTGCGAAGTATGTCCTCTTTTAGCAGAAATGTTCTCTTGAACACGTTGTAGCATAAACTCCGCTAGTGTACCGCACATATTCTTCACTTTATCATCGAGGAACTACACTTGTATAGCAATTTTCATCATCTGTTCTGTTGTCGTGCTATCCATGTTAACAAAACGATCCTTGAGAATATGCCGTAAGTTATCAAAATGATTTAGGTCTCGTGAATTACCATGCCAAACAAGCACTTGCATTTTATTTTTCCGCATAAATGTCTAGACTGATATCAAATTGTGACAAAGAGCCAAATCTAATTTTTGTATCATTTAAATTCACCTAGAATTATAAATTTCAGACTCATTTACGGGAAAATTTATTTTAACGAACCTACTGAAGCGATGCAAGTTTTTAGCTCGTTTTTCACGTAGTGGGACAAAAGCGCTATTGGTACGCAAATTTTGTCTTCGTTTCATATTTTGTCGTACCGTTTTCTCAGCCAATAAGCAACCAATTGACTTCGGGTTTTCGGCATTGGGTCGCATTTGTGCTCTAGATGAGTCAAATCATATTTAAATTTAATCATTCTTAAATTTTTTTTCAGAACAGTACACACTACTTTCTGTTAGTAAAAAGTTCATTAGTTGCATTATTGTAAAATACAACATGTGAAAAACGCGCTAAAATTACTTGGCCATGCCAATGATTGATATCTTGTTTTCATTGTTTTCTTAATAGAGATTAGTATATTATTTGGAGGACAAGTTTGTAAGGAATTATTATTCCTTCTTCCCTCTATTCCGGCTACATGTGTCGGAGGAACTAAATGATCAGACGACATGTGTGATGAACTTCAATTATTTATTTATCTCTATGTTTAACACAGACACAAATCACGCTCTTATTAAGATAAATTTGATCAACTAGAGCGCGAAGGTGAGACAAGATAGCGTGGGGACAATATCTACGATCATGAAAGTCTATCTTTACGATGACTTATACAAAGCTTGATTTTTGAAGCTTGTTAATGATTTAACTCTCTAACTTCTATTTAAACTAAAATTACAGTACTTGAATTCTTGCAATCCTTTCCCTATTCGACGTAGCCTTTAACACTAATAGTTGACTTCAGCACTTCTTAGAAATTCCAACTTTACGCGTCGTACACTGTTTACGTTCTACTGCCGGATTGTTAGATTCTCATTAATTCACTTCACATCCGGGCTATACTCACTTAACTAATCTTCGATTCTCACTTCACTAACTTCTTAAAACTCGCGAATGCAGAATATATATACTAAACTTAATTTGCATAATCACGTTTTCTTGTCTTCATTGAAAGTTGGTTGAAAGAATGCTTGACCTAAAAGAATCCCCAAGGAGTTAGTGAGAGGACGTGTATAGATCCGTCCTAAGGTCTGAGATAGAAAATTGTCAAATGGGGGATTAACACAAATCAGAAGAAATTTGCTTTCTGAGTAAGAAAATTAAAATATAGTGTTATAAAAAATGGTAAAAATACGATTGAATTTCATTAAAAAATAGCTTAATCGAAGAAGGGTAAAGACTCGTCACCGTTAAAAAACATATTAGAGAGAAAAAAGATCACTTCCCCCAATAAAGTCAAATTAATTACAAAACCTGAAACAATTTTCCTGGGAAGGACGCATAAAATGTCCTTTGAGACTTGAAAGCATTAAAAAAACCAAGAAGCTTCATTTAGGAAACCTCAAATTTAATCTGGAATGCGTTGTTTGGTGCTCAGGAAAAGTTGAATCTGCACCACAATGAAAGAGAGCATTAAAAAAAAAAAAGAGAATATTAAAATCAATCATTTTTCATCATTTTAGTGGCAACAGTAAGCCTTATTTAAAAATAAGACGCAGTAGAAGATTTGTTGCAAATCCTTAGAGCCTTTTGGATTTTTTAATCATCTTTTACAACAAAAACATCTTTTTAAAGTATTTTTGTGATGTTCATATTTTTTTCGCTCACGTAATTGATGAGCATGGAAGTGCGGGGAAAACTTTAACACTGATACTTATAGTTCATTATATACTATTAGTTTTATTAAAATTATCTGATTTATTTGACCTGAGAATCATTTTTCATAGCATCGTGGAACTTTTATACTTTTATTTTTTTTCATACTTAGATGATGATTTATATTTTTATCTAAGTGTGTTATCAAATGTAAAATATTTTTTGAGATCTTATTAATTTGAAGTGGCACGCATCCGGAGGACAGAACCCGGCATCTTTGGTTCCGTAAGCACATAACGTACCACTAGACCAAAATGATCACTTCAGTTCAGAGGTTGTTCCTGGCTTATATAGATCCCACCGCTACGCACTCCTCCACCAGTGAGTCGGTGGATAGGTGAACGAACTATATAGTTGTTTTGGTGATTGTATGAGTTATTGCTGTTAATTGAAGGAGTTGCGTCACGTGATTCGGACGACTTTGCTGCGTCAACTGAGTCTGACGAGTTTGACTGCTCTTTCCGCGGGTAGATGGCGCCACGACAGTTCAGAAGATTACGATTTTTCTTAGGTGGACCAGGGTCACCAATGAAGTGATGCGCAACTGGAGGACAGAACTCGGTACCTTATGGTTCCGTAAGCACGTAACATACAGTTAGACCAAACTGATCATTTCAGTGCGAAGACTCGTACTGGCTTATATATATACCACCGCTACAGATGCATTAACCCTAATTAATCGCCAACTTAGCAAATTTAATTTTTTCCCCTCACTATATTGGTTTGAAGTACCATAAGACCTAAAAAAATTCAAAATATTGAATTTTTAATTTTATATCTTTATTTAAGTTGATAACGTTTATTTTTGGTACATACTCTTTCACGTCGACCATTTTTGTAGCATTGAAAACCGTAGCTAAATGCCGTATTATTATTTGGCCTATTATGAAAAATCGTTTTTGCGCAAGCATCAAACTCTGTGCAACTCTGAATCAAGCGCATATCTGAATCAATGTAAAATAAATCCTTTTTTTACTTTTTCACTTCAATATAAAAATAATTTTTAATTAAATTTTTGTACTTTCCGATTCACCACTGCTAGTGATAACTTGCCAAAAATGATGCAACCGACGCCAAACGGAAAATTCCACCTGGTAAGCGTTTACCACCACATTTAGATAACACCTCGCGTGTTTTTTTCCCCCTTACAGTAATATCTTTTTCATAATAAATCAAAAGTAGATGAAAAACCAATGAGAACTAAGATTTGATATTTTTTTATGTGCGTACTGTGCATAGTCGTCAATAAAGTCTGCTTGGCGAGATTTGCGTCGGCAAAACGGAAAAGCACCTAAAGTTCATGTTTATTCTACACTGTATTTCCCAATATTTGTGTGCTGTTATATTATTATCAAATACTTCATATTCATATACTAATTAAAATTGATACAAATGAAATCATTCTCTTAAGATTGGAATACTTGAGACGGAAAAGAATTGCAATGCTGAGTAATCAGTGAAGTTTCATATTAAAAAAAAAAAACAAAACTATTTTTTTTATATTCAATTTTTCATATATCTGTTCTCAGACTTACGAATGTGTTCTATCTAAAATCTAATACACTCAATGTAATCTGTCATTTTTCCCATTCCTCAAAATGAATCTTTAGAAAGAAATTTTTCTATCCACGCTTAAATCTTGATAGAAATATTTAAGAAAGAAATGGAGTGAAGTAGCTAATATGAAGCAAGGAGCATCCCAACAACTCCACTCGAACACGTTTCTTTCGCGAGTTTCTTTCTTGTTGCCTCACAGGCAACTTTCAAAGAGCGTCGAGCTGATCAGGTTTGTTCTAAGAAAAGGTATTCAGAAGAAAAGAAGGGCGAGAGATTGAAAAAGCTGCATGCTTCATCACTTTTCCCCATTTCTTTTTATTCAAATGCTTGCGATTGTCTGGGGAAAGAAGTGTTGGGAAGTTCCTTAAAGCTGAACTGAAGTCAATAATCGTCTGCTGTTTTAGCAGTCTTGTGTTTGAATTAGAGCTCAAGTTAGGAATGTGTGTCTTTTTTTCATGCTGTAATCTTTCTCTTCGTTTATATAAGACATGAGAATTCCAATGTGTGTATACCAAACTGTTCCGCCTTTTTCTTCTCGAATATTGATTTCTCAAAAGGAATTTCTTTTTGTAGTTGGTGTTTGTCAAATGAGATTAATTGGAAGTTAGTTTTTTATATGTATGTATACGAGTATGTATACAATATGTGCTAGGGTTGGAATTTTATTGTGGCAACAATTTATTTACATGGAACACAAAAGGGATTCATGTCACCATGTTTTATAGAGCTTTAATATAGTCTCCAGCATTATATATAACCCGTTTCTAACGATGAGGAAGTCGCAGAACACCTGTAGTAGTGTTCTTTTCATAGTTAGAAAGGACCGGTCTACTGCCGCAAGAATCTCTGGAACAATTTTGAAGCGAATGCCATGAAGTGGTTCCTTCATCTTAGGAATTAAGTCACAAGGACATAGATCTGGGGATCGATCCCTGTTTTCTTTCTTTTCTAAAATTTCTAATACCGGTATTAAAACCGGTATCCCAGTATTAAGTTCTAAGAAATACCGAATAACGGTATTAAAATTTTGGTCCGATATTGCAATCCCTTGTGATAAGTAGGCTTTATCGAATATTCTTTGCAACGGCCACAAACTGTTTTGTCAGTGGTAATGTGACAGTAATAACAAACACATCCTAAGAAGTTTGTTATATTATTGATAATCATATGAAACCGTGTTCTGATGCAAAAAATTGTGGAGGAGTGTTTCTTAAATTCTTTTGATTTAGTGTTGTGACAAAAATAAAAAATATATAAAAAGATGGTAACTAAGAAGCAAAACAGGAGTTATAATATTTTGATCAATTTTCCACACTTTAAATTTCTGTTATCTTGGTCTTAAAGCTTTTCTTACCCCCTCTCCGTTTAACCTCATGTTGCTGCCCGCGTGAAATGGCTGACATATGTATGCGGAAAGAGGAGAAAAGAGGTTGAGTACCCCTGTTCTATAGTCTTCTGTTAAAAATAAATTGCTTATAGTGCGAATAAGTTTCATTTTTATTCTGTCTGACATATCGCTCGTTTTTTCATTAAAAATTTAAATCGTTTTTAAAGTTCACCGTGTGTGAAACAGCTTTACACTTTCAGAACAGATCTTCATCAATATGTTATATTATGTTATGTTATTCATGGAAGAAACTGAACGAGATGGAAAACTTTAAAAACAACACATCACTCTGCAGATGTTGTAAATATGGTAGGATACTTTTTGAAGAAAAAAGATATTGAAGGATTTTTTGTTTGAAAAGATTAATTTTTCTTATTTTTTTCGAAAAAATAGCTCAATGGTTTTATACATATACTTATAAAAAAATTTAATTCTAACATATGGTTGTGACCACGGTAGCTTAGTAGCCTTGGGCTAGGGGCCAACGTCTCATGAGTTTGAGCTATTGAAGACCCACGTGGAGATAGGCTGATGCACGTTAAATTTGTCGAGGCTCGAAATCTTCAATTTAGTGTGGTTGGGATTTTCTGAGAGTGGGCCAGCTCAGGTGTCGTCCTAGTCACTTAACCATGATTCAAAATAACGATGTCTTTCGCCAATACCTCTTGTATTGCCTTCTAATGCAAAGTCAATAAACACTCACTCACTCTAACTTACGATTGTAGAAGCAGTATATTACATTTGGACAGCATGTGAGATTTCATGTACGTGATATTATAATTAGAAAAGATCGTAAGTGAATTGCATAATTTTTTCTTCAGATTCTTGGTTGGACTGAAGTGTCAAATTAAAATAAGTACCACCATTAAAAAGAAAATTATATAATTTCTGAGTAATTTTGAAGAAATTTAAAAAGAAAGTGAAAAGTCATTGCATATGTGTTTTTTATGAATATATATATATATGTAAGGATAATTAAATTAGATCCAAAATTAAATCCCTAGACCACTTTTAACTTTTATTTTCCCGTTACATCTTCAAGTATTAAATTTATTATCCAGTTAGGGAATGAAGAACACATGGCCCTTAACAGAACTTTACCGCTCCGACCATTAATTTTTATTATCTAGTATGTCATGCTTAAATGCTTAACGTTCAAATATATCTCTTAAATAAGAAGAGTACTTGAAAAACATCTGGTCTGTAAGTGGTTACATATTCTAAAAGTTGGTGTACGTCTCTCTCTCTCTTAGCAAGCAGATACAAAATTGATTTCATGGAATAAAGACAGGTCAAAATAAAATGCCTTGGTGTTGACTCGAAGAACCATGACACACACACGACACACACACACATATATATATATATATATATATATATATATAATGTACATGTAAATTTATCATTATGCATAAATAAAAGAAAAAGACTTATCAGAAGTAGTAGATCAAGTAGATTGGCAGAACTACTTGAAATTTGGCAAGTATGTTGCTGTTGTTGAGTAGAGATCAACTAAAAACACCTTTGAAAAAATATTATTAAAAGGGGGGGTTGCGGTGGTGTTCTAGACAAAAGTTACATTTTTTTGATGTATTAGACCCACAGAGTTGAAATTTTACAGACATGTTTCTTTTGTGAAAGAGATATCTGCTAATAACGGGTTTTCTTGAAATCATCCCAAAAAGGGGAAAGGTACACGGTCGTAAAAGATTAGTATGCTTCCGTTTTAGAAATTTAAGTCTTATCTTTTTTTTTTAAATCAAGAGGGGGGGGTAGCTATAAGAATTTTTTAAAGTACAAGATAGATTTAGATATTCAATAATTTAAAAGAAACAACGTATTGTAGCGGAAAAAAATATTTCACACTTCGGTTGCCATGGACACGATCTACGGTATAGATTCACGCGCCCGGTTGCGCGCGATTTGCCGAAAATAATTTCTTTTGTTTTCTTCGTATTAGCTTTAATTTTTATGTCACTTGCTTATTTTTTATTAGTTGTAATTTTTTTTCTCTCGTGCATTTTTTAATTGTACTTATACTTATAAAAGTTAACTGCAATTATACTTATGGAAAATTCTGGAAATTTTGATGGCAATATATAAGGAAAGGAAATTTTCAGTTTGTAGAATAAAGTCTTGTGAGTAGTGTCTAGCGAGAATTGTTGTCATTTTATTTGAGTATCGAATTATCGTATTAATTTAATCTACGCTATAATGATCATTAAATATCGTAGACTAGTGTATAATTTATACATAAAATAAGAACTTCTAAAACAAAGTTAAACTGGAATGATTTAATAAAGGAGCAAATTTTATATCGTTAATTTATTTCAATTTTATGCATGTTTATTTTATTTAATTAATTTATTTTTGCATATCTGTGAATATTATTATGATATAAATTGTATACTTTTCCTTTTGTATTAAATGTTTTTTTTCTTTTTTAGGTAAGTAATGAATTTTTATCGAATCTTATCCTTCCTGCGGTAAGTTGCTTTCTTAAAAACTGGTAACGATGTTCCTGAAAAGAATTTTTATTTTTCGTATTTAAAAAAAAAGTTATGAAACACATACACAGCTAGTTATTATTCTGAAAGTGAAATTGGAACTACACAGTAAATATAAAATACGTTTTTCCCCCTATTTGCCTATATTTTTTAGAATCGAGAAATGTTGTTCTATCAATGCTTCAGTATATATCTTCTCTGTTATTAAAATTTCTGTACAAAGTCACTGTTCAGAATAAATATTTGAATAATACTCTTAAAAAAAACTGCAAGAATAACTCATTGTTGCTTCAGTACTTTACTGAGTTGAAAATAAGCTAGTTTGATAGCTGGTTGTAGTAACTTGTTTTGAAAGATATTGGCTTACAAAATAGTTCTCTGTAAGGAATGTGAAATATATGCTAATATATTCAAGCATGCTATGGGGTGGTTTGAGTTATGAATTTGAATGCTGAGAACGGTTGGTGTCTTCCTATATTATATTGTTCTATATCGTTTTTTCTTTCCTGTGGTATAGAAATCACATTTAAAAATGAAAATATAATGTTTATATTCCGCCAATTCAAACCAAAATATATTTATTTTAACCCTCAACGGTTTTAAAACATATCCTGAAGGATTCTTTGGTTGAATTTCACGTGACATCCGTTTTTTATAGTGTACTTTTATTATATTGTAATGTTTGAAAGAAAAAAATTTTCTTTTTAGACTATTTGGTGCGTTTCGCTCTACATTACATTATCTGTACTGAGACATTAGAATCTACTGAAACGCCATAAAATTTAAGTAATATCAAAAGTAACTATGGTAACAGTTTTTATGCCGACGCTAAAAAAATTTGTTTATTTTCAAGGTCGTTCTGAAGGCAATATGAACAATGCGAGCTCTTTGGCCGTGCTCTTACAAAGGCTATATATGTGGGAATTTCCTTTAAAAAGTTAGACTCTTCAGATAGCTAGATTTTATTGGCGAGATGTCTTGGGTTTTTTTAGAATGTACGGGTTAAGTTTGAATAAATCGAACACAATAATTCAAACAAGAGACTTCTTGAAAATGAAAGAATTTATTACAAGTTAGAGGGAAGAGTTTACAGGGTGATTGGAATTAAAACATGTAGATATTAAATAAATAGAAAGTGAGATGATACCCTCTAGGAGGACGTTAGAAATCTCAAAAAACTCATTACGTGATGTGACTGAAATTTACCGCCTGCGAGCGAGCGCGGATGCGCAAAAGAGCTACTTCCTCGTTACGTGCTTAGTGGGCCTCTGTCGGAATATTATTTGTGTCGGCGTGTTTCGTAAACGCTCCAGGTGGCGTTGATCTGGAATGCTGTTGTAATTAAAGTTACCGTCCTCTGTAAAGGGATATAATCCAACCTTTTACAAAGATAGTTTAGCGGAATATCCTACATATACGTAAAAAAAAAAATTTCATGACACTTTAGTTCTTTTAAAAATGAGATTTTTTGAGATTGTGCATTTTTTGACATGTTGTTTCGATTTGTTGATAAATAAAGAAGCTTTTTTCAACTTTTTAATTTGCAAGGACAAAAGTAAGCAGTAACATGGTTGGACAAATTTACATAACAAGGAGTGCACATTACAAAAGACATGCAACAACTGATTACAATCTACTACTTCAGGCGGCGCATGCCATGTCTTTCTTCGGTTCCGTAGCCTCCGTTTAGGTAAAGGGAAGCTCTATTTTTTGATTGGTTGTAAGTCAGTATGGCATTATATATATATATATACTCGGAGACGTCACTCCAGGAAAAATTCAGTGGTCACCTTGTTGTAACCTCGGGCCACCCCTTACACTAATACCTCCCTGTCTATCTGAAAATACTGCTGGATGTGTAGACAGACTTAAATGATCAAAAGACATAATTGCAATTCAAGCAGATTTATTGATGGTTATCAGTAATTAAGTTTAGACAGTAAGTTAGTGGAGTAACGAAGCGGGGAATCTCTACTAGCGGAATACACAGAATATCAACTGAATCTAGGAAAACTTAAACGCGCAAAATTACAGCTACGCCACGTGCGAATAATCTCAATATCTTAACAAAATCACTGACCTTATATTTTACATCGGCTGTTCCTTCGTGACGACTTCGGCCCTTTTAATGGCTGGAAGAATGGGTGAAGAATCCACGCTCACACAGTAATAATGATTTTCACTCTCTTCAATCCGCTTCTCTTCGCGTACCTCCACACGTATCTCTAAAATTGTCAACAACTTCGTGTCGACGTCTCGATCTTGAATTCACTTGACTTCTCACTTCCTATCACTTAACTTCTTAACTCGCGAAAACCGAACTTATATAATATATCTTATTTACATAAATCACGCCTGGCTCTCGGTGAAGATTGGTTGAAATAAATAAATTGCTTTAAGAAAAATAGAGGAGATTATATATATAGTAAAAGACCGTATAGATCCGTCACAACCTTAGTCTAGTGGTTATGGTCACGAACTCATGACTGAAGTATAGAAGAGCTGATGTACGTTAAATCTGTCGAGCTGAAATTCCTCCCATTGACGTGATGTAGTAGATTTGTGAGGAGGGCACCAACTCAGGTGTCGTCCATGTCACTTGATCAAGGTTCAGAATTTCACGATCCTTCATAAATAGCCCTTGTGTTCTTACCTGAGAAAAGTGGAAGAATAACTCTGTTATAATATAATTATTGGAAAAGGTGCGGGATTTTAGAAACTTTTAATGCTATATTTTTGAGAGTTCAAGTCCAAAAATATCCTCAGCATATGCAAGATTTAATAAAATTTATATATACAGTAGAACGTCGTTTATCCGAACGTTTATTATCCGAACCTAAATCCTGATACGTTTTCGAACAGGGCTAGGCTCAACAGTTGTTTCGCGTAAGGCCAAAAGTGACAGGAAAATCCAAGGTGAGGAATATTTGGAGAATTTCGGTTGTGTGATTTGGTAAATATCTGCGCGGATGATTAGGTCAGTTTGTTTCCAAGTGAAGGGTGTATACATGCTCTTTTGTTGAGTTTTGTTGATGTAGAAACCTGGATGGCTTGAGAAGCAGAAGATTGTGGATTTCAAATGCTAAATGATGATGAGATTGTGACTTCCGTGCAAGAGGAATCCGACCCTGTCAACGATGAAACGGATGAAGACGAGGACAACAACAACGAAAGTAGCAAGGGTCAATCAAATGCTGACGCGTTTTTTGCGCTGGAGATAGCTATGGAGTGGCACGAACAACTATCAGAGTGCTGTCCTACTCAACTACTGATGCTCAAGAGAATAGGAGACATTGCAGCGGAAAAATGAAGGTGTACAATAGTACAGTGAAAAATAAGCGATTTTCCACAATAAAGGTAGAATTGCGATATTTTGCACCTATTTTGCTTTTTCTTCAAACACGTTTCCCGCATATAAGGATTTTCAATATTCGTACAGTGTCGGGTTTCAAAAACTGCATGGATCGTATTCGGTTTTCGGTTATCCGAACATTCGCTTATCCGAACGGTGTCCGGTCCCAATTGTTTCGGATAAACGACGTTCTACTGTATACCTTAAGAAAGAAGCAACCTTCAACATTTGATGAAATACATTCCGGTTTTCAAAAAACTATTTTAATGTATTAGTTTGCGTTTCGCTCTGCTTAATATTCATTCTAAATTTCCTCTTTTTATGGTGTACGTGTACTTTATACGATTAAATGATAATTTCATGTAATCTGGACAATTAAACATATATCGCTGATATGACTTACGATGGAAGGCATCTTAAACTTTTTATCTTTATTTATTTTTTTTCAATTTTTACATTTTATCAATCCTTCCTTTTTAACACAGTTTAATAAACTTCCAATGTTTTGATATTCAATAATTTCCCGTTTAAAGTTTAGAAATTATTTGGGAAAACTTAATACTTTAATGGAAAGTTTACCATCGCTTCTGATCGTATTCTTTCTTTTTCTTTTTGTTCTGAAAATATCTTTTAATCTTAATGGTATTAGATACATAAATATAGTTCCATTTTCTTTTTATATGTCTATAAAATAATTGTGTTCATAGAAATGCTTTTAAAGTCTTAGGAAATCTTTTAATAATCTCCATTGCATTTTTTAAAAATTGTTTGCTGATTTTTTTCTTCCCCAGTCAATTTTATTTACTACTTAAACTATAAAAGTATTTGAAAATAAAATAATAATATATTTGTACTTTTTAAAATATTTCCTGCATTTGACAAAATATTCAAGACGTAATCTTAAGTTCTTAAATAAGTAACGGTGGACAGTTAGATTGATTTCATTTTAGAACACTTGGAAATTTTTGTTGCTTTCATTTGGGATTTAAAAAAATGTAAAAATGACAGAAAGATTTTGGAGAAACACTAAATGTGTTTTTTTTTCATGGAAAAAAAATCCTGTTTGTGTTTATTTTCCTGTGGCTTAAGACGAATTGAGCAAATTTCTTAACCTATCATTGCTTTAATTGAATTTTAACCATGGTTTTGGAATTTAAAGTTTATTTTGAGACTAAAAAAGAAACTTTTTGCATATTGCCATTTTATTACAATTATTTTAATTTATTACCTTAGATTTATTTATTTATGGAAGTATCTACAAAAAGGCCGAAATAATAATAATAAAAAAGCAATGTTTAGTTTGTTTTAATGATTCTGATTTCCATATTTTAACGAAATTTTTAAACTAATACAAAACTTGAATAATGTATACTGTACTTATTATATGAATACTTAATAAAATTCTCTATATCCCTATTATGTCTTCAAGCTGAATTTAAAAAGCGGAAATTGATTTTTTACATCTCATTTTTGAATAGTTACTCTTCCCCACTCTCATTTTAAATGTGTATGTGTTTGGTTTAGTTTCATATTGTAATGCAGATCAGAATTCGTGGATTTTATGATATCAGTCCCTAAGAACAAAACTGTACCTTAAAAACGATGGAATTTATTGTCGAAAACAATCCTGAAAAATACAGGATACAGCCGCAAAATTTGGACAATGTCCCAGATTACTCGATTATTCGAAAACAACCGCACGCTAGTCAACTCTTCAAAAGCTAAAGTAATACTAACTCAATTTTGGCGAGTGACTGCTATTTATAGTCAGCTTGACTACCTTCCAATGTTTCATCGAAAAATTTGATTTCGCTATTGATTGGAATGTTATAGATTTTCCACTGATTTCCAGAAGCATCCATGTGGTCGCCAAATTTGGTCTCCAAAAAGAATGCCAACTTGGCTGTCTGGCCAATATTCGTCAAGTTTTCATAGCTTGCGAATATTAAAATTTTTATCATGAAATAAATATGAGAAAGTATTATTAATGCATTAAACATCCAGATATTAATTATTTGCTCTATTTAAAGATCAAATTATGCATTAATTACACACACATAAAATTCTTACCAATATATACTCTTAACTGTGTTATATATGAGAAATATTTTTTTTTTGCTCATTTTCTTTATTTTTTCCTCTGTTACCTCGCTTACAACCTATACATTTTTTTTCTTAAGGAAGTCTTATATCTTTCGAGATCACAGTTTTTTTTTCTTAATTATTGATTAATCAGTTGTATATCTACCAAAATAACAGAAACGGGTAACTTAGACGTAAGGGAAGGCCACTCATAATTCTCTTCTCTGTGCGAGCAGAAAAAGAGCCATTTTGCTTCCATTGGAAATCATGCAATTCCATTGAAATCACTCATATCCATTTAAGTTGATGTGCACCAATAATCTCATAACATTCGTTTTTCTCTCATTATACACTATCTGGCCAAAAGTATCCGGACACTCAGTGGTATGGACTTAGAGCGTCCTGAGGCACATATAATTATGATGTTGGCCCCCCTTTTGCATGGATGACAGCCTGCACACGTTTGGGAAGACTTTCCGCCAATTTTTGATAGGTGACCATAGGAATTCCCTTCCAGGCGTCCATCACAGTTGAAGTGAGTGCTTGCTGTGAGGATGGTCGATTTGGCTTGCTACGTAATCTGCGCTCTAATTCGTCCCTAAGGTGTTCTATGAGATTTAGATCGGAGCTCTGAGAAGGCCAGTCCAATTTTTGAATACCCATTTCGTCAAACCACGGCTGTGCAAGCCTCGATGTGTGAATGAAGCAGTTATCCAGCTGGAAGAGAAATGGGCCTTCCCCGAAATATTGCCATGGAGTTGGGAGTGCAGCATTGTCCGGAATGTCCACATACATCTCAGAGTTCATGTTTCCAATCACAGAAACTAACGGACCCAGGCCAAACCACGAGAAACACCCCCACACCATTATGCTTCCACCCTCAAACTTAACAGTCGGCACAATGCAGTCACTAAAGAAACGTTCGCCGGGCATCCGCCAAACCCGGACGCATCCATCCGACTGCCAGACTGTAAAGCGAGATTCATCACTCCGAAGAACAGTTTTTCACATGTCCACGGTCTAATGACGGTGAGCTCTACACCATTGCAATCGATGCTTCGCATTCTGTGGAGTGATTTTTGGCTTGTGAGCGGCTGCACGACCATGGAATCCCAAGTTTTTTAACTCTGGACGGACAGTCCTGCTGCTAACACTAATTCCTGATGAACTTTGGAACTCCTGAGAAATTTCCACCAACGAGGACTTGCGATTTGTTTCACTACCCTTTTCAGAGTTCTGCGTCTGCGTTCACCAAGTATTTTCGGCCTACCGTTTCGTTTTTATGCCGTTTCACTGCCTCGACGTTTCCACTTCACAATTACATCACTCACAGTAGATTTAGGCTTTTGAGGAATGTCCGCAATCTCACGAACTGATTTCCCAAAAAGGTGGCATCCTACTTACTATACTGCCACGATCAAACTCACTAAGCTCCTTCGACTTACTCATTGCCTCACAAACGCATAAATACAATCTCACAAACCACTACCAACACTTTTATAGCTTTCAATTACGTATCAAACTGCGTCACTCGCCAAAACCACTTTTTTAAGAGGTGTCCGGATACTTTTGACCAGATAGTATATATTTATATTGATATCAGTATTGTTTTTAGATGACTCTATAGCTCTTATAAATTATAATTCTAAAAAAAGTGTATATTTTTAAAAACGTTTTACGTACAATAAGTTTTATACAATAGAAAAATTACAAAAAAAAAAAAATTCCCTCTATAACTTTACTTTTTACTTCATATTTTTCATTTAGAATTAAGTTAATAAATATAATTTTATAGTTATTGCTAATGCTATAATTCGGCATTTACTTTTTACAAGTTTTGAATTGTATTAGGATCGTGTTTTAAATTAAACACTGATATATTTATTGTTCTTTTTATTCATGCATGTCGATGCACTTTTAGGTATGTTGCTTTTTTTAAAAAAATTATTTTAATGATGAATTTAGATCTTCTATTCATAAAATTCCAAAGGATTTATCTCAGTATTTAAGCAGAAGGGGCAAGGTTGGTTAGATATAAAAGTGGTTGAATCCCACTTTTTAAGAAAGCTGCCCTCAATCAGCAACGTCTTTAATGCTGCAGCATCCATCTGTTGTTGTTTCCAAAATCTAAATTATTCTTTTTAATCTTTTGAGTTTTCAAGTTATATCAATCAGTTATTCAAGTAGAATTTATTAAAAATCGTATATGTAATAATATATAATAAGTGTACTAAACCGAACCTTTATAATAGTAGAGATATTATAACTATAACAACAAAGTAAATATTTTATAAATGTGATTTTTCTTCTTTGAAAATTAGAGGGAAAAAAATGTATTTCTAGACTGAAGTGAGTTATTGCTGCAATAAAAAGCATGGGCTGTAATACGAGATAAAGTACAGTCATACATTACAAAAAGTTAGCCTTTATTTCTAATACATTGATTTACAATTTGTTTTTTGAAGAAAAATATTTAGTTTCTGAGAAAAAAACGTGTTTTATTGAACTTAACATTGCATTCTTGGTGCAATATACCAAAAACGTTTCTTACCTTTTGTGTTTTCGGTTGAAACGTTTCACCATTTTTTAGATTCTTGAAGATTCCTTACTTTAAACAAGTTTCTATTTCTTTCATTTTTACTGTTTTATCTTCCTTTTAACTGGTTCTTTTTGTGAAGGAGTTTTTGAATAGAATTTATGTTGCTGCCTCCTAGAAATTGACGGAAATATATTCCAATTATTTTTACATATTTATAATAAATGTATATGATGAAACTAAATAATGATGATGAGATCTGGAAAAATTGTTTCTATGTTTTTTTTACTTCGGTGATTTGAAAGAAAAAAATTTGTAAAAAGTGATTGCAAACAAAATCTTGTCTATTTAATGTAATATATATACTCAAAATCTGGATTAGAGTTTGATAATGAATCTAAAATGTTTCATTTTAAATTTTGATAATAATTTTTGTCATTTAGACTATTTTATAAGTCCAACTGGTTCTCACATGCACTTTTCTTGGCTAACATGCGAATCTGCACTTACAACGCTTTTTAACGTGAGAATTTCACGGCCACCTACAATAGTGATCATGGTGCTGAATTCAGAGCTTTGCAAAGTCGATGATTCAAATCCAGATGTCTTTGGAGACATGCTGTGTAGAGAGTCTGATGTACGTTAAATCTGTCAAGACTTAAAATTTCTTAAATTTTTCCCATTTTAAATTCTATTTTACCCTACTGGACAAGCTCCTACCACTTTCCCAATGTCCACGTTACCATTGACCAACCAAAGAGCAGTCTCTAAGCTCTCACCCAAGCCATAAATAACTTCCACTTGTGACGGATCTATACGCGTTTCTACTAATTACTACTTTTTTTCTTTAAACCAAAATATTTATTTCAACCAACCTTCATCGAGAAACCAAACGCGATTTATGTAAATGAGCAATATTATATAAATTCAGTTTTCGCGAGTTGAAGTAGAGGGAAGTAAGAGGTCAAGTTAAGTAAAGTAAAGTGAAGAAAGTGAGCTGTCGACACGTAGTTGTTGACAAGTTAAGCGAGGTTGATACGTTTGATGTGTGTAAAGAGAAGTAGTTATTGAAGATTGAAAAGCTGTGCAATTAAATATTACGGAGCGTGTAGCCATCGTCATTGGATCCAGCTAAACATAGTGCCTGAAGTTCTCCGTGAAGGAACCAAAGCATTAAGGAATTAGGTATCGTAAAATTGGTTATTAGTGTGCGGCGTGGTTGTAAATGAGCGTATTTAAGCTATCTTAGGTTCAGTTGAAGCTCTGTAATAATATCCTCGCCTTGGTGTACCTCACCTCTGCACTCTACCATTGCTTTTATATCTTAATTAGAATGTGTTGTGTTTGTTCATAATCCATAATAAGAATTAATAAATTTAATTGTATTGACATAATGTCTGTAGATCATTTAGTTTCTCCTACACATCTAGCCGGGTTTCAGATAGACATTAGAGTTCAAATGTAAGGGGTAACTACAGGTCACCACACACTCCATCCTGAAGAAGAACCACAGGCACGCCTCCCGGATCTCCTCGTCTCAGCCAATGACCGTTATGCCTCTAGGCAGACTGAAAACCTTCACTATCACATGCCCATCACATGCGCAATTACATGCGCGAAATACCAGATATGGGATTGAGGACTGTGTTACAGTCCGGATACCCAAAAGAAAACGTCCATTCAACGAGACTCAAACTCCTGCTGTTGGCACGGTGTGGACGCTTGAAGAGTAAGATGCCACATCTAATGCGACCTCGTCACTTGACCTTGGCTCAAAATTACGAAAACCGTCGTTGATAGGCCTCGTGTTGACTTAGAATGCGACGTTAATAAACACTCTCCCTGAGAACTTTACTTTGTATAGAAACTATAGAAGCAAGTGAGCGCTATTTAAAGACTGAGAACTTATAAAACATACATATCATAATGCATAATATAAAATTAGTTGCTTTTATAGTACATCTACTATAAAACTTTCGTGGCCAGTTCTGTACTTACGCGAGATGTGGCGTCAACGATAAACCAGAACGTGGTGTGTGCGCTAAGGTCCTAGTAGCCAATCACGCATTCGCGCGGGAAGTTCCAGGCTTCAACATTTATTTCCTGTTTCAATAGACATGTGTTAGATGTGTCTTCTGACATTGGTATGGGTAAGATGGCAAGTTAAGTAAAGTAAGGAACTAGTTGGAAAGATACGTGATATAAAACTTATAGCCTTATTAGATATTTAAGAAAATTTAGATCGTTAGATTTGCTGGGTTTTATTCACCTAAAAAAATACAGTCTAATGAAGTTCAAACAGTAGACGGAAATTTAAAATTTGTTGGCTTGCTTTCGGACGAGTAAGCGAAATGTTAGATACGACAGTGGTGAAAAATTCATTCCTTCTCAGGGTGTCCATGTCAGTCCGAATTTTGAAGAAGTATTTGTGACGGATCTATACGCGTCCTTTCACTAACTACTTGGGGATTCCTTTAAGGCATGCATTCTTTCAACCAACTTTCACCGAAGACAGTAAAACGTGATTATGCAAATTAAGTTTAATATATATATATTCTGTATTCGCGAGTTTTAAGAGTTAGTGAAGTGAGAATTGAAGATTAGTGAAGTGAGGATAGCTCGGATGTGAAGTGAATTAATGAAAAGCTAGCAATCTGGTAGTAGTATGTAAAAAGTGTACGACGCGTGAAGTTGGAATCTCGAAGAAGGCTTAAGTCCACTATTAGTGTTCAAAGCCGCGTCGAATAGCTTAAAGATTGCAAGAATACAGGTACTGTAATCTTTGTTTAAATAGAAGTTAGGGAATTAAATCATTAACAAGTTTTTTAAATTAAGCTTTGTATAAGTTATCGTAAGGATGGATTCTCATGATCGTAGATATTGTCCCCTCGCTGTCTTGTCTTACCTTAGTCCTCTAATTGATCCAATTTATCTTAATTAAAGTGTTATTTGTGCCTGCTTTGAATATAGAGATAAATAAATAATTTGAGTTCATCGTCTCGTCTGATCATTTAGTTCCTCCTACACATCTAGCCGGGTTAGAGGGAAGTAGGAATGATAATTCCTTACATATATTGCTAGAGAAGACAGGTCATCAGCGCGATTTTTCTTTATTCAGAAATATAATTCGTTTCGTCATAAATATAAGGCAGTTCGTTTCTCACTTTCTTTCATTATTTGGTTTCATTTTTAATCATTACTCTCCAGCGCCCAATGCGGCATTTGGAATATAATCTTATCTCGCGTAATCAAGCAAAATCAAAATATTTTTTAAAGGAAATTTTTTTTTAAATTTATTAGTTTCCATGCCGCAATCATCCCTTATTACTCATGTTGAATAATATTTGTCAAAAAAGTGAGTCGGGTTCTGAAAACAATCTACTTACTTGTGGCAACACAGCTTCACATGACCGACAATCATCGTGTTGCAATATATGTCACGGCTTCTTAAAAAGTGATTTTTTCTCTTAGGAATTATAAAAAAATTTGTATTATTTACTAAAATACCTATCATTTCTCAAGTTCTTTCAAAGAATTAATATTTTAGAAAAATCGATAAATAGAAAGATATTTGTTTACTAAAAAATGTCAAAAACCTTATTAGAAGTAAAATCTGTGCTGGTTTAGTTATTTTGTATAATTAATGAAGTAATTCCTTAAGATATAACTTCAGGTATGGTAAGATAAGAATTACTATATTCTAAGGGGGGAAAATAGAGAAAAGCATTTTCCCGAATACGAGGGGGAGGGGTAAAAATGTTAGGGAAAAAGATTATCAACTATTGGGGAAATACTTTCAACGTATCTTAGGTAAATACTATAAGTTTATAATAAAAATGTCTAAATTTTTTGCTGCGTTTCTTGGATGTTCTTGCAGCAAAAATTATTAGTTTTTGCGTGTTACATTAATTAATAACAAAATTTTAATTTTCCTTACAAACAAGAAACTAAATTAGTTTAAATACTTTAAGATATACACTTTTTCTTAAAGTATGAATCCAAACATTTATTTTCCCTGTATTTTTATACTAAGTTTTCCTCCTTTTTGAAAAGGGAAAAATGTTAGGATATAAGCTGTCGTAATTTTAAAACTATAATTACGCATGTGACAGTTTTTTTTTTCTAATTTTCAACCACAAATGCTTAGCTGTAAACGTGTGAAAGCACATTTGTTTTATCATACTTTTGAAAGTATTACATTGCCTTTTTCTCCTTGTTAATTCGACTTTCTTGTCTGGAATGTATACAACGTAGTATTATGACATATTAAGTACGTGTTGTTGCATTCTGAGTATGTTTTAACTTATCTCATTGTTGTAATAACAATTTTACCCACGGACTGAAATTTATTTTGCTGCATGCCCATTTTAGGGAAAGGGATATAGTAATGGTTTTAGCTGCAACCCATTATGGTAATTAAACTGCATTTCATGTCTGGAATATCGTCAGGAAACTGCTATAAAGAATGCAAAAATGTTATCATACTTTTTCGCAGAAGAATCATTAGTTTTGTAGGCTTTTTTACTCACATTAACTTTATTTTACAATGCAGTTAGTTCCTTGAGTATATGTATGTGTAATTCGGTTAACTGTATACCCAGTTTTGTGGTGCATTTAAGAAAAGCATGCATGAATGTAGTTAGCGTTTTATCTAAGAAGGCATAAGTTCTAGGGGGAAAGGGGTAATGTGATTTTTGATTAAAAAGAATAGGCAATGTATTATATGGCATTAGTCTTGATTTAGTCTACTTATTCTGATTTATTAGGATACATCACAGAATATTATTATCGAATTATGTGATAATTACACGAATTTACTCATCAGATTTATGGACTCTGTAGACTTGCATATCAAAGTTGTTTTTCGTAAAAAAGAATAAAAAAATTAAATTGTGGCATTTTTTTTCTGTTCACTTCCATTTGTTTCAATGTAAGAAAACGTGAAAGGATAGCAAATTGATTTTATTATTTGTAGTGTGCCTGTGTGTATAATCAGTCCTTTTTCTGGAGGGCTGAAAATATAAACAATATTCAAATACACATAACTCTTTTAAATTAAAATTAAATCATTCAAATCTTTTACACATTATTTATATAAGAATGAGGCTTCAGAAAAATGTAAAATGTTTAAAATATAATCATATTTTTAAAAACTATAAGCATATGAAAATAAGAAATTTTTTTATAAGAAATATTAATTAAGTTTTACTGCACGCACGCTATTTTCTAAAATAGTAAGCTTTGATGCATACAACTTTATAGAATTATAAAATGTATCATACACTATAAGCCCTTGTAAATTAAGAATTATATGTCTTTTGTATTTCAAAATATTTGAAAAATATTGAAATTTTTGAAATTGTTTTAAAATTTTTTTAAAAATATAATTTATTATTCTATTTATTTAAATTTACTACGGTGTAATAAGGATACATTTAACTTTATAAATCAACTTATTTCTAGTAATTAAAGCTAATACTTTGGAAAATAGCATGCGCGCAGTAAAACTTAATTAATATTTCTTATAAAAAATTTTCTTATTTTCATATGCTTATAATTTTTAAAATTATGATAAAATTTTAAACATTTTACACTTTTCCGAAGCCTCATTCCTTTATAAGTAATGTGTAAAAGATTCGAATTATTTAATTTTAATTTAAAAGAATTATATGTATTTGAATATTGTTTATATTTTCAGCCCTTTTTAGAAAAAGTTAATACCCCTGAGACCCCTTAGGTTTTGTTATGTTCACTCAGGGAAGAGTTTTATATTCATCTTGATAAAAAAAAATAAGTTTGTAGTAAATTAAAGTATTTTAAAATCAATTAATATGAAGTCGCTTTTTTCACGGAAAACAGAAAATAAACGATAACTAACTGCAATTTCGCAATTCTCACACGATACGAATCAAATAAAACTTTTACTGCATCTATGTATTCTGGACATCCTGAACGAAACTTTCCATCCTTTTTAACATAATTTTTACATAGTCTTTTTCAAATACTGGTGCTCATTAGTTTCACATTAATAGTCAAATAAAAATTAATATATTTATTTTATTCATCTGTCTGGCCACACTTTCTGGAAATTATCCTAATTTCCAATAAAAAAAAAATATTTGGTTAAAGATAAGGTAATGAATAATCAATTAAACTGAGTTAAATTTATTTCGGAGATCCTTATAAAGATAAACAGTCATCTCTGAATTAGTTTCAAATATTAAATTAACTTCTATTTTAATGCGCTAATTCTCAGATTTTTTTTTTATTGTATGGAATCTAGATTTCATATTGCTACCAATATGAAGATTTTTATTAAAATCATTTTTATAGATGTCCCAATTTATGTATTAATGAATACTACTGTTAGCGTATGGAAATATTGCATGTTTTATACTATAAAAGTATTGTAATAAAATGGATGAAATTACGTCTTAATACTATAAGCTTTTGCTACATCTGTAAATATATATGTATGTTAAAACAAACACACTTCAATAATTCATTAAATTTCATATATATATATATATATATATAATAAATTATAATATAATATATATATATATTCATTATCGTTTTACATTGATAGATTATGGTTTTATTTATAATAAACTTCTCTAAAAATTTCTTGCTTTCCCTATGGCCCACAGTATTGGCAAATTCAGGTGAAGGTTGGCTGGCCGAAAAACACTGTTTAAACCTGCAATCCTGGTTCCTAAGGCCAGCAGTTTCCCCTAGTATTTCTGTGGCTAAAACTATTCTATCATGACTATAGTTATCTTAGGTATATAACTATTTTTTGTATATTTTTGTAATATATATATATATAATAGAAAAGCAAACCACTCACTCATCACGAGTTTTCCTAAACTATTAGACTGGCAAGCTTAAAATTGGACATTGCAAGGGTGTTAGATAAAAAAAAATTCTCGTTTTTAAACTTCTAACCTACACATTTAAAATGCCAGCTGGGTGACGTAGCTGGTTTGGCGCTGACCTTCTACATCCAAGTTTGCGGGTTCGACACCGGTCCAAATCGATGGATTTTCATGATGCAAAAAATCAACAGCGTCCATTTCGTATGATTATGTGGCATGTTAAAGATTCCTAGAGTGTCTGTTTGGCTTGAGTGCTCTTAGAGAAATTCAATTCCTGGTACTATCTTCTCCTCGTCAGAGCTCAGGTACCTCCCCCTGGGAGGGACTGGGTGTCAAAATTATATTGTGATAATACAGAGTGCGATCCAAAAGTTCCGGGACTGTGGCCATTACTGACGACGAAACCAAGTACCTAAAGTTAAACCGCTTGAAATGGATTCTCCCAACCCTCCCTTACCTGGCTAAGGTGGTTTAGTCCATGTCATGTGACCGAACCGCACGTGCAGCTGTTATCTTCCGAAGCGAGTTAGCTTTGTTATGCGATCTAAGAAAGATGGCTTTCATTGAACAAAGTTGAACATTAAGTTCTATCAAAAACTAACTAGGTAAACACCAATGGAGATTTTGGAAATGCTAAGTAATGTGTATGGTGAATCTACCATTTGGAAGTCTAAGGTTTACGAATGGCATTGACGTTTTAAAGAAGGTGATAATCCATCGAATACAATGAACGCTTTGTATGACTTTCAAAGAAAATGTAGCGTTTTTGTCTGAATGTGTTCAGAAAGATCATCGCCAGACACTTGAACAAATCACTGAGGCTACACACTTCTTGAAAACGTCGTTTGAGAAAATCCATTCGTCGTAAACGGTCTCAGTTCTGGCAGAGTGACGACTGGTATCTTCTGCATGACAACGCACCAACACATCGATTCCAGTTGGTAGAAGCGTTCATCGACAAAACTCGCTGTAACGTGCTTCCACATCCCCCCTATTCACCAGATTTGGCCTTGTGTGACATTAGTCTGCCCCATCAATGAAAAAACATTTACAGGTGCGTCGTTTTGTGTCATCAGATGAAGTGAAAGTAGCATTGCGAAAAATTGCTTCCAGAAATTATACGAACGCTGGAAGAAGTGCATCGCCGCCCAAGGAGACTACTTTGAAAATGGATGTGCTTCGGTGCTGTGAACTATTCAGGGTAAGGTTTTGTATTCCTTGTTCCTAAACTTTTGGATCATACTATGTACATATCCACCCATACAATGCCACACTTAGAAAGTGATACCTGCTCCTGGACATTGTACTAAATCTGCATTGGTAATTACCAATTTGCAGTCCCATTAGAAAGGAAAAAAGACTTACAATTTAGCAGACATGTTTCTAGCGCGTTTTTCACGTAGGTTCAAATGTTTCATATGTTCAAAGCGCTATTAGGACGCAAATTTCGTCTTCGTTCCATATTTTGTCGTACCTTTTTCTCAGCCAATAAGCAACCAATTGACCTCTGATTTTTGGCATTTGGTCGCAATATGCCAAAATGTGCCAAATGAGCCAAAACATTTAAATTTTCCCATAGTTTTCCCGAATTTTCCTGATTTTTGCTAGTTTATAACAAAATTTTCTCAAATTTTACCTAGTTTTCAACAAAATCGTACCAAATTTCCATAAAATATTTCAAATTTTCCCGAGTTTCCATGGAATTTTCCGAATTTTCTACAAGATTTTCCTGAATATCTCGGGATTTCACCAAATTTATCCCAAATTTTACTGAGTTTACACAAAATTTTATTGAGTTTACACAAAATTTTCCCGAGTTTTCCACAAAATTTTCCCAGAATTTTTTCTTCTCAGCTCAATAGTAGTAGATTTAGAGGAGTGGTACACAACTACTTTCTGTTAGTAAAAAGTTCATTAGTTGCCTTATTGTAAAATACAACATGTGAAAAACGCGCTAAAATTACTTTGTCCATGCCAATGATTGGTATCTTGTTTTATTGAGTAGAGATTTATTAAAAATGAGTTTTGAACAAATACACTTCCCTGGAAGGTCACAGGACCATTATTGTTGAAAAAAAATTCTGTTTTTCAACTAACAGACCTTTAGTCTTGAAATATTGTAAGCATGTTTCTTTTCTTCAGTAAAAAACAGTTTCTGCAGAAATAGACTGCCCGGAGGGTTTGTGAGGGTGTTTTAGATAAAATTCTCGTATTTGAAACATGTAATCACTGAATACTTAAAATTTGGCAGACATGTTTCTTTGTTGAGTAGAGATTCAATTTTTGTGGAAATCGAACTTAAAGGGAAGGGTTAAGGGGGCTAAAAATAAATTTAAATTCAAGACTGTTTTCTAACGTTCTTGATAAGTTACAAGTCTGGTGAAATGATGCCATTAGTTACAACTGCATTTTAATATATATCCAAAGACACTTATTTGAAGTTCAATATGAAATCTGAAAAGAATAGTAATTTTTTGTTGTTGGAAATTTCTTTTGATAAGATGTAATATTTGTTTCGTTTTGGAAGCTTTAAAATCTCTACTATAAAAGAAACACCCAAAATACATTTTTATTACAGCCTAAAAGCCCTCTCCGCCTTCCTTATAAATTTTTATGCATTCTGTCTTAGATGAACCTCTGGAAGGAAAATAAATTTCAGTATTGAAAGAAAAATAAATAGAAACAAGTCTTTTGCAGATTGTAAGAAATGTGTATCATTTCAGACTCAACACAATGAGAAGTGCTGTCTGGATCTTATATTCTTCTTCCGTCATTTATTATGCTTGAATCCACTCATGCTGTAGAAAGTCTTGCTTCAGTTTTGGCATACTCCACATTATTTATGTTAATTTTTTTCTGTAGACAATTGTATGAATTTTGTTATGTACAAATGAGAAGAGAAAGAAAATCATGTATGCTTTGTGAAACAGAACAGAGATTCGTCCCGGCTGCTTCTGTGTAAACGATCATGGAGAATTTAAGTTAAAAATTTTAAGTCTTTTCTTAAAAGTGGAAAACAAATACAAGATTTAGTTTTAGCAATTAAACTGAAAATTTAATACCAACAGGTTTGTACCGAATGAACATTTTTGTACTTTCGTTTTCAGCAATGAACTGCAATTACCTGAACAAAAGCTATACTTGAATTATTTTAATATGCATCTTACATAATTAATGATGATTTTACTTAACATAAGGGTATCTTAACTTTCTCTTACTCTCAAGGTATAACTATAATTTTTGAAACTATTTTGAGCTCAAAACAATAATTTGCATCTTGGCAATCGAGGACGTTGACTAGCCATTAAAAGCATCTTTAAGCAAACCGACCTGTTATGTTTTGTAAAGGTATCAGTTGAATTTTTGTGATATTTTTATGCTTTCTTATGTTGGTTGCCGTGAATTTTAGTATATCTACTAATAATCATGTTCGGTAATTGCTTATAAAATTCCTTGATTTGAGATTCTGTCTTTCTTGGAATATAATACTAGAATCATAACCCATCCCATTCCGCTGGCTATTTCATGATGTTATATGAATATATATGGGTTGTGAACAGTGGTTCTATATAGAACAATAACAGCTTCGAACGAGTGATTATTTTGTCTAGAGGACACTTGCTACTCAGGAGGTACCTAGTTCTATCCTCCTCATTGGTGACCTTGGCACTGAACTAAGAAAAACGCAGCTGTCTACCATCTTCATCATTTACCACTAGCAAAACGATAAGCCATCAGACCCACTTGACGCAACAGCAGCAACTCACAAGCTCTCCTTAACAACTATATGGTTCGTTCGTCTATCTGGGGATAGTTGGCAGGTGGTTAATATATATAAACCCGTCAACAAACTAGTAATCCCATTTTGGTCAGTGATAGTGTTACGTGCTTTCAGATATCCATAGTACCTAATTCTATATCCTCTAGGTTTTCATAGATATTGATATCTATGCATTAGCTATTAAACTTACGATTGTATTCAAACCATCCTCACATAGCTCTTAACTCCCCTTATACGACCAGAACTTGATTTCTGAAATTAAAATATAATGGTCATCTTACGTCCCCCTAATCACCCTTAGAAGACTATTTCTGCTTCCGCAAAACCGTTTTAGCATCTCCCTACTCAACAAAGAATACCAATTTTCAAATTTGTAAGTAATGGTTTGAAGAAAGATTTTGTTACTCTATTAAATCAGCACTCTAAAGGAGCAGCGCCACCGTAAGGGCCGTACTAAGTTACTACAAGGAGGCCCGAGCATATTGAAAAGTCGAAAGCAAAAGATTACTTAAAAAGATTATTAATTTACTGAAAGTAAATAAACAAAATACATTACGACATAATAAAAAATAAAATTAACATTTACGGATGTAAAATCATCAGTGCTCACTGTATTTCTAATTAATTTTAACAATAGTTAAGCTAAGTAAGTTTAATAATACCCAGAAACCCCATAGCCATGCTACATAAATTATGTACGAAAATAAACTCTTATCTTTATAATTTGCACCGTTTATAATGAATCGTTTTCTGCCAATTAAAAGGTACGTGGTAAGCTCGCTCATTGCCCTTTTCCACAGTAGAGGGCGTATGTGATTATTATTGGAGTGGAAAGGAATACCTAACAAATCCTCTGCAATCAGTAATCCATAGCAAACACTGCCAGATCCTGTTATGCATTCCAAAGCACGCCTTGGAATAATTTGATGGCTAAGCGTATCCACCTACCAATTCCACACTCGTACTTCGGAAAGGCGTATGTATACATCCGGGCCAATTAACGTTTTCGCTACGCAAATGTTCATATACGCCGGTGGCATTTAAGAGGTTAAAATCTTATTGTAGCTTTAGCTTTAGGTGTAGTATTTTTCAATTCAATGTATTGTTGTATGATGCAGGGGGCGTGAAGAAATTATTATTGAATATTAGGGTCAAATATTGTGAAATGGAGCACTGTATTAAGCATCCCTAGTCCCCCTTTCCTTGGCAATCGATTTCCTTAAGAATCCTTTCTTTGAAGATCTCTATTGGACAAATGAAAAATCCTGCAAAAGTTAAAGTTTGTAGATCAAATAGTTCGAAAGAAGAAATTTTTGATTATAACATTACCGCAATCGCCTTTGAGAATCGATTTCTGCAAAAACCATTCTAGTCGTTTCTTGTAACAAAACCATGACTCTAAATTTAAGGTCTGTAAGATGTAATTTAGCCGGAATCTCGTGAATGCATTCCATGAGTATTGTGTGAGCATGATTTTCTCAACATACATATTGCAAAGACTTATTATTTCACGTAAAATGTATTCATCCATCAGCTGATACTTTATTCGAATGTTTGCAAAGAGAAAGAGTTTGATTGTTTAAAAAGGGAAGTAAAACAATATGTAGTATTTTTATTTCAAATTGTTAGTAAAAACTTCTGCTGTGTTTTGCTTTATTTATGGTACGCAAAAGCAGACATATGTCGGAGAAATTTATATTCATTAGAATATAAAAATGTTTACTCTTTACTATTAGCGAAAACTTTTCTGAAGAAGAACTAATCCGTAAGATGCTACTTTTTGAATAAGATAAAACTGTACAGTTAGATTGACGCAGACATGAATCATGTTGTCATTGATCCCTTCTTTGCTTTTCTTATCTAATTCAAATTACTTTCTTTTACGTTATAAGTTAGTGAAATTTGTATATACAAGTTTGAAACTACATTACTCTTATTTTATAGAATCTGAGTTTTCCCTCTTTCAAATTTAGATTTGTAGACTTTTATTGAAGGAAATAACTTCCAATAATTGAATGCATATGTACATTTTTTTTTATTTCTAATATTCTTTCTAATGCTTTTTAGCTTTCTTAAAATCTAAATATCTGTATCTTTCGGAAAATTTTCAAACTTCCGTTGAATGTAAATAAATAAAAGAAATTGTAGAAACGAAATTGTCTGGAGATTTTGAATGGAAGATAAATGCTTCAATATCGATTTCAAGTATTTCTTTTTTACCTCCTCGACTTCTGTATCTACTCTTTTAGGGCATAATTTCTTGGAAAATCTCTTCGAAAATCAAGTTTTCTCTTTAGAGATTTTTTTGTAAAGATTCTTTTGCTTTGTAAGGCCTCCAGTGATTTTGATTTACTCTCCTTTATTTTATTTTGGCTCAGTTGATACTTTAATCTCTACTTGGATGTACCTCATATATCCAGCTATACATGATTAATGTGTCATAATTTTATGACCGCTGATAACTGAAATGAAACATCTTCTTTTGGTTTTTTTGTGGAGTATTTTATTGAAAATATATTTAAAACTACTATTGTAGTATTTAATAATAGTAGTAAAATATATTATGAATAATATTTTAACAAAATTTCCGTTTCAAGGAATGAAAAGAATTTTCATTAGTTAGTCTTAAAAAAACTATTGGAATTCCAAACTTTGATTTAAAAGATTAAGGAATAAAATTCTTATGGAGAATTATCTTGAAAGTAAATTGCAAACTCAGGATTTTCCCTTTTTTGTTGATGAAAATCAAACTAATAACAACTCCATGGAGAAAAAGTAACTAAAAAGCTTGCATTGTTTCAGGCACGTAAAGATAGTCTAAAATTTTCATGGCAATTTATTTTCAAGTATAACTCAAAACATTTTCTTCGATACATCATGATTTAAAGTCTTTCATTGATATTCTGGTGAAAATATAAGATATTTAAAAGTAATAATGAGTCCCTCTGTTTTGATGAAAAATTCATAGTATCGCTCAGCGAACTAAAACTTCTAGCTACACTATTATTAAGTGATATAAGAGACATCATAAGCAGAAGACATAGATACCGTAATTCGCAGGTATTCATTTCATCTATCGCAAAATCAAAATAGATAGAATAATAGTGGAAAAGAGGATATAGTAGTAACTATTAACTATAGCAGACTTCTCTAAAATAATGATACCCATTTTTAATCGTTAAGGGATTAAAAGTTACACGATTCACTCCCTAGCACCATCATTTTTCACATAGGTGCATGAATGTGGTATATTGGGAGGAGGGAGAGAAAGGGAATATTTAAAAAAAATCCTTCTCTGAAATAATAAATCCTTCATAAGCACTGTCAAGGTCATTTTATTTAGTTCTAAAGCCTTTGGAATAGTTTTCCTGATAGGAGGGCGAAGAAAGGATCGTATTTCGGAAATTCGTATACATACGCCAGGGGCACATAACGCACTGTCTGAGCAAGGCATATATATATGCTCCGGGAATGAAAGGAGTTAAAAGGAATTTTAAGATTTTTGGAACATTTCTCCGATTAAAAATTGCTTTATTATTTTCCTTCCAAAGTTTTAATCTGCTTAAAGAAGTGAACAAACTGACTGAACAAAATACCGAATGGACAATTTAAGGAAACCAGGACTTCATATACTTTCAAAAAATTGATTTTTCAATTTTAGTTCTAAAAAATAGTGCACATTTTTCTGAACCTAAAAATGTATAATACATATATGTTTGTTGATAAAATAGCCCTAAAATATGAAAAATAAAAATGTAAACAAATGATCACGCCCCCTTTGACCCTTAGTTTTTTCACTTTTTCTCAAAAACATGTTTTTTGCATTTAGGTACATTTTTAAAAAAAACTATTGCAGTATAAGATTCCAGATTTTTTATACTTCTATACAAGATGCCTATGCATATAGTGAACCTAATTTTTTTTCTATTAAAATAGTGAATAAATTTTTAAAAATGGTTTTATGCATAAAAAAAGCAGCAAAATAGAAATTTTCTAAATTTTAAAGTTTTATAATTTTTTCAAATAAACTATAGTAAATTTTCACTAAAAAAAATAGGTTCACTGACTTTTGTGTATTGTTTTATATATGTGTAAAAAATATAAAAGTATAAAAAAAGGTACTTTTTTAAAAAATGGTACCTAAACGTAAGTATGTATTATGAGTTGTCAAAAATTATGTATTACTTAAATTAAGTAAGAAAAAAAAACTTTTGAACTAAAAAGTTATTTTTGTAGTTCTACAGAATAATTAAATTATCTTTATTAAGAACGTAAAATATGTACGCTTTATTGAAAATTTTAAAAGATATATGTCTCATAAGCAAAGGGTCTTAATTTTGGCATTTTACACTTCCGAGCATGTTCTGGCTCCCTTAAAAACAAATTTCCAATATAATCTTACTACACCTTCATAAAGTAAACTCATAAAAGAAAGCAACAATGTCGGATAATGCTTGGTAAAAAAAATAATCTGGATGTCAGTTATATGTGTCCAAACGCATCAAGCCAAATATGTAAGCGAATAACATTAGGGAGGAACAGAAACAACGGTAATAATAAATTTGGAGGGAGTATTTTTTCACAAAACATGGAACAAGGAAAGAATCTACCATTACATGCAAATTATTACGAGGGGGGAAGTGAAGCAACAGACGGCACGGTCACAGTTAAGACGAGAGATAAAAACAATACTTCTATTTAGGTGGTAATAACAATTCCAGCTGTCAAAAGGCCTCCGTCGTTATTGCCTTCATTTGGGGGATGCATCGTAAGCTGCCATAGGCCATAAAACTGTAACCGTAGCATTGCTAATTTAAGGGGACATCACGCAATGGAATTCGCTCTCCCCTTTTTATTCTTATTTATTTATTTTCTTATTTACAGTGTTTAACTTTTTTGGGTGGATATCATCTACACAGAATTATTTCGGAGAACACGCGTGCGCCTTGAATACGGAATGTTGGATTAATATTTCTGGGATAGTTTCAACGTGAATAACTGATAGTTATTAGGTAAACGCGTAAATGTAGGTAAAGTTATTAGAGTCACGTAACCTCACAAATTTAAGGGTGATTTATCGCTTGTCTTGGAAAAAATCCAGTTTAACGGTAAAATTATTGCGTGCTTGCATAATTTGTTGAACAGTAGCACACACGGGTATTTAAACAATATACTAATAATTTTATTTAATTTTTTTCACTTTGCTGTTTCATGGTTTTAAATTTTGATGATTTTCTGTCAGAACAATCATGGGAAGTGTTTTTATTAACCCGGCATCACTCGCGCGATAAAAACTACCGAAAGTTCTCGCGCAGGATATCTCGTACCCAAGGGTGTTTATATTCTGTTTTTACCGTAAAATTTGTGTACAAAGGTTAAAAAGGAAGAAAAGGAAGAAACAATATGTTTATTACATTTTTCACTCGTGAATTTAGTTTTTCTGCTCTTTTTATAAGGGCATTCAGTGCATTGTTTATACACTCCTTTAATCGCGTCGTAAGTGAGTGCGATATTTTCCTGTATCTTAATTTTTTTTTAATCTGCATCTTTTTAAAACTAAACATATAGGAGTAAGCTTTTGTATTCTTTAAATTCAAAAATTTTGGAATTTTTTTTATTTTCTCTTATTATTCCAGCAATAGTTTTTTTTTTCAAAAATTCATCTGAAAGTGGATAAGATGTGTACCTGTTGTGTCCTTTAAAATTACGTTCTTCCGAAATGTTTTTGTGTCTCTACAGATAAAACATTTATTTTCTACAGTGTCTCCCTCTTCTAAATCTAGATCTATTTCAGTGGAGGAATCATGCTTTTTATCATTTTATGCTCTTCATCATTTGTTTTTTCCTCATCATATCCGCGAAGAGAATTTCTTCATCCGAAAATACTGTTGTACTACATCTATTAAATACTGTATCTATTAAATTACTTAAATATCACACGTTTCTTCATCATAAATACAATAATACACCATAGCATGAGGAAGATTTAAAATGTACTCATGCGTTCAGAACTGTAACGGTGATTCACGCGCAGGGTATGACATACCCGAAGAGACAATATCCAAAAATATATATTTAGAATTCGTCTACAAGCTAAGCCCCTCAAAGGAAGTGACCTTAAAATCAGCTACACGAGAAACTATCCATTTTCCAAAAAAGGTTTAGAAGGAGCGTTGAAAAAAAGTTAGACGGGGCACACTGCGCGAGATGTGCCGAGTTAAGTAAAAAAAAAAAAAAAAAAACAGCAGTTAGAGTCTCTAATTTACGAGATGATGCTTAGTATAATAAATATCGTTAAAACTGAAGTATTAAACAGCGTGAGCGTAAAAAAAAAAATAACATTCCTTTTTCTTTTCAGTTTCTAAAAATGTGAAAATATTACATAAGTAAACCATTGCAATATCTTAACTAAATTCGTACTTAGTAAACTTGATTAGTTAAATAATTAGAGATTTGAATGTCATTGAAATTTCAAACTTCATGCTTTTTTAGTCAAAAGAGAATTTATCTGATTTTGTATTTACGCACTTGAATTGACTTAATCACTGTAATGGATTAAATTTTGTTTTAAATATCTATGTATAAACGAGAAAAACTCACTCTTTACGAGATCTTTCAAACTATTAAATCTCAGATATTAAATTTGGTAGGCATGTTTCTTTTGTTGAGTAGAGATAAACTAAGAACAGGTTTTAGTAAAATTGATTGCCAAGACCGGGTTAAGAGGCCACATAGATAAACAAAAAATTCCCGTTTTTGAAGTGCTAGATTTACGGACTTGGAAATTTAGTAAGCTTCTTTCTTTTACTGTGAGTAGAGATCCGCTATGAACGCGTTTTGCGAAAACAAACCCCAAAGGTTTTTTGTGAAAGGTTACAAGGACTATATACGTACATATTCCCGTTTTCGAGCAATTAGCTTGAAATTTAGCAAAACATGCCTTTCTTGTTGATTACAGATTCGATAAGAATGGGTTTTACGGAAATCGACACCCGAGAGGGGTTACGGGGGTGTAAAACATTAGACATTAATTTGGAATAGACAGAATTTTAGCAACAATAGACATTAATTTTAGAAATTCAGGTCCTTTTTCAATTAAGAAGTGAGAGCTATAAGAATTTTTCTAATACATATAAAAACTTATTGGTAAAGCTTGTATATAAAAAAAACTTAAAAACGTAATACAAATTCAAACAATATCTTGAAATATCCAACGGAGCGGGCGAGCAACGGCTAGTAAGTATAATTGCAAATGGAAATAAATAATTTTCATAGTAATTATAAAAACCGTTAATTTTATCGTAATTGAGCGATACATGTATTTCTCTTAGAATATATTTCCGAATTTGATTCTAGTATATTAACTATATTATTTTTTTCAAGTAGTGAATTAATTTGTTATATCTATTATCTTAAAAGCTCGCAAAAGTCGTTAATGTACTGATTAACTGATTTGTTTCGTTAAAGGGCGGAATCAAGAGTTTTCCGCATTTTAACTAGATAATTCTCATATTAGTGGTTTCCGTTATCGTTAAAGAGTTCCAAAGTTTCTTTCTCTCATTTTCTTTCTGTTTGGAATTTCAACTGAACGTTGATTCATCCTAAAATAATTTATCCTAAACTTTTAGAAACAGAGTGGCAAAGACAATAAATGAGCTCGATAAAAACTCATCGAAATTAATTTATCATAAATTTAATTACAAAGACCCGTATCTTCCGAAAAAAAAATAAATTCCAAAAGTTCTAATATTACAAAGCATAGCTGCACATACCGATATAGGTATAAGCATCACAAAATCTAACTTCTCTGCATTTCCAAGTGTCGCCTATCTTTAGACTGCACTAATATGTAAGCATAATTTTATCAGATGTTTCGCAAGTTAATTTCTTTAATTATAATGGCGTTTTCAACCGTATGATTCTTTGTGTTATAGATTTTCATTTGGTTGAGGATTGATTCTATCAACTAATGTGTTGATTGTTTGATAGTGTTTACTTGATTCTTTAGAAATGGTTTAGATTTGATTTAAGCATACAGAAACTTTGCTTTTATTCCATCAAAGATCTTAGTTTCACTTTAATGAGTGCCTAATAGGTAATGTGCAGACTATCTAGGTGATTCGCAGATTACTTATTGAATAATTTGAGAAATGATGCACACAATTTTCCGCACTTTAACGGATTGCTCTAGTTAATGTGTACATCACCTAGATAAACTGCAGAGTAACTGATTTCTGCACTTTAGTGGTGACATATCGATTTTGAAAAGATTTAGGAAGAAATTGGTCAAATACCTGAATAAATTTTTCACTGAATATATTTTTTGTTTCAAAAGAAAAATTTTGAAAAGAAAATATGCCACACAATGCCGTTTTAAATAAAATTCAAAAATCAATTTTTCCGTGCTCATGACTTGTAGTTCGAATTTCTACCGCTGTCTCGTTTCTTCACCAAATTTTATTTTTAGCCCTTTTTTGAGTTTTTTTTTGTGCTTGTAAGGTTCAAAAATCTGGCAACAAGCTCCTGCGGGATTTCCTTAATGGATTATAGACAAAAGGCAGATAATGCTCAAACAAGAAACCTCCTATTCATTTTTCTTTAAGGTCTTTCACAAAAAGCTAAATTTGAATGAAGAAGGGACATTTTCGCAAAATGATTTTTTTTTTCAGTATATTTTTCGAATCCCCTGGCGTTTAAGAGGTAATTCGATTTTCGAACACTGCTATTTCGCATCCCTTGCAACTATGGAATCCTTACATTTTTAGATGATTCTTTCTTTATAACCTATCGTTTTTGTAAGACCTCTTCTGTGCAATTTATGTAAATTTCGCACCAGCCTGCATCTCTGAAAAAATTGATCTTTTTTTTTATGATTGACAATTTTTCCTTACCTTGAAAGCCCTATAAATGAAACGGTTTTTTTTTATTTATAAAACATTGAACTACAATTTTCTTTTTTTTTTTTTTTCTTTTCTCATTTTGTAAATTATGTATCAACAAATATGATTCAGATCAGTACACGTATTGGAAATATTTAAATAAGAATGTAATGGGAAAAATTGTGATGTGTTTTGTAATATATCGCATTTTCCCACTTCTAGTGCTGTATTTAATAAATATTTAAAAAAGAATTTTTTGTCAAAAAATTTATTTAAAAAATTTTTTTTTACGGATCATGAACATTTATCGTTTGGAAGTTTTTCCTGTATTACGTCAGAAAGGAATTTAAAAAAAAAAAAAACTATTTACAATCTTTTTTAAAAAATGTTTTCATTAAAATAACAATAATGCAATAAATGTATGCGAAAAAAGGGATGATTGTGTACGACTGGTAAACTTCTCAAGTGTACCTTGAACCTAGGTCTTTCTTAACATTTATAGAGGAAGGAAAGATGCTGTTTGAAGTGATCCACCTTAAGGTATCCGACTACCCTAAAATTGTGAGTTTTGCCAAAAATTGACAATTTTTTTAATGATTTTATTTTAGGGGCCATCTTATTAGCTTTATAGAAATATTAAGTTTATCATTTTCCGTTTACTAGAACAAAAACTACAAGTGTTTTAGTAACAGTAGATGCCATTACTTTAAGCAAGATGTCATACTTTAAAACGCGTTTGACTCGAAATGTGATTCTTTGAAAATAATCAAATGGGGTCAGCGATTGCTCAAAAAGTTTTGAACAAAATGAAATGTGAAATTTTTTCTGTTTCTGTATAATAGTAGAATTGTTTCAACCTTCAGATGTATCAATCACTGTTTTATTACAAAATATACAGTCCCTTTTGTGAATATAATCGCTGCCTTTTTAAGCATTTTCATATAGTAAAAGAGATAAAGTGCTCTAGTTTTTTTAATAATTAAAATATCACTTATCCTGAAGGTCATTTCGACAATGAATAACATAACAACACATCAGAATTGAAAAAATTGAAAATGTGTTTATAAATCTTTGGTGCAGAATGGGCCGCGTTTATGCTATTTTTTGTCAATTTTTATCTATTTTTTCCCATTTTAGTAATAATAATTTCTTTTTCTCTTCTTAGTTTTAGCACATTTTTCTTACATTATACTAAACAAATCTAAAAATAACAAAAAAATCCCCATATGTCCTTTTTTTTTAAAAAAAAAAGTTGTCGCAACCAGTTGGATAAATTAAAATTAAGAATTCTGGAAAGATTTTTCTGGTTAAAATGTTTTGGTAACATATAACCAGAAATTTAAGTGTTACGACTTACAGAGAATTAGTCATTAGCAGTAATTATACGCGTTATTCACAATTCCCTAAAAGGTTTCGAAGTGGTATAACAATAAAAAAACTACGATGAATACATCGCAAAAGAATATTTAAAAAAGTACAAAAACAATTCAAGGTTTATTTACGTACTTTACAGGTGTTCTATATTGAAACATTGGTCACATAGCATACATAAATGGTGTATGGCAGTGCTTCTCAAACTTTATACATTTGCGATCCAATATTCAATCATAATTTTTATCGCCCTCCCTCCTTAAAATAAAAATGTAATGAATTCAATAATACTGTACTTTGAAGCTAAAACTACGCGATACGACTTTCACCTCTTGAGTTCCACCGGCGTATATAAACGCTTCACTCAGCTAAAACATCAATTGTCCGGGATGTATATATACGTCTTTCCGAAGTAGGATTTTTTTCTGTGCACTGCTATCCATAAAATTATTTCGAAAACTGTAGAATGCAATAAAATGACCTTGACAGTGTTTGGGATGGATTTACTTATTTATTCCTCCCCTCCCCGTCCATACATCACAAACACACGCCTACATGGAAAACGGTGGCACTGAGGAGCGAATCGCGTAACTTTTAATCAGCAGTTAAATATTTAATTATAAACCACGCAAATTATCAAGATAAGTGTTAATTTGTGTATATAATTTTATCTATGACAAGCCCATGGGGTAACTGGTAATTATTAAACTTGTTCTTAACATAGTATTGTTAAACCTGATACATTTATAAGCCTATTATATCAGTGTAGAAGTGTATTTTGTTTATTTTCAGTAAATTAATATTTTTTTAAAAAATTTTGTTTTCGACTTTTCAATATGCTCATGCCCCCTCATTGTAATATCACGCTCCCCTAGGGGGTGCGCCAATGTTTGAGAAACGCTGGTGTACAGTACTATTCCTGTCACACACTACTCAACATGGTACTATCAAAGTTATTGAGACAGCACTTGTTATTCTTCCCGTGTTATCTGAAAACTTGATTCTTTACTCGTACAAGTTTTCGTACCTTCTTTGCCACGTGATGTGGCAGAACTGCATGAAAGTATAATACGTGCTGTCAATATTACTGACAGTACCATGTTGAGTAGTGCAGCAGGAACTGAACTATCTCAATGATTAGTGCAGTAGAAGGTTTCACACTTAGAACCAGGGGCGTAGCCACCACCGTAGCAATGATGCAGGACCCCACTCTACAGGGATCCCATTAAGCCAGTGCTTCTCAAACTTTCAATATTTGCGACCCAATATTCAATCATAATTTTCATCGCCCCCCCCCTTCCATACAATAACAATGAAATGAATTGAATCATATTATAACTTGACCCTAAACCTACAACACGACTTGAACCACTGAAGTGCCACCGGTGTATATAAACGTCTCACTCAACCTGTGCATTAATTGTCCCGTACGTATATATACGTCTTTCCGAAGTACGATCTTTTCTGTGAACTGCTCTCCATAAAATTATTCCGAAGGCTTTAAAATGCAATAAAATCAGCTTGTTTGCGAAAGATTTATTTATTTCAGAGGATTTCCTTATTTATTCCTTGTCTACCCCCCGCCTCCCAATACACCAGATTGGCCTACACCACATGCCTACGTGTTAAGCGATGGCATTAAGGAGATCGTGTAATTTTTAATCGGCATTTCAGAGATTAATTATAAACCATACAAATTATCAAGATAAGTGTTAATTTTTACATTTAATTTTATATAAAAGCCTATGGGATCACTAGTAATTAATAAACTTCTTCTCTTAACTTAGTATTGTTAAAATAATTTTTAAATACATTGCTCAGTATTGATATATTTATAGGCGTATTATATCAGTGTAAATGTGTATTTTATTTTTTTATTATGTCAGAAGGTATTTTGTTTATTTACTTTCAGTAAATTAATACTTTTTAAAATAATGTTTTCGTTTCGACTTTTCAATATGCTCGCGCCCCCCTTGTAGGGTTATCACGCCCCCTAAGGGGGCGTGTCCCACAGTTTTAGAAACACTGCATTAAGTATAAGCTGGGAAATAGTGTCAAGAGCCCCTAAGGAATTTGATACATGCCCTACTCAAGACTAGTGACCCCAGCGCTTAGAGCACTTGTAAGGTATTTAACCCGTTAAGTGCCACGGGCGTATTTACACGTCCTGCTGAGCTGGTGCGCTTAGTATAACGGACGTGTATACTCGTATTGTGCTGCTCTGTTTAAAATTAGTCCCATGGCTTTAGAATACAATAGACAGTGTCCTTGACAGTCTAAATAATTTACTTATTTCGGAGAAGGGGAGGGGAAGGGATTTGAAAGGGTATATTCCAGGAACGATAAAATTCATACCAAAGCAGTTTTTTGGTTTTTGTTTGAGTGTGTTCTTCATTTGCTGTCATTTTCGCTTACCGTATGTAATAGGAGCTTTTTAATTTTTTGCATGAATGCAATGAATGTGATGCTGGTTTATATGTTCAACTATGGTTTCAGGATATACCGCAGGACAGATAAGTTATACTTTATTTTTTTATTGTATTGTAATTCTAAAGATTAAATCTTTCATTTATTTTATTTTATCCTTTTTTTTTTTCTTTTTTAAAGCGAAAGTAAACAATTTTTACGTGAAGAAACACTTTTTCTTCTCCTCCAATAAACCACTTAACGCGTGCCTGGGGAAAAAACGGGGGTACTGGGGGGGGAATTTCGGGGTTAATAAATCATGAATTGTCCCTGTATTCTTTCAAATTTTCTGTATTCGTTTAAATTTTTTTGTACTTTAGTGCTTCGACGCCTTGGAGGGAATTATGAATAAGCCTGCATTGCCATTCCGTTTCTCCACTTACTTTATACAAAAGCTCAAATACATATCTTACCACAAGTGTTCCTGAATAGGACTCCCTCAACCTAGACTCCATTAATAAATAAATATAATCCAAATTAAAGGCCACCCAGTGTAGCTCCAATTAATGGATGCCCGCCGACAGCGTCGCCAATCACAGGTCAGCACACTTAGCGAACCGGTAGCTAAAAGTTCGTTCATCATACCGTGGAGGGCTGCGAACGAAGGGTCCGTCATTAGTTCTTCACCCCGGGGTTCACTTCCACCTAAGGGAAAAGTGAACTTGCTTTCATGTGGAGGTGAAAGTCCATTACGTGATAATTATTCATACAGATGGGGGGGGGGGAGATCCATTAAAATGGGTAGCATTTTTCGAAAAATATAGACGTTGTGTTGCTTATAGATTAAGTAGAATGTTGCCTTTTTTTTGATTTTTTTAGAATGTGGAATGTTTTCTTATGTGTACCAACTTTTTTTTTAGTACTTATTATATTTATGATAAAGCTTGTTTTAGAAATAAATTTCAGTTATACGCTTTAAAGGATGGAGCTGAAACAGAGTAATGAAGTATTTTCTAATCTGTGACTTATGATGTACAACTAATTGATGTTAAAATTGGAGTCAAAAGAAGATTGCAAACAGAATTAGTTTAAATAGAACTTAATAAAAATGTTGTCTTTATTTGTTTATTTATATTTTGTTTTCTGCACTGCTGGCCACACAAAATGCAACACCAAAAGGAACCAGAGATATCGGAGCGAAATTTATTTGGCAGATAACATGTTGTACAAAGATCACACGATTAAAATTACAGCCTTTTGTGACGTGTGAATGATGACAAAATCAGTAGTTAGTGTAGTCGCCATTGTTAGCTATAACCGCTGCCATACGCCTTGGCATAGAATCAAAGAGGCTTTGGCTTTGGGTACAGCAGTCTATGAGGCTTCCGCATGTTGCCAAAGTTGGTCTGATGTAGCAGCGAGTGGGTGTATCACGGGCCAGTCGTTGTGCAAGCATGGATCACACATTTTCGATTGGCGATAGATCGGGAGAACAAGCAGGCCAAAAAGTAATTCAATCTGATAAGAAAATAATTCTTGAACATTGTGTGACACGTATGATCGTGCATTATACTGAGGGAATATGGCTTATGGCAAGCATTGAATTATTGGAGGACCACAGGCTCCAACACCTCAGAGATGTAGCGCTGGCTGTTCAGTGTACCGACAGTGCGTGCTAAAGAGATGCGACAGTGAAATCCATTACCACCCTAAACCATGATAGCGGGACAGGACTAGTGTGGCGATGAAAAACGCAAAAGTTCAGCAGCCTCTCACCACGGTGATTCCGAACTCGAATCCGACCATCGTGCTGTTGCAGGCAGAAGCGAGATTCGGTCCACAGTTAAACATAATGTCGTTCCATTCCTCAGTCAATGATCGCCGTTTATCACGCCATTGGTGGGGAAAACGCCTGTGGTTTCGGGTCAAGGGTAAACGAAGTAATGGTCGCCTTGCGGACATTCCACTCTGTTGCAAACTGCGTTGAATAGTACGAGTAGACACAGAATAATGCGTAACAGACTGAATCTCCTTTTCTATGGCTCATGATGTGGCCGCACGATTCATCAATACCATGCGCACAATCTAACTGCCATTACGGGAAGTGGTGCAACGAGGTGAGTGCGATCGGGCTCCGTGGTAGCCCGTGATGTGCGTCTGTGCTATAATGCTAAATAATTTCATTCATATTTCATTACTGCCAACACATGATATTTCGTATGGTTTGCATGCTTCCTTTAGGATGTAGCAATTTGTGTGGCTAGCAGTGTATATGGTCCAATGATTTATTTCCCTGTGTGATTTTCATATTTTTAAGTGCATTTGGGACTGACCGGGTTAAGCAATGGGCACTTGTTTTTCTACTTGTACAGTTTGAATGAAATTTCGATTTTGATAATTGCGTAAAGATGTCTAATATTAAGATTCTTCAAAAAGTTTTTCAAAATTTAAAAAAAAAACATACGCGTGTACGTTTAATTCAAGGAGATTCTGCTTACCAATGCGCATTATTACTTTTGACAAATACGTATGGGGTTTCAAAAATAAAGGTACCAAGCCCATTCGGAGTAAATGTTTATTCAGGAAATAAAAATATATATATGCAATGTACGAAGGCACACAGATACATAATACTTTTCAACATAGTCACCACATTTATCGAACTATTTGTTCCATCGGTTCACCAAACCACTAATAAGATGTTCCTTTATTTATTTATATATTTTTGTGATTCTTTATGTACTGTTATAATTTATAACTTACAAATTATTTCTTCTGATATTTACACTCTCAAATAAAACTGGCAAGTAAAACAAAGAAACACCTGCGTTTTCTTTTTTTTTCTCTAAAATTTATAATACTGGTATTAAAACCAGTATCCTGGTATTAAGTTCTAAAAAATACCGAATACCGGTATTGAACTTTTGGTCCGATATTGCAATCCCTACTACCAAAATTTAAGAACACATTTTGAATTTTTCAATTCTGATGTATTTGATATTTGCTATGGGGGGGGGGTATTTATTTTTGATATGACCTTCAGGATAAGAGATATTTTAATTTTTACAGTTTATCTTAGTTATTATATTAAATTGCTTAATAAAACAGTGATTATATCAACATAAGAAGATGTAAATTTTGTAATAAAACAGTGATTGACAAATCTGAAACTTAAAACACTTCTACTATTATACAGAAGATACACAAAAAATGTCACAGTTGATAATTTTCAAAACTTTTTTATCAATCGCTGGCGTTGTTTATGCAATTTAAAAAAACACACGCATTTTCGAATAAAACGCGTTTGAAGTATGACATCTTTCTTTAAGTAATGGCATCTGCTTTTACTAAAACACTTGTAGCTTTCGTTCTAGTGAATGGAAAATAATAAACTTGGTATTTTTATGTAGCTAATAAGATGGTCTATAAAGTAAAACCATAAACAAAAGAATTTGTCAATTTTTGGCACAATTCACAAGTTTAGGGTAGTCGGATACCTTAAAATGAAATTATATTATTCACGTATGAAACATCGCATTTTCATTTGAATGAATCCCGAATGCTGTAAGCCGGAAATACTTATTTAATATTATTATTTATATATATATATCAATATCTAATATCGGACAAAAAATGTCAACATTCTATTGAAGTAATTTTTTTTCTAAAAAAATTGCTCTGCGCCAAAAGAAGAAATTAAAAAGAATTATTTACACAAGGCATATTTATATTTAAAAAAACATATGCGAGAAAATACAATATTTAATTATATATAAAAGCATCAAGTGCAATTGCAAAATGCATTTTATATTCATCTTTTTCAAAATAAATTTCATAAATTGTTGATACAGAACACAGATTTTCTTATTACTCGTGTACTTTAACATAATTCAAACCAGAATAACTTCCCAAAGAAAACCATAATGAAAACATTAAAAACAGCATTGCTTCGAGGGAAAAGAATAATTTGTAATATATTTTTTCCTTTCATTCCATAAACACCAGCTGCAGAAGCCTTTATAAAAATAAATCTAAGAACATCTGTTGGAAATTGAGTTGCAAGTAAACACGATGCAATAGTTATACTGAGGATTCTAGGGGCAAGCAACTTGTAATTTTAATTAATTAGAAAAAAATTCTACGGAGACTTGCATATTTATCAGCAGCAGAATTACAACATAGGGAATAGTGCCAATAAAACGCTTTCTCAAACCCTGCTCTGCGATTTCATTCTTGCATTATTAAAACGATAAAGTGCTGTTTTTTGGAGCGAACTCGCTCGAGATGTTTTTGTTTCGAGTTTGTTTTCTTACCGGCATTAATTAAGCGGAAATATTGTTTCGTTTTCTTATTCTAGTACTTTTAGAGTAACGTTAATTATGTACTGTTTTCCATTCAGGTATTTTTAAGGCATGTAACAAAAACTAATTAAATTCCTGATTAATTTTATTACTTTTTTTCGAATATTTAGTTTTTAATGAGATATGTTGGAGTTGCTGAAAATATGAAGTTTTTTTTCTTAACTCCATAAACTGAATATTAAATAAATTCGGATTTTACATAAATGTTTTAAGTAATTGTATTAATGCTGCCGTCATGTATTTTTAAAAATGGGATTCAAAGTACGATACTTTTTTTCTTCAGATAGATCAGTATTTTTACATTAATATTACAGTATCTTTCTATACTTTCTATTCTGCAGAAATCTATATATTTTATTATGAAACTTATTTTTATCCAAGTTGATTAAATATTTTCTGGTATAAAATATTGTACGTTATGTCTTCTGTATAGTTATGTTGAATGATTTTTTTACTTTACACGTTAAAGAAAAAAATACATATTTATAATGCATTTTAAATATGTTACATTAATTTAATTATTAAATTTTGATGTATAATTTCTTTTGAGAGTTTTCAACCCTATTAAATGAATGATTTTTTTTTATCAAGAATATCACAGTTTGGTGAAAGTAATAATTAAAGTTTTCTAAATGAAAGTTTATACCAGAAATACATAATTGTGAATATTTGTAACCGTGAATTATATTTTATATTTACAGGGGAAAAAAAATTCCCTCTAATACCAACTTAGATGTTAACGTACGGTTGTTATTGAGTTTTAAATCGGAAAACTGAAGATGGGAAAAATTATATTTTTTAAAAGTTCAATTGAGAAAATAGCTTTTTGATATAGGATCAGTGGCGCACACAAGGAGGGGGTGGGGTTTGGACCTCCCCTCTCCGTGTGTGTGCTCGCGTTTCATCGTCTTCGTGCTGAAGCAACAAAGCGCAGAGTGCAGTACAGAAGACAACAGGACATTACACATTTCTTTAAAAAAAGTAGTCAGTTTTTGCAAAGTAGGCTACTTAATTTTCATAAAAGACCAATAGTTCTCAAAATTTCAATGTTTGTGGCCTAATATTCAATCATACTTTTCATCGCTCCCTCTCCATACAATTACAATATATTGAATTCAATAATGCTATACTTTGATGCTAAAGCTACAATACAACTGTAACCTCCTAAGTGCCACCGGCGTATAAATACGTCTCGCTCAGCCAGAGCGTTGATTGTATTGGACGTATATATACGTCTTCCCATGTATGATCTTTTCTCGTACTGATTATCCATGAAATTATTCTGAAGACTTTGAAATGCAATATAAGGACCTTGAAAGTAAAAGATTAATTATAAACCGTACAGATTATCAAGATAAGTATTAATTTTTGAATATAATTTTATATATTACAAGCCCACGGGGCCATTGATAATTATTAATGTTGTTCTTAACTTAGCATTATTAAATTAATTATAAAATGCTCTGTGCAGTACTAATACATTTATATAAGTGTATTATATCAGTGTAAATGTGTATTTTATTATTACAGAATGTGTTTTGTTTGTTTGCTTTCAGTAAACTAATAATTTTTTAAATAATCTTTTGTTTTCGACTCTTCGATATACTCGCGCGCACTCGTTGAGTTATCACGCCCCCAGAAGGCACGCCCCACAGTTTGAGAAACACTGTTATAGACAGTTTTATACCTTTTCTGTGATATGTCTGATCGGGTAAATTACTGTACACCAGGGGTTTCAAACTCACGAAACACTTTTGTGACCCGTCCAGTATATCAGCACTCAATAATACATAATAAAATATCGAAAATTTCTCCCGAAATTGGAAAGATAGTAGCAGCGACAAGATGTCAAGTGTCAGAATCCAATCATTAATTTTTTTCTTGTTTCATTTATTTATGTTTATTATATCGTATTATTCGAAATAAGTTTACGTTTCTATTAATATTGAGTCTCTTGGCGGCCCTCCAAAAATTAAACCTTGTTTGCTTGGCCAAATTTCTCTTTGACTTTGACACCCTTGCTGTAAAGTATATATTCATAAATTTTCATTTTCATGTAGTAAATGCTTTATGCCTACATAAAGCACGTTCTTTTTACTTAAGGGTGTGACGTATCTATACGTGGTTCCACTAATTCCTTCTTATCTTTTTAAGCAGAATATTTAATTCAACGAATTTTCATCGAGTAAGCATACGTAATTTATGTAAATGAGGTACATTATATAAATTCAGTTTTCGCGAGTAGGCATTAAGGAAGCGAGTTGTTGACACGTTGTTGTTGACACGTTGGATGTGTGCAAATAGAGTCATAAGTTTGAGACTTAGTTGTTAGTTAAAGATTGAAAAGCAGTGGAATTAGTTAAAGATTACAGAGCGTGGAGCCAACGTCATTTGATCAAGCCGAAGAGAGTGCCTGGAAGTTTCCAGTGTAGGATCCGATGCATTAGAGCTTCAGGTACAGTGCATTTGATTAAGTAGAAGCTAGTTATTCGTATGCGACGTAGTTATAATTGAGCGTATTTAAGCTGTATTAGATTCAGTTGAGGGTCTGTAGTAGTATCCCCGTGTTATAGAATCTCACCTCCGCACTCTACTACAAATCATAAATCTTTAGAATTGTATTGTGTCTTCTTGATAATTGTTAATAAGAATTAATATATCAATTAGATTGGAAATCATGTCTGTGGATTATTCTGTTCCTCCTACACATCTAGCCGGGTTTACACGTAGACAAGAGGGTTCGGATGTAAGAGGGAACGAACGTTATCACAAGGGTATTTGGACGATTTGTTTTTCTGTTGTACTCTAAGCAAAAATAATACACACAAGTACAGTTCAATATTTTCTGAGGTTTTTTTAATCCTATTCTCCATATCCCGGCATTTTCCAAGCTCGCCTCCCTTCGGTACGCATTAGGCCGAGTTTTTGGACTCTACTGTCAATAATTTAAGGTTTATTACGAGGGTTGGAACTTTAATCGTGGCAACACTGCTGTAGAAACGCTATGCAACAAAACAAAAGAATGTCTGTGTAACCACATGTGAGCTACAGACCTACCTTACCTCCAGTAAAAAACTCGTCCTTCCTACGTCACGCACATTTGCAGTGACTCGAAGAACTGATCCTGTATAAGCCTGCGGTCTAAAGTAAGTGTTCTCAGGGTGTTTTCAAAACAAGAGCAACGAAATTGAATGAAAAATTGAATGTGCCAGAGGTTGTCAACACGACAATGGCATCTAGGGCTTTAAGAGGCTTTCGGAGAATCTGCATTGCCTTACAAAACTGTAGCAAGATGGGTGAATGCCTTCAAAGAAGGACGCCAAAATGTGGCAGATATGCTTCGGCCAGGTCGTCCTAGTGTCAGCAAAACAAAAGTGCATGCTGTTGCTACTCTAATGGATAGTAATCGACCCCCAGATCTAAGTCTCTGTGACTTAATTCCTAAGATTAAGGAACAACTTGTGACGGATCTATACGGGATTCTACTAATCCCTCATGACTCTTTAAGGAAAATATTATTTCAACCAACTTTCATCAAGTAAGGAACGCGATTATGTAAATGAAGTATATTATATAAATTCTATTTTCGCGAGTTTTAGGGTTGACACGTTGGAGTTGGCAAGTAGGAGTTACATAGAGTCTGCGATTAGTTTGTTAGTTGAAGATTGAAAGAAAGTGGAATTAGTTAGAAGTCTTGGAGTTGTCCAGAAAAAGCTTACAGAGCGTGGATCTGACGACAATGATCAAGCCCTATGGAGATCACCTGCAAGTTTCCAGTGTAGGATCCGATGCATAAAAAGTACAGTATTGTGAGCTTGATTAATTAGAAGTTAGCTTATTAGTGTGCTACGTAGTTATATTTGAGCGTATTTAAGCTATCTTAGATTCAGTTGAGGGTCCGTAGTGGTATCCCCGTGTTATAGAATCTCACCTCCGTGCTCTACTATTTAATCACCTATTTTAATTATATTGTTATTGTGTCGGATTGATATTTGGAAACAATAAATTAATTAGATTGAAATCAATAAACCCTAGCCGGGTTTACAGCTAGACGAGAGGGTTCAGAGTCAAGCAGGAACCGACGGCTATTACAAACTTTATGGCATTCCTTCAAAACTGTTCCAGAGATTCTTGCGGCAATAGACCGGTCCATTCTACCTATCAACAGAACAGGCACTTCTACTGATGTTCTACAAGTTCCTCATCGTTGGAAACGGGTTATACACTATGCAGGCGACTATATTGAAGCTCTGTAAAATATGGTGACATGAATCACTTTTGTGTCCCAAGTAATAAAATTGTTGCCACTATTAAAGTTCCAACCCTCGTACATACACATTCTTTATAATTAAATGTTAATAACCCGTGTTAAAAACAGCTTGAATAACTGTATATTTGTTTGTTCTTTGTTATAACGGGAAAATAGCAATCCCCATTGATCTCATTAAGAGTTAAAGAATTCGAAAAAAACTGATCATTTAAAAGTAGATTGGAGCACAATTAAAATCTAGGCTCTAATCCGTAAGCAAAGAATGTACCTATTTTAATTAATTATCCTTAAGGTAATGCCTTTTCGGAAAAAGTAATTCTGTAAATAAGTTTGTCCCTAGAAAGCACTGTATCCTCTAATTAGGGGGTATCCAGATTTACAACAAATGCTTACAGAACATTTTATAGGCACTCCTCCCAGTTGCCGTTCCATTCTTGATTAATAAACGAGTCCTTTGAGTTTTTCATAATTAATTAAAATTAAGAGTGGCTGTTACTGTAGTCACAGTAGCCTTCTCGTTCTATCTTGCTCCTCAATTCTTCTCTGCAGATGTTTTTATACTCTTCGAAAAGTTTATACAGCTGTTGCTTATCACGAGAAACGATAATTATATAATAAAATGTCGTTTTAGAAATGAGGCCCTTTCTATGGTTTTTGAAGTAAAATTTCTTGTGTTTTACTATTTTTAGTACATCGAAGCTTGAGAGCAAGAAAAGTATGGTTAAATGTTTCTTGAAAGCTTTTTCCCCTTTTCTTATAGGTTTAGCACTTTTATGGGAAACAAAAACAAATTTTCTACATAAGAAAAATGAGACGTTTGTGAAATTTAATATGAATGATAGGGTGCTCGCCAAATTTGGCGACTTTTTTTGGCTCAATAACGATTTTATTCTAGTAAACATTTTATTTATTTATTTTTTGTATACTAAATACTATAAGTTTATTTAGTAAACTTCAGAGAAAATGACTTATTCTAAGGTACCCAAATCGCCAAAATAAACTTTTGTAATATAATTCTTGTACACAACAAAAGTTTTTTGTAGTGTACATGCCTATTTTTTTCTTTCTTGTTTGAAATATGAATTGAGGTAAAATTTACTCTTTCTATAAAGTATTTAAATTTAACGGAATGAATATATCTTTCTGTAAGAAAATATTTTAGGTGTGATATATGTTGATTTGGGGGGAAAAAGGAAGTATTTGATATCAATTTTTAGAAATAATGGCGTCATCTTAATAGGTGAATATAAATTGCATTTATAATTTTTAACAAACATGTGTCGAATATTTTCAACAAGAGAACAGAAATCAAGTAATTAAACTGTAACAATACAGGCAATGAACAAAGTTATGCAGATTAAAAACATAAAATATAATTAGAAAAATTTAAAAAAATATTGTGAAATTAGAATACAATGAATACCTTTCCTTAGTTTTCTTTAATAATTTTAATGCTATTCAAACATTCACTAGATTAGAAGTACTTTTGTATTGTGTGTATCATCACCAACTAATTATAATACATATTAAGAGAAAATTAAAGTTATTGTGAGTAAGCGTTTTTTTTTTATTTAAATATTGCCTGCGTTCTATTTATTCTTTCAGAATGTTTGAGTTTTCTTCCTCCACACTTTGTATTTTCTTTCTTCTTTTCTCTTTGTGATGTAATTCTTTTTATATTAAGAATTAAAAAAACATTGTTTTCTTTTCAATAGAACACGGTCTGAACTTTTTTTTTGAATGACCAAACTTATTCTAATCAAAGTTTTTTACAAAACAAAAATTTATAATATATAAAATATTGATAAACTTTTTATATTTACATGTATAAAAGTTTTCCTATATCTTTTGAATTATATCGAGATACAATTATAAAAAAGTCGAGAAAAAAATTAACTGGGATTTCTTTTTATAGTTTTATTTCATATTATGTAAAAAACAAAGCGTTGAAAGATTATAAATTTACATTTTATTTTGTGATAAAATATCGGCACTTATCCGTTTAGCCAGCACAGGCGATGAAGTAGCCAGCTGACGCCAAACGGAATATTCCTCGTAACCCAGTGCTTCTCAAACTTTCAATATTTGCGACCCAATTTTCAATCATAATTTTCTCCCCCACCCCCTAAAACAATGACAATGTATTGAACACAATAATAATGTACTTTAGAGCTACATTACTACCTTATTTATAAACCATACAAATTATTAATATAAGCCGCAAATTTTGTGTGTATATGTTACACTTATACCTGTTTCTTAAAGTGAAAAATGGGAGAACACATTTTCAAACTGTAGGAGAGGTGAAGGTAAAAACGGCACATTTATTGTAGGTGGTAACACCTAATGAGCCGCAGCATTGCTGTGAATGATGGAAAACTGGTATGCAGCTTGTATTTATAGGGAAAGGGAGTAAGTGTGTTGAAGGGGATTAAAAGTATTTGTGCAATGTTTTCAAAAAAGTCAATTCTTGCGGCTAGTCCGGATATTGTCACAGTATTATTATTTCTTACAAAAGTAAATTCTGTACGTCGATATTAAACTAATTTTGAACTATAAAAGTTATTCAAAATCAAAACTACAGTACACTCGAAAGATTGAAATTTACAATTTAAAGAATACTTCTTCTATGTCAGTAAAGTATTTAATAAGTATTATAAAAAAAACTCCAGTCATCATTTTAAAATTATGATCAAAGTGAATTCTCTATTTTAAAACTCAGAGCCATATGACTAATTGTTTCGTAATGGACTTTCAACTCCCCTTTGTTGCAAGCTCACTATCTCCTAGAAGGGGGAGGTCGACCCCCAGGTGATGTAGAACTAATGATGCCCCCTTGGTTTGCAACTTTCCGTTCGCATATTTTAGATGCTAGTTGATGAATATGTTGACCCGTAATTGGCGATGCTGGCGGCGACTTTCGAATTAATTAGGCGCTTTCACCGGGTGACTTTTAATTAGGATTATACTTGCTTATTAATGGGGATATAGGTAGGGGTACATTTTGAAACACTTGTGGATAAAATGTATTTTAATAAATAGGCTTTTATATTTTATGAATATATAATATACACGAGGGTTGGGGCAAAAGTCATGGCAACTATTTTTTTTCTTGACGATACCAATCTGGTTAGAAAGTGATGGACGAAATATAAGAACTACATATACAGAAGAAAAGACATGTGTGGAAGTGAATTGCACTGAAATATCGTAACACACCAATTTTTTCGGCAGTATACAGGGAAATATGGCCTTCACAATGCAAAAGAATGACACACAGTAGACATAAAGTTAATATGACGATGCGTTTGTTGTGCGTTTCTCGATCGTCTGTCTTCATCCATGAACGTCTTGATGACGGCACGTGACAAGTCGGTCCGCACACTGAACGGTCGTCCCGAACGTTGCTCATCACTTGTTGACACACGTCCTTGCTGAAACTTTCCTACCCAGCGTGCTACTGTATGGTAGGGCATTATTCCCAAGGGCTTCCACAAATTCACTGTGACATTCCATCTCATTTCTCCCGCGGAGAACGGCTATTTTGATGTAAGCGCGTTGCTCAACACGGGTTACTTCCATCTCACATGACACTCACCCACTGACTGATTTCACAGCCCTCGCTGCTTTGCTGCCAGCTATCACAGAACCATCTGTTGTTCTGCATACACAGTATGCCTGCAGATCTTCCACACGACTCGTATATGTTTTACGTTTGTGATCCGTTCACATATCTATATGAAAAAAAAATAGTTGCCATGACTTATGCCCCAACTCTCATATATATATATATATATATATATATATATATATATATTAGCCGTTGGAATGTTTTTCTTAATATGATCGCTATTGTTGATGGTTTCTTTGGCTGGGATTGACGAGGCAGTCCTGTGATTAATTAAAACTATTTATTCCACATCTTAAACACATAAAACATTACAAGTACGACACAATACACACACACAAAACAAGCTGCAGCCGGCTACATGTTGATATGGACAAATACAGAAGCGAAAGAGGGTCGGTCTCCAGAAATTTCAGTATTTATAGGCAGCTTAAATCACGTGATCTGTGTGGGTGGATGGATGTAGTTTAAAATTCTCTTGTTAGGCGGCTGGTTAACTTATTACTAAAACGTTGGTCCTAAAAAGATGAACCAAAAGTTATTTTAAAGGATTATATTACTGGGATTATTACATATATATATATATTTTTTTTTTTATATATATATATATTGTTACGTAGAATCGGGGTTCGAGAATTTTACGCTGTCAGTCTCAAATAACAAGACAGTTCTTAAGGAGCGATGGACATTTATTGTAGAAAAACAATCCTTGAAATACAGGATAAACTACTTAAATTCGCTTAATAAATCTCAGAAGGCCTTCACCTTTCGTCGCAGATAGCTCTCGCGTTATTTTACAGTGCGACGTTAATATACACTCAACTCCATGATGAATCCAAATATAATGTAGACACAAATGAGAGAATCACTCATAGTGTGATGGCTGCATTTTATGGCACAGGAGTTAATTTGGGCTATACTGCGGCCGTAGATTGTGTGATAGGTAATTCAAATTAATCTCGTGATCACTGTGTTACTAAATTAGGGTTAAGTACGAATACTTAGAGCCTCATAAAAGAATTCAAGGTCATTTGAAGTGCACCCAAAACTCGTCTTAATCTCTTGCCAGGAGTAATACATCACATTCTTTTTCCTTTCCTCGATCCCCTGATTCGAAATCTTCATCCCCTTTCTTCGCAACGAACAATGGAGAGGGTGCTTTGATAAATGAGTCTAAAGCGAGGAATGTAATGAAATGTTTGATATTCAGGGCACCCCTTCCATGGCCGTAATCCTCGGGTATTAAAAATGAATAATGTTCATTCTCTGATCGATCTGTTGGATCTTCCGCTTGCGCCCTTTTTTTTCTTCTCCTTTACCCTCTTGAAAATTAAAGAAGATATTGATGAGCAACAATTGCTATGACCATGTTTATTCATTAATGACCAGAGTCATTCCTTGTGCTTGTTACGTCTATGGTGATTGGTTGGGGGAGATAAATCATGAGATAATGATGATTTCGATAATGCTGGTGGTCAATTAACGTGATGACTTGGAAGAGAAATACGAATCTGTTGATTAATGAAGGGAATGTGTAGTTTTTTAAAATTTTAAATAAATGTGTCTCTGTGTGAGTGAGGACAATATATATTATGTCCTTTACATTATATCAGTGATTTTCAGCCTTTATTTTTTATACGGTCCCCTTTTAACAATTTCAAAATTTGGCGGCACACTAACAATGAAATAAGTTGAAAAATTTTTACTTATCTGTAATGCACTATATAAAATAGTTAACGATAATTGTGTGTTTTTAAGGGGACAGAGTACGATTCAGTTGACAAAAATCGGTCTTTTTTTAGCCTAAATTATTCTTTATATACTTTTCTATAACCTTAAATATTTGAAAGCTCTTAACTTAAAAAAAACATAAAATTATTACAGCTTTTTATGTTCATTTTTATTCACATCCCTATTACGAATCAAAACTTTAAACTTACTTATCTCGGAGAAAAAGAGAAATAACTAGTTTGTCTTCATTTAAAATGCTAAGCCTTTATTTCTATTGCGCCTAATGCTTTGATTTTTTTTTTACTTATTACTAATAGTACATGTAACAAAAGTTGGTATACATTTTTGAATCAAAGGAATACTAATTTTTTTTTAAATAATTGAACTCAGAATTTATACATTTTTTAAGGAATTTTCAATAAGCATTCATAAAAAGAAGTATTGTACAAATACCAATCATGTTATCGTAAAACCCATGCCAACTTTTGTTATGCATAGTTTGATGTACTTGTAAATTAAAGTTCATGCGTGCAAGTAAATTTTTGTAGGAGGAGTAGCATTTTAAAATCCCTTCACAAATTTTAGGTTTTTTTCTTAAAAAATTAAATGGCTAGCCTTTTATGAAATTTTGAGCGCAAAATTTGTTTTACGTATTATACACACATAGGAGGCAATCAAAATTTTTTGAAAATCCTTAAATTAAAAATCTTTGCGTATAAATCGTACCATGTCTCCTTAACGTTGAATAAATTTGTACAAGGTGCAATACAAAAGAACAAGGCAGGTCCAGTAAATCATTATGCGTACAGAACCAGTTCTCCGTGATATTATCACCTTCAAAGTAGTTCCCCTCAGTATTCAAACACTTCTACATTCGATGCTGCCATTGCTGCTAACAATTCGTTAACAAGGTTTTTGTAAGGCGCTTGAGAAGATTCTCCGTTTTTACCTGAACCTCTTCCACTGAGGTAAAATGGATTCCCTTTAAGCAAGATTTAACTGTAGGAAATAAAAGTCAAAGGGGCCAAGCCAGGTGAATAAAGAGGATGCTCTATCATAGTAATGTTTTTGTTGGTCAGAAACTGCTTGACTTAAATAGGGCTGTGTGAGTGGATGCATTGTTTGGGTGCAACAGCCAACCATTTTAGACTTTTAGTAGTAGAAGTCTTTTTAGTACTTCAATGTAGTAGTGTTGATTAACAGTCTGACCACTGACGTGAGTGGGAACCCACTCGTATCACGAATTTTGGCAATGTTTTGGTCTGTAATCGCTGACCTTGGGTACCCAGCACATCATCATTTTCCACACTGTCAGTTCTCCCTGAAAATCGCTTATGTCGTACAAACACATGTGCAGAAGTTAAAGTTTCATTTACATAAGCCTCGATTAATATTTGAAATGTTTTCTTGGCTGATTTCTGAGGTTTCAGAAAAACTTAAATGTTGATTCGACATTTTTCCGGCAGACTGCAGTTTCACGTGTTTACTGAATGACCCGGTTCTCCCAACTGGCGAAATCCGTTAAGGCGAAACTGGCCACACATGAATAGAGGAAGGGGGTGGGATGACGTCATCAAAACAGTTCTGGCCAACTCCACTCTTTTTCAAGCTACACACCTAGTGTCATTTTTTTATGTCACACCTTGTATATACGACAAAGAGAGTAAAATGCTTTTTGACTATTTAATTTCAAATTAATTAAAAGAGTGCGACATTTAATGCAAAATTTGTGAGCTTGACGATTTTTGATAATTTCGTTCATATTGGGTCGTAAAAATGATAATATCACTCTCATTTCGTTATCTATATTTAAAAGTCTTGATTGAAAAGTCTTTCTTATTCTAAAAATCCGAATTCTCACCAATAAGATGTAGAAAATCGTAACAATATTTTAAAATATTTTGACTACTGTGAAATAATCACCTCTAATTTTAGTCCAAAATGAATTGATTCTTCCGAATGTTTTGAAATTAAATTTATATTATTACAGAGAGAAAAATAAGTTCTTCTTCATCCAAAGTTAATTCATATGCAGGTAGCTGTTATCACAAATGGATTAAGAACCGAATCAAAAAATTTTTATACCTGAATTTGAGAAGTTTTTTTTTTAATGGGGCTGCATATTGGTATTGCAGACCTAGTAAATTCCTCAGGAACTGGTATCACTTTTTAGCGTGGTACCGTGTAGGCGATACCAATTACTGCATGTAATTTTGATGCCCAGTTTACTCCCTATAGGGAGGCACCTGAGTTCTTGACTATGCGAATCTGTACCAGGATTTAATTTTTGCCGAGAGCACCCAAGCTGTTGTGACTCGAGAAAACTATTCTTCTTCGAATTCAATATTTTATTTTTCATCGACACACAGGATTAATGAGGCTATTTAAAATTTTGAATAAATGAAGCTATTTACATGAAAGAATGAATTATAAATGAGCACACGCTCCGTAAACATAAAATATTATACAGTTCTTATCTTAACGTAAAACGTATATTCCATAAACTTATTTACTAAATTCTGTTGCCAGATTCAGAAGTGTATAAACAAACGCAAAACAACTATCAAATAATATAAAACAGGAAATGTTGAACATACTAGGAGTGGCAACGCAAGCCAAACGGACACTTCAGGGATCTTTTACCATATAGTCATACGACATGGCGGCTGTCGATTTTCTGCATCATGAAAATCCACCGACTTGGGCCGTGACGAACCCGCAACCTTAGGTGTAGAGGACCAGCGACAAACCAACCACGCCACCCAGCCGGCTCTATTTGAGATGCAATGAGCAACTCTTTTAAAAAAAAAGTGTCTGTACACTGCAAGAATTTGGTGGTTGCGCTGCATCTGGCACTGCACAGTAATTGAAAATCACTGCATATATATTCTAATGCGTTGAGAGAAAAAGTATTGTGTCCTTTGACACTTCCATTGTTCTTTATATACTTTAGAGCAAGGCTTACCTTTTTTTAGTTTTTCATGGAATTATGGATTTACGATGTTAACTGATAACTTCTTTGTAAAAAGATTTACATGAAATTATGCCAAGGCAGTGATATTTTACATTTGTGATGTAAGTTTAAGTAAAATTGTTGTAATATTAATTTTTAAGCTTAATTTCGTAAGAAATTATCCAATATATATTTACTGGTTGAAAATGTTATCTTTTGGTTTTAGATGGATTTTTAAACGTATAGCATCTATCGTTTTTAATCGCTGCATTTAATGGTATTTTATAAAAGCTTATTATTTTTATTCCAGCACGTATGAAGTTTAGGTAAAAAAAATATATATATTAAGCTTTTCTTAGCGCGTCTGATGAATTTGTAATAGCGGTCGGTTTCTGCTTACATCTGAACCCTCTTGTCTACCTGTAAAACCGGCTAGATGTGTGAGAGAAACTGAATGATCCACAGATATGATTTCAATCTAATCAATTTATTAATTCCAAATATCAATCAGACACAAAACAAATTTAATTAAGGTAGATGATTAAACAGTAGAGCACAGAGGTGAGATTCTATAACAAGGGGATACTACTACGGACCCTCAACTGAATCTAAGACAGCTTAAATACGGTCAAATATAATTACGTCACACACTAATAAGCTAACTTCTACTTAATCAAGCTCACAATATCTGTACTTTTTATGCATCGGATCCTACACTGGAAACTTGCAGGTGATCTCTTCGGCTTGATCAATGTCGTTGGATCCACGCTCTGTAATCTTTTTCTTGGACAATTCCAAGACTGTTAACTAATTCCACTCTCTTTCAATCTTCAACTAACTCGCAGACTTTATGTTAACTCCTACTTGCCAACTCCCACGTGTCAACTCCAACGTGCCAACTCACAAACTCGCGAAACCAGAGTTTATATAATATACTTCATTTACATAATCACGCTTCCTTACTCGGTGAAAGTTGGTTGAAATAAATATTTCCCTAAAAGAGTCATGAAGGGATTAGTAGAACCGCGTATAGATCCGTCACAAATTTATTTATCAGTATTGATGTTTTAAAAACGGCACACAGTTTTCTGAGTCATTTATTTAGCATACTATTGCTTATTGGTTTACAAATTCCTTATATATTTAAGTTTTTAGATAAATAAAAACTGTTTTTAAGAAAAAAGCTATATTAATTTCAAAATGAATTCTTTTTTCGTCATATTTTTACTTAGCCATTTCACCACTTTTATCTAAAACCCTTGCACAGTCGTTAAATTTATTTTTTTGATTAGGTACTCTATTAAGTTCTTCCCTTCCCTCCGAATACTTTTCGCACTCCAAAAAATGAAAAGAAAACATGCATGTGAGCATATGAAATATAATTCTACGAAATTAAACTGAAAACAAAAATACCCCATTAAAACGACTCTCATCATCTTTGATCGAAATAAATAAATAAATAAATTTATTTGCTTCTCAGAAAATTTATTTTCGGAAGAAAAAATTCATTTTTAGAATTATTTCTTTCGAAGGACTTAATGAGATAGAGAGATTGTTGTGTTGCCTATACAAAGGAACGTACTGATAGATGACTGCCACTAAAGTCGATTTTCTCTTAGTAATTGAGTCTACACAAGCATCAGATGCGTCTACTTTCTTATATACGGTTTTTATCTTTGTCCTTATCTCGATACTTGGTGCTTCTCTATCCTCGTTACGCAGAGAATTCCCTTGGCGATTATAAATCTCTTTCCAGTCATCGCCAAGTGAGATTAATGGCAAGGGAAGTCTGCCTGTGCTCCTCTAATGTAACCCTGGCCGTTCCTCTGATGCCACCGGTAAGGAGCATAATAGAAGACAAGAAAAGGTAAAGAAAAAAGAATGTGTGCGACAAAAAAAAAAAAAATGGAAAATTCCGATGTCAACAAAAGATGATCGAGTCAAGCGATATGAATTTATAACCCGCATTTTGCTTCGAAAATGGATTTTAGAATTTTCTATCGTAGATAGGCCCCGTAATCTCGCTCATCAATCTTGACTTTCATTATTCTGGTTTGCGGCGAAGCGATTAGTTTTGTCAGGCATTGATCACGTGATAGTGGTGTCTTGAGATCGTCTGGCGAATGAAAAGAACCGAAGCTTGACATGATTATTTGTTGGTTTTTTTTAAAAGAGGGAAAAGAAAAATGTTTGCTCAGAAATAATAGATGACATATAATATCATCTGATATTGTAGAATATTGAAACCACATTGTAGAAATTTCTATTGATTTCGATTGATTTTCAGCTGTCGAAGTCCTGAATTGAGATCTGGGTTTTGTACTAGATTTCTAACGGTTTGTTTTAGAATGTGTTATGATAGAATTTTGATAAATTCTTTGCATAATTGTCGAGGTATGATATGTTGGTGTATGAGTGTTTTCTATTATTCTTAATATTGTTTTCTTTAGTTTTGAGCTTTATTTTGTTCTTGCATGCTGCTGTATTTTATAAATATTTTTTCTTGATGTTGTGATATAATAGTTAAATTCTTCGGTACTTACGTATTAGCGTCACTGCAGCCGAATAGGCGCCACGTGAAAAGCGCCATTTTCCGCCATATGACGGATTTTCCCCTTATAAAACACGTTAGAATCTTTTTGTTGTTTTGATATCGTGGCGCTATTCGCTTGGCTCCAATTTTGCTGTGGTGATGTTAATAGGCAAGTACCAATTCTTTTTATAAGGATCATTAAAAAAAAAGATCGTTTGCGTCATGAAAAAAAAATGGAAAACAAAATATTTATTCGAAAAATATTCCTTTTGCATATGTTGAAGCTTCCTTTCCTTTTTCGCACAATGATTTCCCACATCTAAATATTTGTCAAATTTGTTCACAAGCTTCATAATCCCTATGGTGCTACAGCTAATTCATGAAGCCTTGTGTTTATAACATTAAGACTAAAAACCAAAAGTCCGGACTATTATTGTTTCTTTTTGATGTGGTAAAAAAATGGTAAGAATTTCTCGTAGGTAAACGTTTTGGAAGAGATGAAAAGTTAGAGAATGCGTTGACCACCTGGTTTAACAGCAGAAGAGTATGTAGGAAATGATTATGTGGAAAAGTGAAGAAAGCTTTAAAGTATGTAATATAATTGATTTTTCAAAAAATGTGTTTTTCATTTGTATAACTAAACGGTCTTTGTTTCTTGAATACAACTCGTCCATGCAGAGATCGTGGAGTGGCATAAAAATTTTTCATGGTTTTATAGACTATCAAGAAGTAATCTGAAATTTCATTTATATTTTGAGATTAAATTTTAATTTATTGCACGTTTTTCATGATTTAAGTATTTAACAAGTTATTTAGAAAATAATTTTCTTAATAAAAATATTTTCTTATGTACCATATTTTTATAACCATTTTCATGCCCTTCTGAGCAAGAGTCCAAATTTCAAGTCTCTAGCTCATCGGGAAGTTAGTTTAAAATCAATAACAAAATTCCACCCGGACAGATATACAAGCCTCTTCGGGTACTTGGGTTCAAGACTATACCTTCTTTTTTTACATTTTCATGCATTGTCATCCACTTCTGAGCTATAGTCCAAATTTCAAGTCTCTAGCTCACCGGAAAGATAGTTTAAAATAAATTACAAAATTCCACCCGGATAGACAAGAAAGCGAGTTAATAAAAACATGGTAAAAAGGATTAATTTTCTCTATTGGTTATCTAATTTTTCAGCGATACGTATGTTGTTTTTTGTGTAACAATTTAAGCTATGTATTTTTCACGTTTCAAAAATTCTTTTTTATAAATCCATTTTTCTCCCTGTAACTATATTTTTTGACAAAGCTGTTATTTACTTAGTTTTATATCAGCATGAAGAAACCAGCAGTTTACTTTTTTTTTGTAACTCCTCAGAAATTTTATAACGTTTACTATTTATTCAGTGACTATTGCTTACGAGGAGTACTTTTTTCTGTGTTTCAATGAAAAGTTTGAATTTTTTGTTATTTGTAACTATTAGAAATCGATTTCAAATGCAGTAAGACATATATATTTTGTAACAAATGTGTATGCCCCTTAACCTAAAACATTGAAAATGTACTGCAGAAAATTAATTTTGGATACCAGGCCCGATAGGTTAAGCCCGATTTAAGGGTACTAGGACATGCTAGAAAGAGTAAAATTGCCAAAATTAAGACTCTTCGTTTATGGGACATTTATCTTTACAAATTTTCAATAGAGCTTAGATTTTTTTGGGATCTTAATAAAGATATTTTGCTCATTCTGTAGAAGTGCAAAAATATTTTTTTGGTTCAAAAAATATTTTTTTTCTTCTGTTTAGTTTAAGATGGACGTAATTTTTGAGATCTCATAATACATTTTTTTCAATTATATAAAACAATACACAAAGTGTAAATGCACCTATTTTTTAGTAAATTATTTAGACATAGTTTCTTTAAAAAAATTATAAAACTTTGTAGTTTTGAAAATTTTTATTCTTCCGCATTTTAAATACATAAAAGAATTGTTCTACTTAGATCATAAAAAAATAGGTTCACTATATGCACGGGTATTCTGTATTGAAGAATAAAAAATTTGGAACCATATGGTGCAATAGTTTTTTTTAAAATGTGTACCTAAATGCAAACAATTATTCTTTGGAGAAAAGTGAAAAAGTAGCAATGATTTTACATACCATACTATTGGTTAATATTTTCTTGCTTATTTTTATATACCTCATAATGATACTTTAAACATTCTCTAGAATAACAAAAGTAATTTTAAGTTAAAGCTTTTTTCTTTGTTATAGATGAACATGAACATAATTTTATCAAATATATTTTCATTTAGGTTGCATTTTTTTATAAAAAAATTTCTTAAATTTACAAAAGGTTTTACATACATACATAAAAAAATGGACAAAATATACTCATTTAGTTTTTTGACGAAATTATTGTATAAGTTCTCTGAAAAAACTGTAAAACATTGAAGTTTTGAAAATCTAGAATTTTTTTTCCCTTTTTCCTCATGTAAAAATAGTTTTTCAAAAAAAAAAAAAAAAAAAAAGAATGTTAGACATTAAAGAGAGAAAAATGTTATTGTTCTTTTCTATTAAGAGCAAAATAATGGTTTACATACATTAAACACAAGAGGAACTATCTTATGAAATGTGTCAAAGGAGGCGTGGTCGTTCGTTTAGATTTTTATCAATTTGAATTTTAATATTTTAAGGTTATTTTATGAACGAACATATGAGTGTTATACATTTTTAGATTCAGAAAACTATGCACTATATTTTAATACTAAAATTAAAAAACCTATTTTTTGAATGTGTATGATGTCCTGGTGCTTTTAAAGAGGATAAACCACGCGCATAGCTCATTGTTGCAAAACCAATTGATCGACTATTACTGCAAGACTCTGGAAACGTAAGAACTCCGGCGGTCTCCAACCAAAGGACACATTCCCTGTTAGGGAACGAACTAGGGACGTCTCAACAGTCCTGGAGTTTCGCGTGGAAAAATGTCCCAGATCGGACACACCGACGCAGTACAGTTAGATTATTTTAGAGTCCCAATTTCTATTGCTTTGTGGGGGAGGAGTCTTGTGGGGACCGTTCACTGCGAAATTTTCGCTAGACCTCCCTTTGCTCTCTCGGCCTCTCTCTAGGATTTAGGGTTGACCACCATCGACGTCTTTTCTTCTCGTGACATCCGGCCAAGGGCGGAGTGGGTTTCTTCCGGTGTCAAAGGTTGCCGGGGCAATCCAAGACACGTCCGCGCAATATATTAACGAGTGCAGGTGTCTTCCATATGGGGTGATCAATTCTCCTAAAGAAGCTGATCCAGCCGTGTGGCGGGAAGTCACAGGTGTCCCAGAACTCAAAGATGTCACAGAAAGTCAACCTTTGACCTCCTTTTATCCAGCCGAAAGAGAAGTGACCGGCGCAGTTCCCACGCCAGTCCCCAAGTTTCAAAGTCCACTGCGTGTGAGGTGGCCGTGGTCAAGGTAACGGACTCGTGGTGGCATGTCATGAAATGCAGCTTAGTACTGCTGAAGACCCGCCGTGTAGGGGAGAGATGCACGTTAAATCGGTCGAGAGCTCAAACGTCCTCTCGTTGGTGTGGAAGCTAGGAGAGAGGAGGCCGTTCTTGTCACCTGACCATGGTTCAAAATTACGAGGTACGTTGCCAGCGAGTAGCTGAACAGTGCGACTTTAACATTCATTCACTCACTCAATCACTCACCGTGTGAGGGTGACGAGGGCCAATAGACGAATAGTAATTCTGACGATGTCCAGACAGAAATGATTCTGACTCGCGTGTCGCTTTTGTAGGTGTAACTTATTCCACTTGTAAATAGACACGAAATGGGGAAATTCGGAGACTCTTGATACGCTAAGCAACTTCACAATGCTAGAGAAACTCTTCAACACTCTATGACGCCCCAGGACATACAACGCACTCTCTCCGATCGACTTCTAGTTTCGATTGGACTCTGTCACACTTTCTGTGACCTATCGAAGATCACACCTACAAGCATCCCAATGTCGTCCTAAAGTATCCTTTCACACAGGAGTGATCTGGCCTTAACAGAGACTTCAACAGGGCTGAACCTTAGAACCATGTCAAGGTTTAAAGAAAATCAAGAAAGTGTTTATAATTTCCATGTTTATTTTTTAATTTCACTTAGTAGCTGTTATTTTAGTTCTATAAATACATCTTAATCATACTTCGAGCTCTGGTTGTACATAAATCAATCCGCTTATCTATGCAAAATGCTATCAGATTTATATTGAATCCGATAGTTAAGGAGCGTATACATCAATTTTTTTTCCCTAACTGAGTTTAATATCGGCTATGCCATCTATTTTCAATGGAACCATGTGATCGATACGTTGGAGGAAAAGTAAAAAAAAAAAAAAAAAATCAAAACAGGATTGAAAAATATGTCAGTTCCAAAAGACTTATTTGTTCAGGCGAATATCGAAATCGGCGACTTTTAAATTCCGTTCCTAAGGAAAAAAAACACAATTTCGATTTCCTTCGGATAAAGTTTTTCATATATTACGCTATATATTCTCTGAAAGAACCAAACTTTCTTTTTTTTTTAAACTGTGAGATTATTTATCTGCTTGGATCTATTATTCGTCTCGAAAAGTTGGAGGCAACGGATGAACGAGTTTTTATCCGCTAAGAATCGGGGTGAAATTGGAAGCAACCGTGGAAGAATGCACAGCTATAAATATTCGTGTGTCGACAGGCAGCTAAACCGACAAATTCCCTACCATTCATTTTCATCGTCAAAGAATTAATCTCGAGATTTATGTTCTACTTGGTTTATTTTAATATTTTTTTTTCTCTTTCGGGTTGCCAACACTGAATAGAAAATTTTCTACTTCCGAGCTTCTGGTTGAAGAGTGGAAAGAATTTTACAGGAACTTTAAAATTGTTCTATATTTGCCATTTTTTTATGTGCAGTTTCTAGTTAAATCTTTTAAGCCTTGTTTTAAGATACTTTAAATGCGAGATAAGATTTTGGAAAATAAGATTTATGTTCAGTTCATAGTTGTGAAGTTTTAGGAATAACTGTAATTCAATGGTAAAAACTGGTATTAATTTTTTTATACCGTCTTTAGCTCTGTTGTTGTTGAAGTGTATGACAGAGTGCAAAAGTGTATATAACAAAAAAAGATATAGTCAAATATTGCCAAAGAAGTAAGCCACTGCCGTGGCAACATCCATGGCACGATCTGAGTACAGGATTTCTATGCTGAAGTCATTGTCTGTTTTAAAAAGTGCACCAACAAGGGAAGGGCAGCTAAAAAGGTGTTTGGGATCCAGAGTTGCTTGCCTGGGCAGTGCCTGCATTCCACATATGATCTGGATCCATCAGGCTGAATCTTTATGTCCTTAAAATGCTTTGTCCTTAGTCTGGTTATTGTTGTTGTAATTTCTCGGCTATAATTTAATTCTGGCAGCGAGAATTTTTTTTTTTTGACCGGAGTAGAATAGTCCCAACGTAAGTTCATGCGTGTCGTAAAAGGCAACTAAAATGATTAGAAGTCCAACCTCTCGAGGCTGGGCAACCCTCAATTATGACAAGGGCAATTTTTTCGTCTTTAAAGCTCCAATTGATTTTTAAAGGGTTGTTTCTAAATTGTTGTAAATGAGCGCTGGCAAGTTTTTGAATAATTTTTTACTTTGCAAGAAATGGTGCGTTTAGTAAAAAAAAAAAATTAATACACCCACACAACTCGTTTTTTACTCTCGGTAGATAAGTTCCCTAAAAAACTGTGTAAAAAAAGCGAGTAAAGAAATATATGCGACGCATGGTAAATATAGGGATATGTTCGGCAACTTTAAAAAATCGTGTAAAATGAAAATACTCTAAATGTTTCCCCCAAAATAGTGCAAAAAAAGTAATTATAAAATCTATCTTACATATTTCTAAAAACAAAAGCAATTCATTTTTTATTACAAAAAAAAATTAAAATTAGTGTATAGTGAAAATTCACTCTATAAGTACATAGAGTTGAAAAGTTCCTGTGTAGCACACACAGGAACTTTTCAAGGGTGGTGGTGGTGGTGGGGTGGGATGGGGGGGTTGAAGGTGGAAAGTCGACTGTTCTCGTATGATGCTTCAAAACTCTGCCTAATATATTCTTTTAATTTTGTCGATTTTCGGGGAAGAAACAGTACAAAAATAATTAATAAATGAATAATTAGCTTTAATTAATAAAATGAACTATTAAAAACAAATAATAAATTTTTACGTACTATATACATAGAATTATAATCAATCGAAAAAAAATCAAGGGCATTTGGGGGGGGGGTCCGGACCCCCAGGACTCCCCCCTTGTGTGCGCCACTGAGTACATATAAAAGTTCTAATTGAAATTAGGAATAAAACTTCTAACTACTAATTATTTATCGCTCTTTCATAACAAGCGTGTACGTAGTTTACGAACTGGATTAAAAATGCTACCATCAGTTGATGTATTAGATATGAATAGCACGACTGTCGCTTTGGATTCAAATAAAGAACTTCATTCGTTGTTAACGGCCTCGGTTAGGTTTTTTATTTGTTGTTGTTACAAAGAGCTGTTATTAGCAGCTGCGTTTTTTTAAGCTTTTACAAGTTGCTTACATAATTCTTGATATCCTTCTACACTGAAGTTATGATTCCATTGAAATTTTAGTGCATGCTCTATGCCAGTATCATGAGTCAAAAAATGTTGTTCCATACTTGTAACAAATTTCAAACCCTCGAGAATTAAATTAACTGTTAATACCTGGACTTAGCCTTTGGCTTCGTCATTATCGATTTCTTTATTATCATAAATTGGCTTAAATTCGATCAAATCGTCCTCGTCCAAAGGCCCGCAATTTTTAAGGATTCATTCTAGAACAAAAAGATCGTGTAAAAAACATAATTCGTTAAATTCTCGTACCGTGTTATTTCAAAATCGTGTAAAAAGAGTTGAGTGTATATCATTGCTACCGTAAAATAGTTCTAGTATTGGGTTGAGTATGAGCATTTAGTTATACCAAAATTTTATTTCCTATCATGAGAGTTTGAGTGAATGTAATATGCTTTCTGGTTGCCCATTTTAAAATTAAATATTAGATCAATAGAGTACTATTATTTGTACTGTAGATAAATAATAAGAATTAGTTACATTTTTATGTGTGATAAAATAGATGTGAATGGTTATATATATATATAACAAGTAATATAAAAAAAATTTAACATCAATTCCTACTTTGTTAGAAAGACGTACTGGCGCCATCTGTTGCAGCTAGCTGTAACTACGACATAAATAACGCAGAATAAATTCAAAATTAAAAATTAAATTTAATTAATGAATTAAAATTTAAAAAAAACTATTAACATCAAGTGTTATTCGCTATAAGTTTAAAAAAAGGTATTTGAACTTGAATGTGCGTGGGGATGAATAGAAAGTATTTTATTAACGACTGAAAATTTGAATAAGATGTATATGTATAGGGGAGAGAGCAAAATAATAGTAGGAATTGTGTGTGTGAAAAATGGGTCAAAAAATCAGAAATAAAATCGTGGTTGGGGAAGCATAGCCAGTATGGTTGCAGCAAAGAAATCCGTGTATGAGACGTTTGAGTGAGACAATTATTAATTTAATTTAGATGGAAAAATCTAGGATGAGTTGGTGTGAAGAGGAGTTTCTATGATTAGTTGACCAGGATGATCATTTGTTTTTACATCTACTCGTAAGTTGTGGGATGAGAAACTTGACCATTCATAGTGTAGAAATGAGATCGACCTCGTTACTTGACCGACGGTCAAAATTTCGAGGTCTTTCGCCAATAGCTCTCGTATTGCTTTATAGTACGACGTTACTAAACACTCATTCATTCCCCAGTAATTTACTGCACAACTTCTGGACAACATTTTAAGTGTGAAATCTTTCGTGTCGGAAAATTATCTAATAAATGAAGTGAAAACGATTACTAATTTATCTTTAAAATGATATGATATGTCGTTTAGTTTTGTCATTTGTTATTGCAATCTGTAATCTCCGGGTGAAGAAAGTCTGCTGAAAAGTTGCATTTTTGTTATCTTAAGTTGAAATTAGACCTAATGATTTCTTCTTTTTTTAACGATCTCTGGTGCAATTACTTCTGAAACTGAACAATGTAATGTGAGTCAGAAAGAAAAGGGTAAGTAAATAAGAGATTAAAGACGAGAATATAAATAGCTATATGTAAATTTTAGATTCATTAGTCCAGCGCTTCTCAAACTGTGGGGCGCGCCCCCTATAGGGGCGTGATAACTCTACGAGGGAGGCGCGAGCTTATTAAAAAGTCGAAAAGAGATTATTTTAAAAAATTATTTATTTACTGAAATTTAACAAACAAAATACATTCTGACATAATAAAAAATGAAATACATATTTATTCTGATATAATACACTTATAAAATACATTGTGCAGTACTGATACATTATAATTAATTGAACAATACTAAGTTAAGAACAAGTTTAATAATTATCAGTGGCACCATAGACTTGTCATATAAAATTATATACAAAAATAAACACTTATCTTGATAATTTGTGCGGTTTATAATTAATAACAACTATCGATTAAACTTTACGCGGGGGCATTGCCACCGTTTTTCATGTAAACACGCATATGTGATGTATTAAAAGGAGAGAAAAGTAATAAATTATCACAAATCCTCTGAAATAAGTAAATTCTTTGTAAACACGGTAAATGTCCTTTTTTTACATTCCCAGGCCCTTGACATAATTTTATGGATAGCAAAGCAGAGAAAAGATCGTACTTCAGAAATACGTATATATACGACCGGGGCAATTAACGTTTTGGCTGAGCGAGACGTTTATATACGTTGGTGACATTTAAGAGGTTAAAGTCGTATTGCAGCTTTAGCGTCAAAGTATGGTATTTTTTAATTCAATACATTACATTTATGTGGAAGGGTGATAAATATTATTATTGGATATTGGGTCGCAATCATTGAAACTTTGAAAAGCACTGCATTAGTCGATTATTTTTAATGAAGTAAACAATCTATCTTGCATAGTGAATAGATAACACATGGAACTGTTGCTGTAACTCTTATCAAATTATTCCCCATTTCCAAATCCTTTAACGTCCAATTCTCTTATCTCTTCCAAAAAAGTATTCACCTACGTAAAAAAGAAAGGGTAAAAAATTGCTGATTCCATATCTCTCATCATGCTGAGCCAGACAGAATCCAGAGTTTTTTTTTTATTTCCCTAGAAAAAGAAAAAGAGGAAAATTTTCCCCTGCCTCGTATGCCCAAAAGAAGCAGAAGAAAAAAAAAAAAGACATCAGCATCTTCGAATGGGTGCACGTCAAAGTGGATTTCATCTTTTCCCGTAATGGACACAGTTCTCAGACCTAACGACCGGCGATGATTCCAGCCAGAGGGAGGAACAAGGGGTGGTGATCTGGGCAGGGAGGGAATATCGGTGATTGAAACTGTAGTGGTGGGGGAGAAGGGATTTATTGTGCCTTTTAACGGACCGTCCACTCTGTTGTTGAGTGATTTCTTTTTCTTGTTGTTCCCTCTTTGGAGGATGTTGAGTGATTTGACGGCTACTGGGGAGGAAAGGTTGCAAAGCTGTTAATGGGTTATGTAGCGACATGTGGTTGGGTAACTTGGGTAATTGTTTACTGGATTTGAATGATTTGTAGCACATATTTAGTGTCATCTATACAATGTTTTTAAACTAAAGGGTCACATATACAAAGCATTTTCAGTTCCTGAACTTAATGTTGATGACTTGGCCTGTACACTCCCCCATTCATAGTTTCTTTACAAATGATGACCTGTTTTGGGCCGGGAAGGGCTTACACACTAAAATATCAATCCCCATGTTTATCTTATGGTGCCATTTTTTTATGATATGGGGTTGATATTTGGAGGATTGATAGGACTACCTGTTTGGTTAGGAAGTACAAGGACTCGACATCCCCCCCCCCCAGGTTTCTCCTCCCTCTGGACAGCATTTTAGCAATAGCTCGACACCTGAGCCTCTCGGACCGCTCGTTTTTGTTTGTTGTATTCGTATTTACCACGATCGTTTTCGATTTTAAGGTTGTAATTTTTCTTTTGGTCGTCAAATCTGGAATTAGTCACCAAATCTGGAAATGGTATATAGAATTAGTCGCCAAATATGGATATAGTTATTCTTGATGATCCTAATCAGGAAATTGGAACAAAATTATTAAATTATTGCATTGTCATCGGTCCTTGACCAGTTTGCAAAATTTCGAATTAATATGACCTTTTTAGAGTGGGTAAAAATATTGAGGTCAAAGTTTCCGTTACATACGGGTGAAGCTAATGAAAGCGTGTTAAAAATGAAGGCACACATTTTGAAGTTACATTTTCCTTCTGCATCTGAAAATATTTTCATGTCCGTATTATTGATGCATTTGTGGAGTTTGTAATGTTTAAAAACTATATTTAGGATTATTTTCGCCGGCTGGGTGGCATGGTTGGTTTGTCGCTGGCCCTCTGAGGAGTAAACTGGGCGTCAAAATAACTTGCGGTAATTGGTATCGCCTATACGGTGCCGATACCAAAAAGTGATACCAGCTCCACTTTTCATTATGCTCGTGCCCCTCTCGTAGAGTTATCATGCCCCCTAGGGGGCGCACCCCAAAGCTTGAGAAACACTGGTGTATGATGGTAGGCTATGGCCTATACATGGACGACGGTCATCAAAAGTAGCCAGTTGACGTATCGCCCGAAATTCCTAGTTTTTCGGAGAACCCAACCGGAAGAAACATTCGGCCGTGATTGAAAAAAATGATTGAAATTATTCGAATCATTATTTTATTAAGGCTGAGTCGAGAACAATCTGAGACCCCTATTATGTCCGAGCCGGGCCCAGTTGGTCCATGCAATAAGACGTCCCTGTTCGTTGAGGGTATTGTTTGTGTCGGGACATGGGTTTGAGTCCTGATGTGGTTGAACATCCGCGGTTGATTCAGTTAAATTTGTTATAGCTTTAAGTCCTCACGTTTGCATGGAATTGAAGTCTGGAGAGTGGGCGTTTTTTCATGTGTCCTTGATCTTGGTGCAAATCAATGAAGTCTGTCGTCAATAGTCTTTGTGTTTCTTCGACGTTGGATGCTATTTATAGGTCAATTAATGAATTTTTGATAGGAGTCATAAGGTCGAGGAGAATGGAAAACTTGTAAGGAATTTACAGTCCTTATTCGCTGTGACCCGGCTAGATGTGTGGGAGGAACTAAATGATCAGACGACATGATGAACTTCAATTATTTATTTATCTCTATATTCAACATAGACACAAATAAGACTCTAATTAACATAAATTTGATCAACTAGAGGACGAAGGTGAGACAAGATGGCGTCGGGATAATATATACGATCATGCAAATCTATCCGTACGATAACTTATACAAAGCTTGTTTTAATTTAGAAGCACGCCAATAACTTAACTCTCTAACCTCTACTTGAAATAAGATCACAATACCTGAACTCTTGCGATCCTTTACTTTTTTAGACGTGGCTTTAAACACTTCTCCAATAGTGAAACTAAGCGCTTTCCGAATATTCCAACCTCTCGCGTCGTACACTTTTCACGTATACGTACAACTGCCGGTTTGCTAGATTCTCATCTATTCACTTCACATCCAAGCTATCCTCACTTCACTTCCAATGTATCCTCGCTTCACTATCTTTCAAAACTCGCGAATCCAGAATCTATATATGAAACTTAATTAGCATAATCACGTTTCCTATCCTCGGAGAAAGTTGGTTGAAAGAATGCTGGCCCAAAAGGAACCCCCAAGGAATTAGAGAAAGGACGCGTATAGATTCGTCACAAACTTCATATAAAGGTAATCTTAAAAACGTGTACTTGAAAGTTATTTTCTACATCTTTAGAATTGCATGTTCAGTTACCATGTTTATACATATGCAATATTTAGCCGTACTCGTATCAGGTTTTGTCCAAAAAAATATTGATTTTATGTTACTGCGAGGAAAATATGCTCATGTTAAATATTTTGACAGGCACAAGAAATGTCACTTGAACGATATTGAATCCCTTTGCAGAATTTAATATCGTTGGTATGACACATTCTTGCATTGATCCGAGATAAAAAATAGCATCACACTCTAAATCCCCCAATAACGCAAAGAAAACATGCGATATATTTGAATTGATTCGTTTTGTAAATCGGCTGAACAGGATTTATTGAGATTTAACTTTCCTCGATGTTTACTCCAATTTATTTCACAATGCCAGCAAAGCCAATAAGAATGCAGAAAGAGAATGCGTGAAAAATGATGCTTTTATATTGCTCTGTCACTGCAAATTGCACATTTGTTCTGCAGAATAACTTATTTAGAAATTCCGAAACCACCTTTGATACAGGAAACGAGAGTAAAATTTCTTTTTTTGAGAAAATATAGTTCTTATCGATCTTGTGGTTAAATTTTATTAAAATAAACTGTTGGGAGGAGGGAAGTCATCCTAATGGATGGGCCGACCCCTCCCCCCATTGTGCACATAATACAACTATTCATAGTCCATGCTGAAATTGTATAACAGATTTACATGTATTATGCACATAGTTCTATTTATCTGTTTTTTTTCTTCCGCAAAATTCGTTCCTTTTTAGTTAAATTCATATCTGAAGCTGCATCGGTCAATACTTCATTGATAAAGTTCTCAGATTTTGATAAGCCTTCAGCTCTTGAAGCTTCATGGTGGCCTCGGAAGCCAAGTGGTCAAGATATCAGTTCATGGCTAGCGTGTTATGAGTTCGAGCCCAGTACCACTGAAGACCCACCGTGTAGGGGAACGATGCACGTTAAATCTGTCGAGATCTCAAACGTCCTTCCGTTGGTGTGGTGTGGTAGTTAGGAGAGAGGGTTGCCAGCTCAGGTGTCGTTCGCGTCACTTAACCATGGTTTAAAATGACGAGGTCCGTCGCCAAAAGCCTTCGTGTAGCTGAACAGTGTGACGTTAATATTCACTCACTCACTTGAAGCTTCCTGGAAAGTTGAGTTTTTAGTTCCGCTGATTGTTTAAACATCTAGTATGAATCTACGCATTTCTTCATACACAACGATTCCAGTCCAGCAAATCATTGCCACATGCCATATGCATCACGCGTTTTTCTGCGAGAGCTTGCAATGATGTACTTTCACAATCGTATCGGTGACATTTTTTAAAAGAAGCATATGATTGCCAATTCAGCGCGTATGACACATGCAAAATCGGGGCTGCCAACTTTTTGAGTTATCATGAACGTTGGCATTATAACAACAATACGTAAAAATTTATAATGTAGTGTTTCTGTCTGGGTTGGAATTTTGGTGCCTAAAATACCTGCTATGTAGAGGTGTAGATGGCTTTTTAAGCTGTCGAGACTCCAAGTCCTGACGTTTACGTGGTGTGGTAGTTTTGAGAGTAGGGTGCTAGAGCTCAGAGGCTATTACGTCACTTGGCCATGGATTCAAAATCTAGAGCTTCATTGTCAGTTGTCTTCATTTGTTTATTGCTTATTAACCAGTTATCTGTGGCGCCCTTGTTTGAGAGCGCACAACTATGTGTGCCACAGAAATCGAGCGTTGACGTATATACACGCCAATCACAGAGTAAATGTCACTGTTAAAATATTGGATTAAAAAGATGGGTTTATTTCATAAAATCGCCTTTGTTTTGTCAATTTTCTGTATAATTTATATCGGTCGCGGGTTCATGAGGTCGACAGTCTGTCCGACCCGATATCTTTGAATTTTAGTGACTGTCAAAATTCCCGGACTGAGAGACCTAAACACGCAGTAATTTACTTCCTTCTTTACTGACAATGTATTTTCAACCCGTCTTGACACTAAGGAAGTTCTGGAGGTCTGTAAGTTTGATCAAAGTCCTCTTACCGGAAAAAGCATCCTTCCTCTCCCACCCCAATAAAATAACAGTTCTTTACACTGCGTGACATTAAGCCAATGCTCCTCAAACTTTCAATGCTTGAGACCTAATTTTCAATCAAAATTTTCATCGCATCCCCCTTCACATAATACAAATATATTGAGCGCAATAAGAATGCACTTTTTGTCATTAAATCTACAATACGATTTTAATCATAAACCGTACAAACTATCAAGATAAATATTAAATTCTGTATATAAAAAGCCTATATGAATCACACGAGTAGTTTTTACACTTGTTCTTAATTTAGTATTGAGAGTTGAATTATCATTGTGCAGTTTTTTTTTTCGTTTAACATTTATAAACCCCGTGCACCACGCAATGTATAACACGGGGGCATACAACACAGACAGAAGAAAGGATTACAACACAAACATCCATGCCTTCTCCGGGATTCGAACCCAGTCCCTACGGCACCGCAGTCAGTTTCACTGACCACTATACCGGATGGGCGGCAACCTAATGATATTGGTGATGGACCTCATGATCCTGAACCGTGATCAAGTGATAAGAACAACTGAGAGAGAGAATAGGCACCCAACTCTCCAAACTTCCACACTGTGCCAACGTGCGTACTTTAAGCTTTGATGGATTTCATGAACATCTGTCCCCCGACATAATGGGTTGCCATCTTGTTTTGCTTCAATGTGTAATTAAAATTAGATTTGATTATTAATTTAGTTGTATATGCTTTTTTTTATGAAAATCCATTGATCTTGCTTATCGATAACCATCTGTCTGAATTCCCAGTTTTGAAGCACCACTTATACTTAATTTTATGAAAAATGTCATGTTGCGTTAATATTATCAACTTATTATTTTTATTTTAATCGATTAGTCTTAATCAGTTGATTATTTAAAGAAAAACGAGATAAGTAGGCACCCTCGCGTGCCTTTTTACACAGCAGTGAGGTGAGTGCGGCTGAACAAACTTAATTAACATACACTTCTGAGACTCTACCTCCCTCGCATCTGGCTTGGCGTAATAGCTATTTTTCGCCCCAACGAACTTTCCTCATACATCAGAAATTCCGCCAAGACATTGTCAACAGCGGCGTTCGCTAATGGTGTTTGCTTTCGTTTCGCCAAAACAGAAGACTCAGCACACTTTTCTGCACCATTAAGGCTTTCCATTAAAGTTTTCAATCCGATCCCGGACTAATTCATCCGTTCCGTATCCGGGAACTGGAAAAGGAAAAAGGAACAGCGGAGAAAAACTCGAATATTCTACGCCGGAGATATATTTTCAATCTTCGCAGACAAAAACAATCTGGCGAAGAAGTTCCGTCAAACCAACCAGAAAACACGCGAGCTGTGACGTCATGTCGATCTGCAGCGCCATCTGGTGGGATCTGCTGCAATCGTGAGGAATGTGCATGGCTGTCGCCGGTAGTCGGAATGTTGTGGCCCGAATGTGAGGTCCTGTACTGTTGTGCCGTGGAATGTCCTAGTGGAACATGTGCGAATTGATGCGGAATGTCCTGGTTTGGATTGCGGTGGATCCTAATGCAATCAGTTAGCATTTTTGCATTAATGTGAACCTCTGCGAATTTTAGAATATTAGTTGTGCACATTTTCCGAATTTTATAAAACTCAAGTTTTGGAATAAAAAAAAATAAGTTGAAATATTCGAACGGAATTTTTCGTGCAAATAAGTTTAAAGCTCTTCGAATCGAATTTTTCATATTATATACAAGTATTTAATGTTGCATTTTGGATAAAATGCTATTAAAAATTTTAAAATATATACATGCCGCTGAGAAAATTATTGCAGAAAATTTAAAATTAATGTCCTTTATATGTTTTGGATGAAGATGTCAATGTGAGTTTTTGCTGGTTTCAGATTTGCTGATGAATTTTGTAGAATAACATTTATACAAATATTTCGTGAAAGCAATTGTTATTTAAATTATATAAAAATTGTCGATGTTTTGTGTGTTCTTTTAAAAATTGGATTTTAAGTGAAGTGGATATAATTACTTAAAACACATGTCAAAGAAATCTGAGAAATAATCACACACAAATTTGAAATTAGCTATTTTTTGGCATCTTGAAACGGTCAATTTTGTTTTCTACTTCTCTCTGGAATGAACTTTTTACTTAAACGGTAAATATTTACTAAAATTTAAAGTATCGATTTTTTTGATTGTTTAAAATTCAATCGAATATTTCACTTTCAGAGTTGTAAAAAGGTTCTTATGGGAAAAATAAACCTTTATACAATGACTGTTAATGAAATGAAATAGTTGTGAATATACATTGGATATAGAAGATATAATTTATTTAAAGCAATTTTTTTTTCAAGTTGACCTAATGACAGTGTATAACCAAGTATAATATAAAAAAAACAAAACATAATTTATCTTAAAAATAAAGTAAATGAGATTTTAGTATTTAAATTAATTTTATAAAATCTCTAATAATTATATTTTACTGAACAATTTTTCGATAAATTAAATCTAAAATTTTGAATGGAATGAAATATTTATAATTTTTACATAAAAATCCAAAACGCCTGATTAAAAAAAAGTTAAACTTCCTAAATTATTCCTTAATTATAACTTTAAATTATTGTGAAATTTTAAAAAGTTTTTCAATTGAAGCTGAAATACTTAATTTTTTTATTTAGATTGAAATTGACTTCTTTTTTAATTTTATACTTCTGTATACATATTTCTTAAAAATATTACGCACCTTAACACATAAGAAAAAATATATACATCAAGAGAAATGTATAAAATCACGAAAAAAATAGTATATTACATACTTGGAAAAAATATTGTATTATATTAAACATTTAAGAGTGCAATTTCTTCAAACCGCCGCAATTCAAACATTTCTAGTATGCAATCTTCATTGTGCTGGTGGAAATTACGCCAGATAGTTCACTCTTGGATTTATATTAAAATCGAACTTCTGCGAATTTAATATGTTCCTTTTATGTGAAAAAGCGACTGTGTCAATGGAATAATGGATACAGCATATATTGCACACATTCTGAATATTTTTCACATTCTGAAAATCACTTGAGACTTCAATCAACTTCAGTTCTCCATCTCGGTTATTTAGCGCATATCAGTTTCCGAAACTGCTGCTGACAGCTCCTAGTGACTTAGTAGTGTGTGTATTGCGTTGTCATTTACAGAAGTGTGCTGGAAGGAATGTGTACATCATGTATTTTCTTTACGGAATGGTTAAGCAGTGGTCCCTATTGGATGCCGCCGAGCATAATAATAAACATAAGGTAAGTTTGTTTTATTCGATCTAGTGGTGGATAAGAATTATTTAATGTGACTGTTAAATGACTCGGTTAAAATGTAGTGTAAGGGAAGGGGAGGGGAAATTTTATGTGTGTATGTTTTCAATTTTAAAAATAAGTTAGAAGGATTTATGTAAAATTATTATGACGTAAAAGTTTTTTAAAAAAAGATATTAATCATTGGCATGGCCAAGTAATTTTAGCGCGTTTTTCACATGTTGTATTTTACAATAATGCAACTAATGAACTTTTTACTAACAGAAAGTAGTGTGTACTGTACCACTCCTCTAAATGTACTACTATTGAGCTGAAAAGAAATAATGACACAACTCTGTAGCACCACTGTCTCTGTTGATGTTCCTCACGGTCTGCTTTCCTTTCACTTTTTCCAGTCAACGTTCTTTTCCTTCCCATTTTCAGGTTTCAAAAAAACTTTTCTCAGTTTTAGTTTTCAAAAAAAAAATTTCACACTTTTAGTTTTTAAAAGAACTATTTTCACTTTACACTATATATCTTATCACTTTTAGTTTTCAAAAAACTATTTTCGCTTCACACTATATATCTTATCACTTTACTGTTTAAAAAAGAATTAAATTAAAAAAGTAAAATTAGAGCCTTTTATACTTTTTTTGTAAAGATTTCCTCATTTTTGTGAAAATTTCCTCCAAAATGCAGGTAGAATTTTTTTAAAAATCGTTTTTCAAACAATAAATTTACTAGGTAAAATTTGACAAAATTTTGTTATAAACTAGCGAAATTAAAGAAAATTTGTAGGAAAATTCGGGAAAACTATGGGAAAATTTAAATAGGATTAAGCTCATCTAGGGCACAAATGCGACCCAATGCCGAAAACTCGGGGTCAATTGGTTGCTTATTGGCTGAGAAAAAGGTATGACAATATATGGGACGAAGACGAAATTAGCGTCCTAATAGCGCTTTTGTTCCACTACGTGAAAAACGCTCTAAAAAGAAACGAGCCTTACAGTAGTCGTATATGATGTGCAGCATCTGATATGTTGGTAAATACGCAATAGTAACTTTAATCCTGAAAAAAATGAATCGGGTAGGAATGGAAATAATTTTCTATCGAGTAATTGTATCTTTAATTAAAATTTCATTCAGGATATAATTATTAACACAAGGAGTAATGCAATTTTTTATCAAAAATAAATATTCTTCAATTTGGAAAAGAGCGGAGACAATAGACTTATGATAACTGAATTATAACACATATACTTGTGATTTCAAAGTATTTGAAAATCGTTGAAAAACAGTGTCAATAACAGTACCACTGTTAGTTGTCGAAACGTTTCGACTTGTGTTCATTTCGAGCTTGAATTCATCATTCAAAAAAGCTATGAGCATTGTAAATCACAGAATCATGAACATTTAATTAGCTTGGTAAATGTTTAACAATTAGAAATATTAGAGAAAATCAAAATTACCCGTGTAATTAATTAGTTAGTTTTTTTTAATCGAGAAAATTTTTTTTAACCACTGTTAAAAACATTATATTGCCAGCGAAAAGAATTTACCTCAAAGTATGAAAAAGATACGCACTAAAATATTTATTCGAATAATTCCATTTTACTTACTCGTAATTTTTTAAGAATGATGAACTTTGTCAGACGCTCTGAAGTAAATATAATTATTAATATAGTTTACACATATAAATATCTAACCTCATATTTCATACACTACATTCCCTGAGACTTTGAAAATTGAGCGTAAGAATCGCAAGTTTATTCTGCCTGAATTCTCATAAGACTTGCTGGTATGAGCGAAGTGGATTTAGAGTAAGAGAAGGGGAAACCGAGTTTTTGAATTCGTACCTTTTGAAGTGGTAAACTAACATAAAAAATTGCTGGCGGCTTGATGGCTACTAGAGTTAGATCCCTGTGCGAGGGTAGCGAAGAGACATAACCAAGCGCGATGATTGGTCAAATCAAATAGCGCGTGCTTCCCTACTTCCTGTTACACATTTTCGTCCCTTTTCATGAAATCATTTCTACAAATATCCAGCAATCGAGAGGAAAGATATTACACATCAAAAACATTATCACGTCGAAATTTCTCCACATATGTGTGCACTCTATTCTTTTTAAATAAATTCTTTCAAATTAGTGGTCTTCGGGCCACGGATCAAATAGCTCTGAGCCTCACAAGGAACATTAAATTATTTGCATTTTACTTACGGTGGAGCATTTCTCTTCAGTTTGTGTGACTGTTTAAGGAAATCACTTTATATTCCGTGTTTTAAACACCTTTATATTCATTTTTTTGGTATAAATGTACTTTATTCTAGAGGCATGTTTAAATAAAATAAAATAAAAATTATACTAAAACAATCTAAAATGTAAACAATCACCCCCCCCCCCCCCTCCAACGGATCACGGTAAAATTATCAAACGTGGACCAGTCCGTGTGGTAAAAAGGTTGAGAAAAACTGTTTTAAATGACTCTTGGAAAAAAAAATTGTAATTATCCATGGAGGTGAAATTTTTAGCTTTGAATTTCTTTTTAATGCTTTGCATATGCTATTGTATGAACTTCAAAATAAATTGCATGCGAGTGGTTTTTAATTAAATTCGTTAAATGTTGCTCAGTAAAAACAGAAATAGCTTTTCAAAAAGGAAAACGGTGTATCGGTTTGCTGGAATTTTTAAATTTGAAATCATATAACCATTTGAAAAAATATTCAATACAAGAACATTTTAGTTAGAAACGAAATCGCGCGTTAAAATATTTTATGCTTGAAATTAATAAGTATCAACAAAATTTTCCAAGCATGTTTAAAGTTCTACTCATTGAAAAATGTAATAATATTAATTGTTTTTTTTAAGAAATATGTGACACACACGAAATGTTCTGTATATAAGCAAGATATTTGAAGATTATTATGGTTGGAAAAAAAAACTACTAAAACTTCACACTTTTTATTTTTTTTATAAATAAACAGATGAAATATATTAGAAATAAATTTATGAATTATAATTTGATTCAAAAAAATTTAATTCTAACGAGTAATCTAATTCTAAAAAGTAATTCTAACGAGTGCTCGTCTGTCACACGGTTCAAGATTACTTTTTCCCCGTTTCATTGGATCATTTTTTAAAAATACTAATGTAATACCAGATAACCCTTACATAACCTGTTGTTGAATTATGTTGATTATTTATATATTTTAATGTGAATGCGATTAAATTAACTTATTGTATTTATTCAAAATTTAAAAGATTATAAAACTTTATACTTTATTCTCAAGTTTTTTTTTAAACATAATATTTTAAGATCTAAGAAAAATTCTGTAAAATTAAAAGAAAATTGAAGGGAGTTCATATGCATAGAAAATAATACATATGATGGTGTGCATACGTATATGACAGAAAATTAGCAAACGGTATTTGAGTGTTAATGCGTAAGAACTCGTAGCCGGCGTTGTTGAGTCGCAAATTCGAAATCTAGTGCAACATCTTCAGTGTAGAGAACCTGATGTGCGATAAATATGGTGAGGTTTCAAGTTTTCCCGTTGATGTGGTAGAAAAGAAATGGGTTTGCCAGCTCGGGTATCCTCTTTGTCATTTGACCATGGTTCAAAATTATGCGATTCTTCGTCAACAGCCCTTGTGGGGTTTCTGAATGCAACGTAAATTGAAATCAAACCAAATGTGGCCACGGTAGCCGATTGGTCCTGGTCAGAAACTCACGCTAACATTTTTTCTGTCGAGTCGTGTGTGTGTGTGTGTGTGCTTTCGAATCCTAGTACCACTGAAGTATCTGTATAGAAAAGCTGATGCAAGTTAAATTTGTCGTTGCACAAAGTCTTCCCTTTTGTGTGGTGTAGAAGGGGGAAAGAATAAGGATATCCGGCTCAGGTGTAGCTTTTGTCAATTGAAATAGTTTAAAAATATGTCCGTCACTGATAGCCAGCCCCCTTGTAACTTCAAAGTGGAGGGGGGGGGTAATAAACAGTCAATCAGTTCAACAGGCATTTTAGATTAACTAGAATTCGTGCATCTTTAAAATAGTAAAAAAGACCTTAAAGTCATGCTGAAAATAGACATTATAATGAAGTGCTTATATTTAATATGATTTTCTCAAAATTTTTATGTACCATGATTTTATAACCATTTTCATGCATTGTCATCCACTTCTGAGCTATAGCCCAAATTTCAAGTCTCTATCTCATCGGGAAGTTAGTTTAAAATCAATTATAAAATTCTATCCGGGCAGACAGACAAGAAAGCGAGTTAATAAGAACTTGGTAACCTTGGTACCTCTTTGACTCCAGAGCCACGAAACTGAATACGTAGACACAACTCGAGACGTGCTATCGACAGGTGGTTTTTGTTCGTGTAAATTCGTGTAAGTTCCGAAGTTACGGGGCCCCTGTCAAAATCGGGACCCACCTCTTCGAGGGCTCGGGTTCGAGACTAGAACTTTTTTCCCATTTCTATGCATTGTCATCCACTTCTAAGATTGTGGTCCAAATTTCAAATCTCTAACTCATCGTGAAGTTAGTTTAAAATCAGTTATAAAATTCCACCAGGACCAGGCATACACAAGCCTCTTGTAACCCTTTTTTCTATTAAACTGAGGCCTTCTGTCCAAAAAAAAAAAAAAAAAAAATTCCAACCAACATCGATCTTTTGATTGAACTGTGTCTAAAAACTCAAGTTCTCCAATGTCTTGCTCTTTTCCATGGATTTCTATGCGTTCATCCATTATCAGCTCCTGATTAGGAGAAATCAGCAGTTTTTGAACGTCATCACTATCCACTTCTAAATTTATTATGTTATTAAGATCGACATCTTTTTTTTTTTAAATAGAGATATGGGGGTTTTTTTTGTTGTTGTCATTTTTAGATTGGTTTACTACATTTTAAGAAAAATATACTAACATTGAGAAGTGAAAAATAATTTTTTTTTTTACTAAAATGGGAAAAAATAAGTAAAAATTTTCAAAAAATAGCATATACGCGGCCCATTCTGTAACAAAGGTTTATAAACAAATTTTCAATTTTCTCATTTTAATGGGTTGCTATGTTATTCATTTTTGAAATGACTTTCAGGATAAGAGATATTTTCTTTTTTATAAAAACTAGAGTACTTTTTCTCAGTTATTATATGAAATTGCTTAAAAAAACAGGGATTATATTCACATAAGGGACTGTAAGTTTTGTAATAAAACAGTGATTGATAAATCTGAAGGTTAAAACAATTAAACTATTATACAGAACTTGCAGAAAAGATTTCAGTTGATTACTTTCAAAACTTTTCAGCAATCGCTGGCCCCGTTTGAGTATTTAAAAAAAAACACACACATTTTGAGTAAAACGCCTTTTAAAGTAGGACATCATGCTTAAAGTAAAGGCATCTGCTTTTACTAAAACACTTATAGTTTTAGTTCTAGTGAAAAGAAAATGATAAACTTGGTATTTTTATAAAGCTAATAAGATGGCCTATAAAATAAAATCGTAAGAAATTCGTCAGTTTTGGGCAAAATTCACAATTTTAGGGTAGTCGGATACCTTAATCACTTGACCAATTTCACCTTTTTTTCTCTCTCACAAACAAAAGACACATTGAAAAGGTTTGAAAATCACGTAACTCCGGGTGTGCGCAAGTCGAGCTATTACTTGTTATATTGATAACGGTACGTGATTTTCATAGGATCCTTTTAAGAAAACGGGTAAACAGTTATGGGGAAAGGATACAGTTAAGTTTTTAAAAATTTCACAATTACATGGTTTGTGTTAAACGAGACTTTAATCAGTATCTTCCTAAAGTAAACGCGTACAACGCATGTCCTTGTGTATCTTATTACAGCTATATGTTGTTTTCAAGCCTTATAACTGTAGTAATATTATATTTATATATTTGTGGAAGGGACTGGATGTGGAGTCAGATTCCAGTAGATTTTCTGGTGACAAATTCTTTTATATGCAAAATATCGTCTGTCTTAGAAAAGGAATTTTTCTGTTCCATGACTTTCATCTAACTGGCATATTTTGTCTTGCATATCTAGTTATTTGACGTTTCAGCGTTTAAAACTGTGTGTTGTATCCCTCCCCCTCACAACGAACACTTTATTTACGAGAAAATGCAACCAATCTATCTGAGATTTAAAGATTTATATCGCTAGAAAATTCGAATAAATGACGTTGGGATGGAGAATCTCAAAAGTGGAGGAATTGGATTGGAAATGTCTAGAGACTGGAGAAAAAATGTGCTTTTATGGATATTTGCAATCTTGATAAAGCATAATCTTTCTTGTATATGTTTGAATAAATATCTTGTTTTTGAAAGCTATGTTCATATTTCAGATATATGGAAGAGTAGGTAATTTATGAGAGAGAGCAATGCAGATGTTATAACAAATGGTGATGCGCCAGAGTAATTCTGTTTAATTTTTTTTTCATGTGTTTAAGTTGATGTCTTCCAATGACGTAATAAGGGCTTGGATAATGTTTAATTTTTGTTTTGTTTTGAATCTTCATTTGGATATACGGGAACAGTAATTCAAACGACGTATCTCGCGCGCGTTTCAGATATTTTCTAAATTATTTAAATGTGCTTCAGTGTCTTTCGTCTTTTTAGAATGACATTTATTTAAGAAAATCAAACAGGGGTTTAATTTTATTGTGTTTTTATAATGGCTATGAAAATATCGTTGCAGAAAATCAAAAACTGATAATAACTACAGTCGAGTCTCGATAGTTCGAAGTTGAAGGGACCAATGAAAAACTTCAAATTTACAAGAGTTCGAATTATCAAGAGGATAGGAAAAAACTCCCAAAGTACACGAAGAGAAATTTTGTTCTAACACATTTAAATTTGGAACTATGTAAAAAAACAACAATTGCTACATACGTATAAAATCATTTTAAAGTATTTTTAAAAAGTACATATAATACAGTATAAATATTAAACAGGAGTTAAATGTCCTGCACTAAAAGAATAAAATTATGTATTCAAAGAAACATACTGTAACATAATTATTTTTTTTTGACAAAAAATCTGTTATCTTTTTTTTATCGCATTCAATCTAATTTTATCAATAGTTTTTTCTAGAATAAATGACGCTTGAAATACGACCGCATCCCATGATTTTGAAAGGAAAAGTTGCGTAGTTTGTTTAGTGACACTTTAGCTTCTGTGTCAGAGTTATCGGAGTCAACTCCGATGGTAATCAAAGGGGCTAGTTACAGGGAGACAAGCAGAGACAATAAACACAAAACCTTAAGCTCCATCCTGTTGCTACGGGACACTAAATGACAGAGCGTGTTTGAATTGTCGAGAGTTTTATTAGATCACTTCGAATTATCGCATGTTGTATTCTGGCCGGCCACAGTTTTAATTCGAAATATTGAGTGTACCTAAACGTATTGTTTTCGTTCGAAATATCAACAGTTTTTCTAGAGACTGAGCATATACTTCGAATTAGCGAGAGGTTCGTATTATCGAAGGTTTGAATTAGCGAGAGTAGACTGTATATATTTTTTCAATGTTCATTTTTTTATTATTAGCTCTCTTAAAATAAATATATTTTCTTCTAGATAAAATTCTTCGATTCTTGCGTATTATACGTCGACCCATTTCGTTCAATCAAAATGTCGCAAATGCCATTATACACAGCCAATAATGGAAAACGTTCCCGTATGTGTTCAAAAGAGCAATAATAATGCTGACAACATTTGGCGAAATTGGTTGACAGTATAATATGCAAGAGTACCAATTTTGATATTAAGCTCCTTAATCTGAGCAAAAGAGCTGTTTTTAAATGTATGAGCTTTATTACGGGGGTGGTAGGAAAGCTCACGGAATCGCCCAAAGCAGCAGTTTTAAACTTTCAATCACCAGCGTCCCCTTTTATGTATCAGGCTCACATCGCAGACTCCCAAGATTGTGAGCACCACTTCCTGACTCACAACATATGGCTAAGGGATTTAAAGATTCTCCAATAGTTCCTTGAATGCATCTGCAACTTAAACAGATTTTTTCAACACTCCTTTTTTCCCTTTAAAGGAAAAAAACAAATATGTAATTATATGAAAATATTACAAAATACTAATTTCAAATAAATGAAATATATTTTTATTGCATTAATTAAAATTTTTCGCATAGTAGTTGCGCGAACAAATCCTTATTCTAATTTGAAAAGTTTAGTAAATAAGGCATTCTTAAAAAAAAAATCCTATTTTTACAAGATATTGATTCCTTTACTGTACTCTATGAAATCAAATGATTTTTTTCCCGTGAAAAATAGTTTAACTTTGCAAAGAAAGACACAAATACAATTTCATATCGATCAGATGTGTAAAAAGAGTAGAGTTCTGTTTTTAGAAAGTGTAAAATGAACTAACTCTACATTTCCTATTATCTGTTTTATTGATTTTCAAAAATAATTTGTGATGTACTTGTATGAAATTGAAATTTGTCGAAAAGAATGTGATGTAAGAGATTGACGAACATCAACAAGGGATAAAAATCACACGATTTTTCTTTTTCTGTTGTCTGTTCGAATCGGTTCTATTTCTGTATTACGTTCTACATTCCAAAACGTTTCAGTACTGCGTTCACAAAAAATATTACTTTGTGTTTTCTTTTCTGAAACAAATATCTTTTAGTCGTGAAACAGCATTTACAGAGACTTTTAGTTCTCAACAACGGAATCTACAATATGATCGATGCTTTATTTTTTTACCTTCTTCAAATGATTTCGATATATATTTTTTCTTTTCAACGACCCCTGTATTTATTTAAAGAAAAGAGAATTTCCTCCGAAGTTGACTCTTAGGTATTGTTCTACCCCAAATATTTTTCTTCTCCCAAGCGTCTGTTGAACTCTGCAGTTCGTATGTTGGGTACTTACCGAAATCGATTTTAATTTTCGAAAACTACCTTAAATGTGTCATTTTCTTCGCTGCTCTTCAACAAAGCAAAATGTCGTCTGACTTTTCTTTAAACAGATCGTATGTGGAAATAGCTTTATGTTCTTGTGTCCATTTAATGTTTAAATTTTTTTTTCTAAAAGGAAGGGGGAGAAAGGCTAAGCTCTCCAATTCTTATAATGGAAATAATAAATCTTTTCTCCCATTGTTTTTTTCACCTGCAATTTACAGTCTAAAAAGTTTGTGAAATTTATTGGCAACGTCAGGGCTGTAATGAAAAGAGAAAAAAAAAGTGTAATACATTATTCACGTTCGTTTAAAAACGTGATTTTATCACGAGTTACTTTAAAGATGTGTATAAACTGAAACTATACTGGTGAACAAATATCAATGTAGCCTGAGAGATTGAAATTGTTGAAGATTAAAGTACCGGATGTGATATAGTTGCCAAAGCATTCTATACAGAACAATTTATTTTAAAGCTGAGTATAGATGATATAAGAAGAAGGATTCAAAAGTTCACGGACTGAGTCTAAAACTTAAAAAAAATTATCAATTAAATTGCTGAAACACACCCTCCTTTGAAATAAGACCTGCGGCGGTGTCCATCAAAGACCCATTTCCCGTCGGGAACGAGTGACGTCTCGACGGCCAAGCAGTTTCTCGTGGGGAAAGTATCCCAGGGTGGACACCCCGGCGCTGATGTCCTAATGGAAGTCAACCTTTGACCTTCCTTGATCTAGCCGATAGTAAGGGCCGGCGTGGTTCCCACGCCAACCGCAGTGTCAAAGTACACCGCATGAAGGGGGACTTTGGACCAATAGAAGAACGGTTTCACCGAATACGTCCAAACAGAAGTGACTACACATCACGTGTCACTTTCGTGGGCGGGACGTATTCCACCTTTAAAGAGACTCTGGAATCCCGAAAGGAGAGCGACACCAACGCAGAGACATGATCTAATTTCAACAGTATCTCCAACTCCAGCCAGCACCTGCACCCAAGCATTTTTCCAGCTCTCGTTTAACGCAGCCTTCATCAGGAGCAAATACCTGTGCACTCCACAGCACTGCCTGTAACAGAACATTATCGCACCGGCATAGACCCGCTGCATAAAACTCTCGCGGCAGACCCTTGAGCAACAATAAACTTTTGTCATCGCCTGTAAAGGTTATCGAGGAGTTGATTTTTTTTGTCGAAATGGGTTGATGGGTTGATTTTGTCGAAAAGATCTTAATATTTTAAAGGTCAAAAACTGGAAAACAGTTGCCAAAAGGTAGAGATGCCTGGAGAAAACCAGGGCCAACCCAGGGCTGTTGAGCCATTGAAGAAGTTAGATAAGAAGGTTTTATCTTAGTTTTGCGTCTCGTTTATCCTCATCTTAGAATACGCCATTTTTTTTTGGAAAATTACGTTTTTTATTTACAGAATAGTAAAGTCAGATAAAAATTCTAAATCCACGTAAAAATGATTTAAGTCCGAATAGATTTAAAATTCTTATTTTTAAAGTCATATAATTCTATTTTTTTAGATAAAATAATTCTTGCTGCCTAGATTTTATTAAAGGAATAAGTTTAAAACACTGATTCAGAAGGTAAAAATCATTTTAACTCAGAGAAAGAAAAATGTTTTTACTACTTTTCGTTTAATTTTAATTCTCGTATTTTTCTTTTTTTCTGATTTGAAAAGGATTTTTAAATATTTCGTTATTTTTATGTTTCATTAAATGTTCTAAAAAAGCTAAATCTCCGAACGTATAAATCAAAACGCAATCTGGAATTGCTTTTAATTCCCCACTTCATTTAGCAACGAGCTTTAATTTTTTTCCTTAAATAATTTAACTGGCTAAAAAATTATAAAATCCGTTTTAATGCAGGATAATTTTAATCAAGAAAATAAGGCCCCAAAAAATTACTCGTGGAATAAAATTTACTCAAAAGCTTAGCTGGCTTTTATCTAATGTTGCAGCATCTAATTGATAGTAGGGCGGATAAAACAATTTCTCAAAATGTGATTTATTAGCTGTTTTGAATTCATTTATATTTTTTATTTTTTACTAAATAATCTTTAACCTTAAGCGGAGGAGACGCAAGACAAACATTTTTCTTGTCATTCTTGTAGGATTTATTGCTCTTACGTGCCGATGGAAGATCTAACACTGTTACACATTTTGTTCCGTTTCACGTAATTTTTTGGCGAGAAAAATCTTTTTTTTTTGGCGCATTATCGTCGACTCATTTCCAAATTTAATTAATATTCCAACATCGTCTTTTGAAAGTGAGAGTTTTCAGATTATTATTAATAGTGTTATAAATATGCGTTATTTTTTGGAATTAATGCTTCGAAGATTAAATTTTTAATGCAGCTTATAAGCTGTTCTAAAGCTTTGTATTTTTGGAAAGATGAATTGAAGACAGTTTATAAATCTGCTTTTATAACATAAAACACGAGTTAAGGCTTAAATATTTGATTTTCTGAACGTTTTTATTTCTATGAAAAATAAATGATTCTCTATGAAATATGATTAACATGTTTTTAAAGAATTGTAAACGGTTTTTAAAGATTAACATATCGTATTTTATTTTGAAATATTTTTTTCTTGGCTACATTAAAATATTTTTCAATTCCTTCTATCAGTTCACTCCCTCTCTCTCTATATATTTTTATATATATTTATCTTGTTCAATTTTTCAGTCGTTAATAAAATATTTTCTATTCATCCAGTCAAATTCCATTAATTTTTTTTAAACTTGTAGTGGATGACACTTGATGTATTAATACAGTTTTTTCAAACTTTAATTCATCAATTAAAGTAATTAGCGGTTTTTGACGCCAACTTAAATTCGTCTCCATTGTTGTAACAATGACAAAAGTTGGCGTCAAAAATCGATTTTTCAGCCAAACTAGCCAAACCGGGTGTGCATTTTTTACAACAATGCAGACACACACACACACACAAATCATGCTCTTTTTTCAATTCCTACTATTTAGTTCAATCTCTCCCTATATATATATATATATATATCTTGTTCAAATTTTCAATCATCAATAAACGACTTTCTATTCATCCATTCAAAGTAGAAATTGACTTAATTTTTTTTTATATTACTTGTTTGTTTGAAAAATGGTGATACTTTATGAAGTATGATTAACAGACTTTTAAAAAGGATTGTTAACGGTTTCTTAGAGATATATATATTATAACTTTTATTTTTAATATTTGTATATATATAACTTTTTATTTTATTTTGAAATAAATTTTTTTTCTTGGCAACATTAAAATATTTTTCTCATATGTTTGTGTATATATACACATCACGTTCTTGGTGGTTCTTGATATTGTCTGAGAAAAAATGTTTAATACCTTTAAAAAGAAGCGAAATTTGTATAGAGAGTATGTTTGTAGCTTTTCAAATAAAATTTCCATTTATTTGCAATCGGTTGTGAAGCAAAGGAAACTGATATTTTTTCCCCTTATGGATAAGTGTAAAAGTGTTGGCTAATATGTAAACAAGGGCTGGGAGGAGTCCGAATTCTGACTTTGCCTCTTCGAGAGACATTCAAAGATTTACCCCATTCCTTTAAATTGGCTGTTGGAATGAGTCAAGAGGGAATCTTGTGGAAAATATTCGTCGTATGCAAGCGCAGTATGGTTACAGCTGTTTATCACGAAGCAAGATCTACAAATGGATAGATCGTTTCAAACAGGGAAGAACTTTGTGACGACGAAAGATCGTGCAGTTCATCAATGCCAACCACTGGTCATTGTTGAGGGTATAGGGATGGAAGGGGTGGCTAGTATCTAGCGCAGGTATCACACATTCTGCTAACAAAAAAAAAGGAATCCCTTCCTTTCTTTCCTACTTGGTGCAGATCGACAATAGAGCTGTCATGTTTAACACTCTAACGACTACAAAGGAAAACCAGTGACACGATGTATGAAAGTAGTGCTGACTACCCCTCCCCCTCATTCAGCGCTGGATACTAGCGCTGTTGCCAAACCTTGGAAGGAAAATTTTCAAAAGTCCCTTTACTGTTTGACTTCCCCTCGTGTAAATTTTGCCGGATTCAAAATATAGATACCCAATCAAAAAGTATTAATCGAAGCAAAGTTTTAAAGAATTTTAGTTGCCAAAGTGAGAATCCAATTAATATACTTTATATTTATTACTATGTTTTTTATAGCTGTTTTTTTTTATGTTTTACTTCTCGAATAGTTGAAAAATCAAAGGAAAGGCTGCAAAGTTAGAGCTTGTAAATGATATTTTTTTTAAAAATCAAAATCAAATGAAGATGTTTTTAGAATCAAATGCTATGATATAAAATAGGGTGATGTGGAATTTTTTAAGCTAATGTGTAACATTTGAAGCAACTTGAACAATACAGTAGTTGTAAAAGATATCGTGCCAGTTATGAATTCTACTGCTAGTAAAAAAAAATTCCGTTTTGATCAAAACACATTTATTTAAAAAAAATTAAGTAATTAAATTTTTATGTACATTTTTTATAATCAGGATCATGTGATGTTATATTTTTCTTCAATAAATGTGCATGAAAAATAAACTTCTGGAACATAACAAAAAAAAAAGGAATTCCTCTCTTTCTCTGTGATGCTAGTGCAATTTTTTTAGCCGTTTATATTTTTATCATGCAAATTGTATGCTCTGCAAAATTGTTTTTCGAATTAATTTTGTTTCATTTAGTGTGCATTCAAGTTTAAATTTTTAATTAGAAAATTTTATTAACGGATAAAGGTTTCCTGTTTTGCTCTTTTAGATTTGTAATCACTAACAAACAATTCCGTTTTTTTAAAATTACTAAAAAAACACTTTTTAATGAGATTTTTATGTCATTTTTTTATTCTTTGCTTATCTCAAGTGAAAGTATATTAGCTGAAAAATATGCAAACTTTTGATGTGTTTGGTTTGATAATTATTTTAATAGATATTTTTTAACTTGCATATTTTGAAAAAAAAAATAACCACGAGAGAGATAATTTGCTTGTTAGAAAAAAGGCATTTTTTCGCTGATATATTTATGCTATATGGTATTTTTTTTTTTTGTTTTGCTGATTCAGAATATCTTCATTTCTTAGCTAATAAAAGTTAAAAGTACCAAAAGGAAATTTTTTGATTTTTTTAAATAAGACTATATATTTGCGACGTTGGTTATTTAAATTTGTTATAATTAATTCAAGTTCTTTTTATTCTTCAAAAAGTGAAATTGATATTTCTTCATTTTTCTTATTCATTAATTTATATAATTTTTTCTGGAGGCTCTGTGGCCGAATGGTAGCGTATCATGCTTCTACGTCATAGGTCCAGGGTTGCAAATCCCTGGTTGGGCACGGTGGACTCGGCCTTTCATACCTTCAGTGGGTTGAGAAATGCGTACCAAGCTTGCTTTTGAATTTAACACTGTTGGCTTCACGTCAGACTGACCACCTGACCAGAACATTTGCTCATGCACCTCAGAACCCAACGTCACGAAAGCTGAGATGGGAACAATAGGCCTAAGCCCTCTGTTGGCTTTTACACAACTGAGTTTAGTTTTTATATAATTTTTTTCTATTATTCTTTGTAGAAGGTTGTAAACAAATAACCAATCAAATAAACACGTAAGGTATCCGACTACCCTAAAATTGCGAATTTTGCCAAAAATTGACAAATTTGTTTTATGATTTTATTTTATAGACCATCTTATTAGCTTTATAAAAATACCAAGTTTATTATTTTCCGTTCAGTAGAACAAATACTACAAGTGTTTTAGTAAAAGTAGATGTCTTGCTTTAAAACGCGTTTTACTGGAAATATGTTTTATTGAAAATACTGAAATGGGGTGACAGCGATTGCTAAAAAAAAAGTTTTGAAAATAATGAACTGAATTTTTTTGTATATACTGTATAATTGTAGAAGTGTTTTAACCTCCATATTATTAATCACTGTTTTATCAAAAAAATTACAGTCCTTTATGTTAATATATAATCACTGTTATTAAGCAATTTCATATAATAACTAAGATAATGTGCTCTAGTTTTTGTAAAAATTAAAATATCTCTTATCGTGAAGGTAATTTCAAAAATGATTAACATAGCAACACATCAGAGTTTAAAAATTGAAAATTTGTTCGTAAACTTTTGGTACTGAATGGGTCCCGTTTATGTTATTTTTTGTAAATTTTTACCAATTTTTCTCACATTGTAGTAATACTAATTCTTTTTTATTTGCCTTTTTTTAGCATATCTTTCTTAAAATGTGCTATAAGCAAATCTAAAAACCACAAAAAAATCTACATATCTCCATTTTTTTTTTGAAGTTGTTGCCAAGTAGTCGGATACCTTAACTTAAAAAATAAACCACATAACTCGTATAAAGAATTGTGATAAATATAATGTTTATATATATGCATATATTATTATTATTGGAAACAATATATCGTAATTATTGTAACACCATTAAATAAAACAGTGTACTCTAACTTTATCAATATGAATTTTTTAATTTTTATGTAATTTTCTGGTAAATTAAAAGTATAAAAGTTTATATAGTAAATTTTTATTCTCTGCTTCGTTTTTAAAATTAAGAATTTTTCATTATTAAGTTATTAAATATTTCCTTTTATACGATGCTAGTGCCACGATAGAGATATGATTATTGTTTCTGAATTGTGATGTGCGTTTTTGCTCCTTTCTAGTTTTGGCTTGTTTTGTTATAACTGTTGATATTCAAAATCCTCACGTTGATGTGGTGAGGAAGTATATGGTGTGATTTATCATGTCGGGTGTCGTTTTCGTTACTTGACCGTGGTACAAATTTACTTGTTGCATTCGCTAACGGTGTGGCCGCGGTAGCCTAGTGGTCATGGCCGGCGTGTCATGAATTTGAGCCCAGTACTGCTGATGAACATTAAATATGTTGAGGCTCAAATATCCTCTTATTGGTGTGGTGTGGAAATAAGGAGAGAGGGTGCCAGCTCAGGTGTCGCCCTCGTCTTTTGTTCATGGTTCAAAGTGACGAGGTTCGTTGCCAAAAGCTCTCGAGTAGCTGAATAGTGTGATGGCAATATTCACATTGTCACCAACAGCACTCTCATTGCTTTAAAGTGAGGCTTTAACAAATAATAAGCCAACAAATGAATCAAATCTTTTATGGAGTATTAAGTTGGTATTTTCTTCCCACGTGTTATGTAACATTAAAATATAATAATCATACAAATCCATACATACACATATAGAGTTATATATACATAGCTTTATACATGAAAGGTTTTATTACTTTCTTAGTATGATAATTATATTTTAAAGTCAACTGTACCCATCTGTAATATTTTAGTCAGAAATGCATTACATTAATGAGCATTCCTAAAATATTTCAAAAATCGTCTGCTCTTCTAGCCACTTATCAAAGGGCGATCCGGAAGTCAATTTTCTGCAGTTTCCTCTCCTCTCCCCACGACACCAAATGATTTCTATCGCTGCGGTGCATTCCCATCTCCAAGAGATGGACTTCGGCTCTCCCTCCCCCTGGGTAGTTAATCGGTCGTGAAGAGAGGTGCTGGAAATCTCCCAGTGGTCGTCTGCATCCGATAAATTACAGCACAACTCAACTTCACGTTTCTCTTCAATGAGGATTTTGGAGAAGTAAAGATTGATATACTGCGCATGTGTAGATATAAGATAAGATTTGTTGCACGCAATATTTTTTCTCTTTACTTAAAGCGAGTGATGTGTTAGATAAATGTAATAATAATTTTAAAATTCCTGCAGAACTTAAGTTTTTCAAAAAGAAATAAAATACAAATGGTTGGAAAATGAAACTTATTAATATTAAATTGTTGCTGCGGTATTTGTGTGATATGTGCTCTGGTACCTTCGTTTGTGATACAGTTTTGAACGTGTGATTTTTAAGTTGGAAATTTGTTTTATAAATTAAATTAATCGACATCAATCTTTATACAACCCTAATAGACTGCACTCAGTTGTGTTCATTGGATAAAATTCGATATCAAAGTGACAATTTTGACTTACTCGGTTATTTTATTTTCGTATACTTTCTATTATTTATTTGAATTTTGAATCTATGATAGGTAATGTGATACAAAAATCTATAACATAAAGAAAATTAAAGAATAATAATGTGGATTGAGTATCCACCTATACAACAAGAACAGAGGGGGGGGGGACTTCAGAACCTCAGAATTCGGCAGCACCCTATGTTTATTAAAATTTAATTTTTGGAGCCTGTATAATCAAATTTTTTTCAATTTTAACTTGCTCTTATCTATTATAAAAGGTTATGTAACGATATCGAGGTATAGTCAAGGGGTGGGGGCGGACTTTTTTCCCTTCTAGATGAGGAAGGAAATCGCTTTATTGTCCTACTCGATAATCTACGTAGATTATAACCAAACGTTTAAAAAAGAACGATTGCATCAATATTTGTAAATGGTAGATGTAGTTTAAAATTACTGCAAGAATATATTTGATAGCTGTCGATGGCTATCTTATGAATGACTATTTTTTACACAATGCGAGGAGTATTGGAGACGGACCCGGTAATTTTGAACCTCAGTTAAGTGACGAGGGCAACATCTGAGATGACACATTGCACTTTCCTAACTTCCACACAGTTCCAATATAAAGAGTTTGAGGCACCGGCCAGCAGCTTAGTGGTCAAGGCAACGGACTCGTGGTCGGCTTGGCGTGAGTTTAAGCTCAGTACCACTGAAGACCCCCCCCCCCCGTGTAGGGGAACGATGCACATTAAATCTGTCGAGAGCTCAAGCATCCTCCTGTTGGTGTGGTAGTTAGGAGAGGGGGTGCCAGCTCAGGTGTCGTCCTCGTCCCTTGACCATGGTTCAAAATTACGAGGGCCGTCGCCAAAAGCTGAGCAGTGTGACGTTAATATTCACTCACTCATACGCTTGAGCTACCGCAGATTTAACGAGTATCCGCTCCTCTACACGGCGAGTCTTCAATGTTGAACCATTGACTTGACAACGCCAGCCGTTATTAGTTTGTCACCCTGTCGACTAACTTTGCATGGCTAAATGTCTCCCAATAGAGAATAAGCTTGGTAGGAATTTTCTCCCCTCGATCAGTAACATACATACTTCTTATTTGTTGTTGTTGTTTCTAATCCCTCAGAGATCTAGCGGCAGCTACATCAGATCCATGATACCGTGAACTCTAGCGAAGTCAAGCACCAGTTGAGGACTTTCGTAAACATCCACCAGAGCGAACCCCATGCAATCCAGGATGTGATCGGAGGATCTTATTTTTTTTTTCTTTTCCTCTGTGGTGCAAAATTTTAAAAAATTCTACTTCTCACAGAAATAGCATCAACTGTTGCTTGTTACCTTTTATTAAGAGAAAAAAAAAACGCAATTTAAATCGAACACAAAATAGACATCTGACACTTGAAAATTCTATTGATTACTTTGTAGCAATGTAGAACACATCTCGTCTCGTTGCCATTCTGAATCGAAATTTCAGAAAGCGTCTAGCTTGTATTTCCTCCAACTGAGCTGGAATGTAATACTTGAAAGTGGTGACTGTTTGTTTCCTCCAATCACAATAAAGGTTATTATAAGGCCTTCCAGGTATTTAATCTGGTACAGTAGACTCACTTTAAAGTAAAGCACTCAGGTAAATGAACTCTAGCAATTCTATTTGAGCACTACTGCAATTAATTTTAGATCCCAGAATAATACGTTGCAACAAGGCCTTTAATGAGAACATCCACGTGATCATTTTCCTGAATAGAATTTGTTACCAAGCAAGAGTCTCTTGCCCTCTTGCTCGCTCGTTCTCTGTGTATAGCGTTTCAATTTAAAATGTTTTACATTTACTGAAATTCACACTTTGGAGATAGTCCTGAAAACTCAACCGAAGGGTGGCCGAGTTTAGGAAAATGCTGGGTTATCAAGAATGCAAACAAACAAGTAATTAAAAAATGAAGTCAATCCTTGCTTAGGTCAACAAAGAAAAATTTTATTTTAGTTACTTATTACTAAATAATTACAATTAATATAAATACGTTTATACATATGAAAGAATCACGATTCCTTTCATTTGAATTTAAGCAAACTATTATACAGAGGGGTGGGGCGCGGAAACTTCCTTTTTTGAACATGTTCTAGTGATGTTCGTGGGGAAAGGAGGGGCGTGGGGAGGGATATAGTGGGGTATTTGTGTTTCTGCCCGTCTCGGTCTTAAACGTGTTATGATCGAGGCAGCAGGGCCCTTTTGCCGAAGAGGCGTATTTCTCGAACTATCGGTCAGTGGTCGTCACTTCGATATTCCTCTAGAAAATCGTGTATCGTTTCTTCCTGATCGGAAATGTGTTTTAATGTGAATGGATGCCTTCCGAGCAATGGAGAATGTCTCCAAAGAAAGTACCTCCGAAGACCGTTAGAACACCGGAAAACGAGGAACGTGTGCGTGTCTCAATTCAGACCAACAATTATAAAGAATTCACATCCCTTCTTCCCTGTGACCCGGATAAACGTGTGGGAGAAACTGAATGGTCAGACGACACACATGATGAACTTCAATTATTTATTTTTCACTAGATTCAACTCAGACACAAATAACACTCTAAATAATATAACTTTGATCAGTTAGAGCACGGGGTTGAGATGAGATGCGTGGGGAGAATATGTACAATCATGCAGAACTATCATTAAAATGACTTTTACAGAGCTCGTTTAATTAATGACTTCACTAATAATTTAACTCTCGAACATGAACTTGATTAAAGATCACAGTACCTGAACTCTAGCGGTCTTCAAATCCTTGCGTTTACTTTAACACGGCTCCAACAGTTGAACTAAGCACTTTCTTAAAATTCCGACATCTCGCTTCCCACACTATACGTCTCATTGCCGATTTACCATACTTTTCATCTATCCACAATTCATTTCACTTCTAAACTATTCTCAATTCACTAACTCTCAAACTCGCGAATACAGAATATATATAGTAAACTTAATTTGCATTATCACGATTTCTGTTTTCGGAGAAAGTTGGTTGAAAAAATGTTTCCCCCAAAAGAATTCCCCACAGGTTAATAGAAGGAACCATTTAGATCCGTCACACAATGATCCAACAATTCTTCTTTACCGCTGTCCAAGAAAAGGAACTTGATAACGTATAGTTACAGCAAGATGGGGCCACAACCTACACATCCAGGATTTTCATAGGTTTTTAAGAGCAGTCTTCCCCCAATGACTGATCACCCTGCGAGGGGACATAAACCGGCCTACGTGCTCACCTGATTTATTCCCTCCTGATTACTTCCTATGGGCTTATTTCAAGTCCTTGGCTTACAAAGCCCTGGAAGACCTAAGGAACAACATCTGAGCCGATATTAACAATATTCCTGTCGATACGCTTGAAAAAACTGCTTAAAGTTTTCGAAATTGACTGCATAAATGTATTGATAATGGAGGGTGACATTTAACAGACTTTGTGTTTAAAACTGTAAATTCAAGAATCCAATGATGTGTGGTAGGCGTAAAACAATAAAGTCGAATGAAACATGTATTGTGTTTTATTGCATTTTCAAAAAAGGAAGTTCCCACGCCCCATCCTGTATAAGTACTTCGTAAATAGTAGAAAAATTCTATTACTTATCCCTTGAAATATGTTAGACTTCCGGTTTTTCGAAAAAACATGGCTTTCATGGTTAAGTAAATTTTTAAGAAAAATCGGTTTTTTTACCAATATTATAAAATGGCTTTCAAGCCCTATATACTATCGAAAGCTAATATTGCTAAACCTAATTTATATTCGAAACACTTCAAGAATGTTATATTCTAAAAATGAAGTCAATTATTAAAAAAAATTACTACTCGTGTTTGTGTGACTGTCGTAAATTATATTCGAAATCAAACTATTTATTTATTATTTTTTTTTTTGAAAAACAGCTTTATTTTGCGGTTAAAATTTCAGCAGCATCATCTATATTCCTTTGAGAGTTACACAAGCAAACAGATCAAAACCAAAAGCTTTTTAAAACACGTTTCACGCTTCATCATGCAGTTCTTATGAGAGGGAAAAAACTAATTAAATTTTGCTTTGATATGCTAATGTGGATAACAGAAGAGTGTATTGTTATAATGACGCATTATGAAGAAAAGGAAACACAAAGTACAATAAATCTTTCGAATACAAGATGCAAAAACTTTCGCTTGCAGCAAGGGTTTTTATTGGCAACCTTTGTTTCGCCCTGAATTCCCATTTGTGATTTTGGAGCTGATTTCGAGAGTTAAAATATCACTTAGGTTTGAATAAAAGCACTTTAGAATCACGGATGTTTCTTAGGAAAATGCATTATTTCCTGATAAGTAAAATGCAAATGAAGGACTTCCATCCGTTTGGAAACACGCGTTGAAAGGTTTCAGTTGCAGTTAATGTAATGCATTCATTTCTGTTTTCTCGGTCTCCATGCAATCACTATTTATCCATTTCATATATATAAAGGGTAGATAATAACCCCCCCCCCGTCAAGTAGAATAGTGTATTGCTTCTCGCAAATATTTCTTTAAGTTTGATTTTTACTGTAGAGCAGGTGTGGGTGGTTTTTTTCTAGTGTACGGGCTACTGCTAAAGTTTTTAAGGTGCCGCTGTCCACCCAAGAGCGTAGGTGTGCCCATTCTCTATTAACCCGGCACTTCTTGCGCAGGGTGTGTCATACCCACCGTCTAACTTTTTTCAACGCTTTTTCTAAACCGTTTTTGGAAAATGGATAGTTTTTCGTGTAGCTGACTTTACGGTCATATCCTTTGAGGAGCCTTAGTTTGTGGGGGAATTCTAAATATATATTTTTGGATATCGTCTCTTCTGGTATGCCATACCCTGCGCGCGAACTATGGTTACAGTTCTGAACGCATGAGCACGTTTAAAATCTTCCTTATGCTATGGCATATTTTTGCAATTATGATGAAAAAATGTGATATTTAAGTAATTTAATATATACAGTATTTAACAGATATAGTACAGCAGTATTTTCGGATGAAAAAAGTCTCCTTGCGGGGATGAAGTATCGAATTATGAAAAGTATAATAGTATGATTCTTCCACTGAAATCGATCCGGATTTAGAATATTGTTGATAATAAATGTTTTATATATGTAGACACAAACATTTCGGAAGAACGTAATTTTAAAGCAGACAACTGGTACACATCTTATCTACTTTCAGATGAACTTTTGGAGAGAAAAAAAACTATTGTTGGAACAATAAGAGAAATTGAAAAAGGAATTAAAAATTTTTTCGAGTTTAAAGAATAAAGAAGTTTACTCCTATATGTTTAGTTTTAAAAAGATACAAATTTAAAAAAAGAAATAAGATTCAATGAAAACATCGCCCTCGCTCACGACTAGATTAAAGGAGTGTATGAACAATGCACTGAATGCCCTTATAAAGAGAAGAGAAAAACTAAATTTGCGTTTGAAAAATATGATAAACATATTGTATATTTACTACTTTTCTTCCTTTTTAACCTTTGTATACAAATCTTACGGTAAAAACACAATGTAAAATGACACACCCTGCGCGAGAACTTTAAGTCGTTTTTTTTCACTGGAGTGATGCCGGGTTAAAATTGTATGTTTTCTTTTCTTAACAATGGTTTTCAACCTTGTACCGCACTTTTAAAATATGCCAGATTATTATTTTTACTTCAAAAACAAAAGTAACACAAAATTGTCAAGTTCAATGGTTGGACAACTATAGAAGACTGCTAGAAAGTGGCAAGTATTCAATGCAGCCAGAAGAGAATATACATGAACCGATGAATGGAAAACCGACGTATGTACTTAATTTGTTCCCAGCCGAGTCCCGATCCATCGCAAGACGTAACATCAGCACGAGAACTTAATCCTGTAGAAGCGCTGGGTGGGGATTGATGTCTCAATAGCCAAGACCGTGCTATTGCGAGAAGAGCTTATCATCAACATTTATTCTCTCTTTCCGTCGGTGTGTGGAGAAAGATTCATTTATATAGTTGGTATTGCAGTGAACGCGTTAAGCGTCATCATGCACTTCCAATGAAGGCACATGTGTAATCTACACATTTATTGAATCATTCATTTAGGTAAACATGGTCGTATTGATTGTGGAAATCCAATTCCTCAGTCTAGCTGGTGTCGGTGTTCCATAAAAAATGTTTCTTAAACTACGCGCTTCTTAAGTTTTAGTAAAGGCCATCGCGTACATAAGAGCGTACATAATGCATGGTGAAAACACGAATTAATTTTTTAAAAAAATATTCTATTACTAATATATTAGAATATATTTTTTGTAATTTAATTTTTTTTAAACCCCCAATTTTTTTTTTTACTTTCAAATCTGAAATAGCTATTGCCACGAATATACAATTTTAAATACATACAATCAACATAATGTTAACCAGTATTAAAGTTTACTTTTGTTACTGCTTAATAAGCGTGTTTTTTTAGTCTTTTTTAGACTATGTTTGGTTAATCTGCCGATGCCCTTCCATACCATCTCAAAACCCTCTTATTCTGAGTCTTTTACTGCCCCCCCCCCCGAAAACCTCAAACGCCCACAAGGGAGCATTATCGCCCACGTTGAGAACTTATGCTGTAGAGTTTTAACTTTTATTCTTGAATTCGGAGACTTTACTTTCTTGCATGAATTTTTTCTTCGCTTAAATATTTTTACATATATTAATATTATTATTACTTTATGGCATTTGCGGCATTATTGATTTTAAATTAAAATATGAACTTCAATAAACAAATCAAAACGGGTTTTTTTACATGCAAGTTTAACTTTAATATATTAAAAGCTTTTATAGATACAGTTTACTTCTTGAAATAAAATTTTTATAAAGTTAATCGCATAACTGTTTTTTAAAATTCATTACACTTTTAATGGAATGAGTTAAATTCATGATGATCACGTAGTACATGCAGTCACGGGATCTCCATTGAATTGAATTCAAAATTATACGACTTTGGAATGCGATTAAAGAACCCTGACAGTGTTTGTGACGTATTTACTTATATCATAGGATTTCTTATTTATTTATTTTCCCCCTCCCCCAATGCAACACATACGCGCTTGTATATTAAAAAGGGAGGCATTGGGGGGCGAATCACGTAACTTTTAATCGGCGGGGAAGGGATTAATTATAAACCGTACAAATTATCAAAGTAAGAGTTAATTTTTGTGTATAATTTTACGTATGACAAGTCCATGGTATCTCACTGGTAATTAACAAACTTGTTCTTAACTTGGTATTGCTAAATTAATTTTAAATACATTGCGCAATACTCGTACATTTTTATGTGCATTATATCAGAGTAAATATTAATTTTATTCTTTAATTATGTCAGAATGCCTTTTGTTTGTTCACTTTCATTAAACTAATATTTTTTAATGGAGGCATGATAACCTACTCGTAGAGTTATCATGCCTCCTAGGGGAGCGAGTCCTACAGTTTGAGAAACACTGTCGTAGTCCAATGGGTGACTATTTTATTAGCGAACCCAAATGTTGCGATGTTAACAGAGTTAAGCCGATACTTTTCTATCCACGATCCGATCTTTAATGGAAAGTCAGGAATTAAGCCCATGACTTTACAAGAATCTCCCCGTCTATAAGACTAGTAGCATCATAGTCACCCCTGTAAATATTTATGCACTCTGTAGATCAACACACATTCTTTCTTTAGATTTTAAATAGAACTTTAAGAATTAATATTTCAAGCTGAATATTACAATTAAAATTCTAAACAAAAGGAATGAAGAGATTGAAATATAAAACTAAGTTTTCTAGAAAAAATATACTTGGGATCAGAAACTGCGGATTTCATTATTGAAAAGCTTTGGATTCGTGTTTTATTTTAAATGCATTGCCAATACAGTAGAACGTCGTTTATTCGAATCAATTGGGACTGGACGCCGTTGGGATACGCAATTGTTCGAATAATCGAAAACCAATTGCGATCCATGCAGTATATGAAACCGGACGCTATAAGAATATTGAAAATCATCCCATGCGGAAAACGTGCTTGAGAAAAAGCAAAATAGGTGTAAAATGTCGTTATCTTAACTTTATTGTGGAAAATAATCACTTATTTTTCACTGTACCACTGTACACCTTCGTTTTTTCGCTGCAAGCTCTTTGGATCTCTTGAGCAGCAGTAGTTAAATAGGACAGCACTCTGATTGTTGTTCATACCACTCCATAGCTGTCTCTAACGCAGAAACGCGTCAGCATTTGCTACTCTCGTTGTTGTTGTCCTCGTCTTCATCCGTTTCATCGTCGACAGGGTCGGATTCTTCTTGCATGGAAGTCACAATCTCGTCATCATTCAGCATTTGAAATCCACAGTCTTCGGCATCGCATGCCATCCAGGTTTCTACATCAACAAAACCCAACAAAAGAGTACGTATACACCCCCTGACTTGGAAACAAACTGATCTAATATTCCGCGCAGATATTTACCAAATCACACACACAACTGAAATTCCCCAAATATCCCTCACCTTAGGCTTTCCCGTCAGTTTTGGCCTCAACCGAAACAACTGTTGAGTAAAGCACTGTTCGAAATCGTATCCGGACTTTGGTCCGAATGTTTGATGCTCAGGATAATAAACGTTCAGATAAACGACGTTCTACTGTAATTAAAGATAAAAATCCCTATACATTCATTTAATGAATAAATATTTCTTAGCTCACAATGTGATATTTACAAAAATGTCAATATCTTTGACTTTGTCTCAGACCCTGCATGAAGAATATTCTATTTAATCCTTTTCCCTATTATTGTACTAAGCTATCTTTAATTGTATAGTAGTCGTTACCGCCCGCTTCGCTGAATATTTCATGATATTGTACGAACATACACTGTTTACGAGTCGGAATGTATTAAAAAAACATTCTTAAAACTCACCTCTTGATTTAAGAGGAACAGGACTTGGGTTTCTAAAATTGAAGTAAAATGTTCTTTTTCACTCCTATAACCCCCTCGCCTGAAACGGATTTCCACAAAACCCATTTTTAGTAGATCACTACTCAATAACAACAAAATGCATAGTAAATTTCATTACTGCAGACCTAGTAGTTCAAAAGCGAGAATTTAATCTATACGCCCGAATAACTCCTCCATTCCCACGCTAGGATCTATTTCCGTAAAATCTGGTATTAGTGGATCTCTACTCCATGAAAGAAACATGTCTACCAAATTTCAAGTCTGAAGGTCTAATAGTTCCGGAGATATCGTGATGAATAAGGGAACCGGTTTTCTCCTTTATATAGTGTGTGTTTTATATACGAGAACCTGTTTTAAAAAATGTACTTGGAAAGCTTTGACTTTGAAATAATCCACACATTTTCTTGGATCTTTGTTGGATCTTCAATCTTGGATATGACGACCTTCCCAGACCGAAACACGAAGAACCTCCAAATACACATTCCCCACTTTATACATTCAAAATTCGTCCCCATCATCACTCTAACCTCAATAGAATTATAACTTCTCCAGCGAGGAATCCGAAAAGTCGGTGAAGCGTATAAATATATAACGGAGTGCCACCACCTCTCAGTACTACGACTTCTGGAACATCATCAACATCATCCTTCGACTCCACCTTCTCACTTTTAAACATGTATCCCCCTTCCTCCACCTCTCTCTATCGACTTCCCTTCTTCGAAGATTTGGTGAGGCATTATTCCGAGCTTTTTCCTGCCTTGCAAATGTCCTGACTAAAGAAGCAGACTAAGATGTTAAAGATAAGTAAACACTGGACGATTATTATGAATAAGTACTTTACTTATTACGGATAAGAGTAAATATTGGACAATAACACTTCGATACCAAGTCAGTTATCAAGAACAAAAAATGTTTTTGAAAATAATTACAAAGACTGGTATTGAGGTCTTGCAGCTTTATACAGAAAATTACCATCTCGTGAAAGATTTAATAAAAACTAATAAGTTCTTTTATATAATTAAAAAAAAAATTCTCAATATTTTCTACTTGATAGATAAAATGGTAATTCACCTCAACTTGAGGTGAATGAAATTATTGTACTATTTAAATTGAAAAACTGGTTATACTGTGCAATTACAGACTAAAGGTACAGAACCTAGGAATGATCTAAAATCTGTCTAAATATCTATTTCAGAAAAATTAAGATGATAGATGGGCTTTATAAAAATCAATAATAAATTCGTCCTAAATTTATTGATCTCGATTGCATTTTTAAAAAAATCTGGTATTATAACATTTTTAAAGTTAAAACATTTCTTTTTATTGAGTTCTATATTAATTATAAAAAATTTAATTTCTTCTAATTTACTAAAGTGAATTCTTATATGTTTTTTAAAAAAATATTTTACCATTTTACTTTGTAGTTATTACTTCACTTCCATTGTAAAAACCCATTCACGTTTTCTTTCTTCGTACACGGCGAAAAGCAAATTCTTTTTGTAGAAGTATATTTTATAGTTTCTGTTGTCAGTGTTTCACATACGTTATCCGCATGTTTATACCTGTCTCTTATTTGTAGACATTGAACATCACAATCGATTATTTATACATAGGCTGTGTTTCTCGAATTTTCTTGTCTCCTCTGATAGAACAAAAGAAATAACCTTTATTATTTATAAACCAGCGAGAAACTACTTGCTTTTATCCATTAAATATTAAACGTAGCAGTGAAAGAAGTAAATTGAATATTAATAATAAAAATATTTCCATATATATATGGATTCTTCTGTAAACATATTTTACCCTTTAAACGTGTACATATTCTTCTGAATTTCTGTAAAGAATAACTTGATTCTAACGTTATATTTGCTGTCCAAAATATTTCATATAATATTTTGTAGTTAAAGGGACACAATACGCGATTAAATTGATAAAAATCGGTCAAAAAATCAAATGTAATTTTTTTTTAGCCTAAATTACTTTTTACATACATTTCTACAAAAAAAAACTTTTAAGTTTAAAAAACGCAGAGTTATGATAACTTTTACGTTCGTTTTTATTCACATCTCAATGGTAAATCAAAATTTTAAACTGACTTATCTCGGAAAGATAAAATAACTATTTAGTCTTCATTTAAAACACTGAGGCCTTTTTCGTATTGTGCCTAATACTTGGAAATTTTTTTCACTTCTTGCTAATAAAACATAGAATAAAAGTTGGTAATTATTTTTCAATCAAAGGAATACTTATTTTTTAAAAAAAATAATTGAATTTAGAATTTACACATTTTTTAAGGAATTTTCAATTAGCATTCATAAAAATAAGTATTGTACAAATAACAATCATGTTATCGCTAAACCCACACCAACTTTTTTTAATACATAGTTAACGTACTTGTAAATCAAATCTCATATATGTACGCTAATTTTTGTAGGAGAAGTAGCATTTTAAAATCACTGCAGGAGTTTCAATTTTTTCCCTTAAAAAATTAAATGGTTCGCCTTTTATGAAATTTTGAGCACAAAATCTGTTTTACATCATACATACACATAGGATGCAACCAAAAATATTATGAAAATCATTAAACTAAAAAAGTTTGTGTAAATCGTACCATGTCCCCTTAAACAAGTTTTCCATGATGCTGTGATAAATTTATTTGGCTGCTCTCTAGGTGGTGAAGATGATGATCAAAAAGAGAATGTTATATTACAGTATCTGCCTGAATATCTATCATCAACAACTCCATCGGAAATGCCATCCACTAAACTGCATTTAAAATTAGGCTGTATCATCCTGCTATTAAGAAATTTATGTTCTAATGATGAACTGTTAATGGCGCAAGATGGGTAGTGAAAAATGGTCAAAAGAATAATACTGCAGTGTGAAATTTTATCAAGAGATAAGAAAAGCGATATTGTATATATACCAAAGATCCCAATGGACACTCGAGGGTACTTGGATATGCTTTTCGTAGAAACGTACGCAATTCCTTGCAAGATTGGCATTTGCCATAATTATTAATAAATCACAGGGGTGGAGTTTTTAAAAAGTCTGTTTATCTGTAACATCGAATGAAACAATATTTATTCTTGGACAATTGTATGTGGAAAGGAAACTATTGTTAGAAGAAAAAGTGATTAGAAATATTGTTTTGAAGAGGCACTAAATTAAAGTACAAATTAAAATGTGGAGATGATAACTTAAATTTTATTCCCCCCCCCCTGCTTACTATGTATTGAAAAAAATGGAGCTGCATAATACATGTAAATTACAGTTTTGCAATTTGAGCAGTGAATAGAACAGTTGTATAATTTGTGTAAGAGGGATTGGTCCGTCATTAAGTGGAAGGAGGTACCCCACACCCCTACTATTTTTTAAAAAATAGCTTTTCCCTTAAATTATAAAAATATTTATTCAATTGTATAATAGTGACAAAATAAATTTAGTGGGAAATGGAAAATTTTGCTTGAAAATTTCAAATATATTACACACACACGCGTAATAAAAATGTTCTGTTTAGAAAATTCTCTTTCTTAACGTTTTTTACAATTTGCTATATCAATAAAATTAAAGGTTAAGTTATACTTTACTTTCAGTTACATTGCATTAGCATTATAAAAAGGTTAGTTATCCATTGCTGAAAACGATTTTAAGAATTATTATAACTTATGTTTGAAATAGTTAACAATAGGTTTATTTAATAAATTTACTTATTATTTTTGTTTTTGAATATATATACTATAAAAATTGCTTTTCTAAAAAAAGATCTAGAAAAATAAGTAAGGTTAAACTAACTTTCTTAATTTATGAAAAAAATAACAACTTTCATATAAAAGGATAATAGTGTTAAAAAATAAATCGGTTTCCGAGATATGCTTCTATATATTTTGATGTTGCTGATTTGTTTAAAAAATTCTTATATAGTATATAAACTTTATTTATAAACCATTTTACGGGTAAGGTATCTAAAGTGTCAAAAACTTTTATCATGCCTTAAGCTAGCTTCTTTATACCTAAATTATTTACACAATCAAAATGTAAATACTATGTAGATTAGTTTTCAGTAATTTAGGATGTCAAAATTTGTATTTTTATCCTGTTCTCCGTTAACTACAAATTATCAACTCATTATGTAAATTAAATTCGCGCATGTAAATAGTTTTTACTACTGTATAAAAAGCGATAATGATTCTGCCTTTAATTATTTTCCAAATTTATATAGAAAGTAGTTAATGGAACATGCTGTTATAATATGCTGAAGCACAATATGTGTTAATACAAATCTTTAATATAATTCTTTCTATTAGATTAACGTCTTTGATTATTAAATTGTTTGTAATGGAAATTAAAAAATGCACAACACACTGTGTGTTAAATATACTCTCGACTCTCGCTAATTCAAACCTTAGATAGTACGAACCTCTCGCTAATCCGAAATATATGCACAGACCCTCGAAAAACTTTTGATATTTCGAACTAAACAATACGTTTTGGTACACTCAATATTTTGAAGTAAAATCTGTGGCTGCCCAAACTGCAACACGAGATAATTCGAAGCTATCCTACATAGCTCTCGACAGTTCGAACACTCATTATCATGTACAGTCCTGCAGCAAATTGGTTGGAGCATACATGGTTTGTGTTGTATTGTCTCTGCGTGTCTCCCATGCAACGTAGTCCCTTTGATAAACATCTGTCTGCCATCTTTTCTTTGTGTTTCTCGGTTCCTCAAGCAAGAAGATATTTTTATTACTTTCCTTCTTCAAGTGGACAATAGACCGACCGCACTAGTTGTCAGCCGTCCATATCTTTTGTTTAACATCTGGCTTTGCTACTCATGTGTTTAAAAAGGATGGTCTGCTATTGGGAAGAAGATATGCATAGGATTGTGTATTTTGCGTCTGAGTGATATGACGATTTATAACTCATCTGTGTGACTTATGGCATGTGGCACGAAATAGGGCATGAGCCGGACTGAACTTTTCCTTGAGGAATCAATGGTGTTGAGGACAGTGTCTGTAGAGAACCGATAACACAAATTAAACATATTTTTAAAGATAACAGATTTTCGTTAAAAAAAGATTAATTATGTACAAATATTTCATTAAATATTATTTTAATAATTGTTTTTAATATATAAATGTATTCTTGCATACAGGACTTTTAACTTCTGAATGATATCTCTACTGTATATAATATATATGTACTTTTTAAAAATACTTTAAAATACTTTTATACATATGTGCAATTGTTGTTTTATTACATAGTTTAAAATTTAATATGTTAGAAAAAATTTTCTCTTTGTGTATTTTGGGAGTTTTTTCCTACCCTCTTGATAATTTGAAGTTTTTCACTGGTCCATCCAACTTCGAATTATCGAGAGTCGATTGTTGTCTACATAAACATAGGAGAAAAACGATTCACTTTCTTATCATGAGATCTCCGTAACTAATAGACATAAGACTTTAATTTTTGCAGGCATATTTCTTTTGTTGAATAGATATTAAATAAGAACGGGTTCTGCAGAAATCAACTCCGAGGCTAAGGGGGAGGGGGAATTATTCCCGTTTTAGAAGAATAAGACCTATAGACTTAAAATGTAACTAGGGTGTTTTTGTTGAGAGAGTATAGATCTGCCAAAAAAGGGGGGTTGACGGAAATCAACATCTAAGCAAAATGGAGTTACGAGGGAGTAAAAGATTTTCAGTTTTCGAATCACTATCCCTTTTAAATCGTGGGGAGAGTTATAAAAATGTAAGACTTAGGTATCAATAGCTTAAAAATAATACATAATTATATATCATGGAACACCTATTTCCTTTATATTATACCAAGCAAATGTAATGCTCTGTAGTAAGTATCCTCGGAAATCCTTTCTGTAAGTAATATTTTCTTTCCTAATTTCTGTATCAAACAGTGAAGGAATCCTTTCTGACATCTGATTCGAAGCGATTAAACTCCCTGTGGGAAAAATAAGCGCGCAAAGTTAAAATCGATTCGGGACGATACTTTAGGCTGAAAACATCGATTAGACGGATTACCTTTCCGATTCCAGGCAGGAACAGAACTAAGTATAGTATTCTTTGTAGTTATGGAACGACATGATGAAGAAGGAAATGCTCCTTTATTTTTAACCCGTTTTGATGGATTGCATTGATACTAACGTGGGCTTAAGACAGCTCAGTAATTCGTGCATGCATCTCTTTATAATGAACTGAAATGAACTGAGCCATCGCTTCGTAGATGTCTAAAGTTTGTTTACAGAAGTTTAATATCTTTCCGATGAGCCTGAGTTTGAGACAAATGAAATTGTAGATATCGGCATGTTATTGAAAATGTAGTTAGTACGAGTAGGGTTATGAAATATTATATTAGTTGTTATACGGGACGCAAATTACTGGAATCTCTTAATTTCCCTTTAATTTCAGTTGGATTTAAGTTTAAATGTTTATATGTATATAAGGTATATATGTATTTTTAACGGTGGAATAAAGCTAGAAAACCACAACTTTTTATTTAAAATTTGGTTTTTTTTTTAATCCCTGGCTATATATCTATCCTAAACTGTTTTTTTAAAACCAATAAAAAAAAGAAAACCTCAAATAGGATTATGAATATTGCAAGCTAAAATTTTAAAATTTCATAATGAAAATAACTCAACTGCAAAATAGAAGTGCTTTTTTTCATGAAAATCGTTCTTATGAGATAAATGCAAGTTTTAATACGTAAAACTTATTCCCTCCTATTGAATGGAACTCCTAAATTATCCTATTGAATTGAAATTAAAACTTACATATACTTTTTCAGTCGATGTTATGAATCTAAATAATTAAATAAAAAATATTTTAGTAGTTTTATATATCTTACATAAATTCGGTACTGTTTAATTTCAGAAACGAAAAATATATGCATAATTGGAGCAAGATTCAACTAACTGGCTAAATTCTGCATTACATTATAAGCAGGTGTCTATCCAGTACAGTGGATAGTGACTCTGATTGCTGTACTGTAGGGCCTGGGTTCGAAGACATGGATGTTTGTAAATGAATACCTTTGAGAGAGAGAGAGAATGTACCTTTGAGAGAGAGAGAGGTATGGGGGTACTCTGAATTTTAATAAACGTGCTGGCGCGTTTATTGGTGTTTGAGAGTTAGAAGAAAGATCAACCACAATCAGACCCATTCTAATTTATTATTCTCTCACTTAAATTATCAACCCAGGGTAGGAAATGCACAATTTTTCTAAGTATAGGAGCAAAAGCACGGCAGAAAGAATACTTAATCTTTGATTATAATTCAATTAACTTACTCGTGGAACACTTTGGATATCTTCGTTCTAAATCACTGTAATTCCGTTCTCAGTTATTCGACCTCCCGTCGTTATGATTCAATTCTAACTTATTGACTAAATCTTCAATTAACAATCTTTAATCATTTAGCAATTAATCGTCGAGTAACTCTCGACTAGGTCTCAACTACTTTCCACTAACTTCGTGTACCTAAAAGTTAATGCTTAAGTATAACCCTTCATTTGCATAAACCGTGTCTTCTTCGGGAGAGTTTGCAATAGATCAACATTTAAAAGAAACAGATTTACCACAAAAAGATTGGTGAAGGCTCGCGGATAGACCCGTTACAGAATAAGCGTTAAACCGGAATTCTTTTCGTGAGATTGGTGGAAGGGGAAGAGAGATGGGAGGGCCCTTGACCGGGCCCCCCGCTGAACCACACAAAGTAATGTAAGAGGCGTAACGCCACTTTCTATTTTGTATTATTATCCTCATTTCTGTTAATGTTTGTTGTTGTCAAATTTGGTTTTTCTGTATCTCACCAGCTAAGAAACTGCAATATAATCCGTTTACAAAAGAATAATTCATCGCTTGTTCTTAAGTTTGGTATTCGAATACCAGATATATTTATATTTAAACCAGGAAACAGGCAGACTGGATAAATGCAACTTGGGAACAATCTTTGTACCTATGTAGATTTTACACGATGATTAATGCATGCACACACGTACTTTAATCCGCAGTTAGTTCTCTACTTGATCCCCCAAATTGCAATCATCCATCTTCGGTCACGCGTTTGATTTGGTCATGATCTACTTGTAGCAACCCTTACCAAACGATATCTCCCCCCCCTTTTCCTCCTTTTCACCTGTAGACCTTTACGTGACGCTTTTACATGGGGATGGGAGGATTCCATGATCTCTCTTTGTCTCGCTTCGCGGGCATCGATAAAACCCTTTACAATTCGAAACTGAATTGTTTGCGAGTGTTTTCTCTTGATCTCTGTGTGATAGAATTATGGAAGAGTAAGGGGGTGTTTTGTTTGCGGGGGGGGGGGGGTGATAGATTAGATGAGGAGGGAGGAAATGTATATTTTGCTCTAATGATATGGAATGAATGATGGACAATTGTAGCGGAATACCTCAAAATACCCCACAGTTATAACTAGTGTATATGAAATAAAGTTAATATGTGTGTGAACTTTTGAATTCACATTTAAATTTTCAGGCTTTTTTTCTATTTATGTTTCGCTTTTGTTTTTATTTATAAAAACTATCTGCATTTAACACAGTTAGGTTACGCACCTGCAGAAATAATTGAATTTAAAATGTTAAAAATGTAAATTTTTGCTTTGATAGAGGTCAAATTATTTGAAATATATTCGGCAGATATACATTAAATATATGATATATCAATAGTTTTTAAGAGAGATGGAATTTGTTATATGCAGTATATTTATTGGCCATGTGGCCAAATGATATTTTGACTGCCTTTTTTATAGTACTTTTATGGTATTAACTCTTAACTGCTGATTTAAGCGATTCGCTTTTCACATAGGCACGTGTATTCGACGTATTGAGGGAAAAGAAAAGGCCTAAGTAAGCTAATCCCTCTCTGGAAGAAGTAAATCTTTCACAAACACTGAGTCAAGCTCATTTTATTCCAGTTCAAAGTCTTCAGAATAGTGTTACTGATTACAGCACAAAGAAAAATTTATTCTCTGTAAAGACGTATGTATATGTCCGGGGCTTTTAATGCATGGGCCTAGCGAGACGTATATATACGCCAGTGGCACTTAAAAGTGCTAATAAACAGACCACAGTAGCCAAGAGACTTTAGTCGTGAAGTCGTGGAGGGAATTATCAAGTCACGGGTTCAAATCCTGATGCCACATACGATTCACCACGTAGGGGGACTGGTGCATGTTACATATGTCGTGGCTCAAAGTCATCACGCTATCGTGGTGTGTAAGTTAGGAGCTCAGTTGTCCAGCTCGTTACTTAAGGTTCGTTGCCTATAGCCCTCATATTTATAGAGTGGTTCATTATAAGCATTCAATCATTTAATGTATTTTTTTCTATTCGAGCTCCTCTTTTGAGACTATTTCAGTTTCAATTAGTACTTTTCTTGTAACTTATGAGCTCATTTTCAATAAAAACGCAATTTTTGGAATAAAAAATTCTTGAATTTCCCTAATTTTTATTAGTAATTTCATTTCTCTTGTCGTTTTTTTTAACGAATAAAACATGAATGTAGTTGTAATTGAATTAGAAATAAATCAATATAGTTTGTTTTCGTTGTTTTTTTTCATTTTCGCTCTTTGTTCTCTTTTTACGAATAAAATGTAAGTGATCGAATGTACATGATCGAATGATGTAATGATCGATAAAATCTAAGTGATAAATGTACATGATCGAATTCTTATCTATTTTCATTTAGAAATTTATTTAGTTTTTAAAATTTTTGAAACGAAATTAATTTTTAATAAAACAAGTAACTGTATATGATCATATTTATAGCTTCATATTATGGTTTTCAAAACAGTGTTCTCGTAAAATTTTCTGAATTTGTTTTTTCTTGATGATTGTTTGTTTAATGTTTTAAATGAAAGTTGTTAAAGTTTTAATTAATTTATGATATTATTACTCGTTTCTTATTCTAATTTTTTAAATTTTTTTCTAGGTAAGTACATTTATGAATCTTGTAAATTAATGATTTGCAACAGCGAGTAAGTTATATATATTTATTATCCTTATATTGATTTTATTTTACATGCATTAAAACGAATAAAATGCTTTTCAAAGAATACATTTTAGAATCATATTTTGAAGAAACGAATACATTACATTTAAACAAATCTTCTAAAGTTATTAAATGTATTTTAAAACAGGATATTTTTTAAAATAAAAGTACGAATATGATTCTATTGAAGACACCAGATATTAAAAACAGTTATGGAAAGGAGATTTTTAAGCAAGCCATTTTTTCTTTCTCTACATAATTGTGGATTATACTTAAGCACAAATGAAAAAAATGTTAAGGAAAATAATAATAAATAATAACAAAAGAAATAACAATAATAAAAGAAGATTGCAAATTTTTCATGTAATGAAAATATTCGTACTGTACTAACTTATTGCGTTTTTTTCTGAATCTTTTTATCTTATAAATATTTGAATGTTGCAAAAACTTTCAAATGTAATTTGTTTTACTACACAAATCATTTCATAACTATTGGTTCGACTTATCCCCCCCCCCTCTCTACATAACTGTGTACTGTATCCTTAGCTGATGTCTTTCAGAGCAAAATTAAATCTCACAGTATTTAAAAATGACTCTTTATACATGAGCTCATAAGTATTTAAGTATAAAATTTCATTAAATATTAATTTACATTAAAATATCCCTACTTCCTATATTCAAACTTCAGAATCCTTCATTTTCTTTAAAATTAATCTAAACGTTAATTTTCATGCCTTTTTGCTTTTTCCCAAATACATACTTATGATATGAATTAACTATTATGAATTCAAATTTTACATGCTATACAATTCTCATTGTATATTGACATAAATTATAATCCCATCTTAAATTTTACTTGCAATTAAAATGTTAATTACATTCCTACAATATTCGACAAAAATTAAGTGTATGGAATTCTAATATTTCTCTACGTGGAGACCCATTATACATTAAATTCGCGTTCAAACAAATCCGATTTTGAATTCTTACAAACTCGGAAAGAAAAGTTTAACATTCGAAATTATGTACTTCTTTTCGTCGTCGTCGGGCATTAAAATTCAATCTTCTTAGATAAGAATTTTGAACCAACGAAATTAATTTTCTAAGAATAGATTCAGCTGAGCTAGTTTCTGATTGCTAATTACATCCGCAACTTGAATCTTGCCAGATATGGATTTTCTTTTATGTGATTGTAAAAATTGTTTCCTCTTTTGTTCAAATATAAATATTAGGTATTAAAAATTGGAATGTTACGCTCCCTGTTGGCGTGAAGTTTGATTTCGTTGAATAAATTGCAAATATTCATTAAATTTCTATTAATTTTTACGAATTTGCTTCTGATGGAAGGTAAATATATCTGCATTGGTTCAAACAAATGTTGTAAATATTATCTCTTTCGTCTTGAAGAATATTAATCTGCAATTTAAATTTGTTGCTGATGATAATTTTTAAATATGATTTGGCGATAAATTTGGCGAGTTTTAAAAAGAAGAAATGTATGAAACATTTCAACGTTCTCATTTTTTATTATATTTGTTTTTAAAATTGTGGTAATTTATAAATTAAAATTGAAATGTGCAAGTAAAAAATGTATTAATTTATTTGTGCAGTTTTTATTTTTAAAATCGTATGTTATTATTATAAAGTCAAATAATTTGTGTATAATATGTTATATAAACTTATGGCTTTATTACTACCTCTTAATAAAAGAGAAAAATCAATTTAGCTTCTCAGTTTCGTTAAACATAAAAAGCCTTCTCTATTTTGTTTCTGCATATTCAATATAACTGAATATGTTCTCTTAGAGAAGGTATGATTACTAAAAAGCATAAAAAAGATCTAGTTATTTTAATAATATAATATGGATGTGAAAAATTTAAAATTAATGAAATTTCTTTTTTAAAGTGGTTGTGTGTCTCTTGTTACTGCAAGACGTGTTTGCAATTCAGTTAAGTCACACTTGTATTTAAAGTTAATTTACATCGTAAAGTGTGGAAATTGAAATGTATCTCATGAATAATTTAAATACAAATAAGAAATACTAAAAAACAGAATATGAAAGAACTTAATCTAATAACAGTTTTAAGTAGAAAAGTATTTTTTGCTTCAAAGAGAAGGGAAATTAAGTTGACTGATCAGAGTTAAACTAAGTCCCGAATAGCCAGAATACTCAATTCTAGTTGCGTAATCCTATTGCTGTATGGATTCAGTTCTAATGGTCACTGTTCTATAGACCTAAATTCTCAATCCAAACGTTACAATCTTAATAAATGTCACACAGTTGTGAAGTGTTTAAATTCTGATATTCTACGTGAGATCTACGGAGCTGGTCCAACATATAGATGTGAATACATTGTGTAGTTAAATTTCGCATTGTGTAGTTTAAATTTAAACATGGACAAGTTTTGTAAGCACGGGCCGAGAACAGGTTCAAAAACTTCAAATACATTGTGCTGGCTGTTTTGCAAAGCGATAATATACTACCGGGAGAGGGATGGCAAAAGTCCACATTGCTAGTTCAAATCATGATACTAGATCAACGGTACTCAACCTGCGACCCCCTTTTTAAGTGGCCTGGTTATGGCCTATTACTCTGAGAAATTCATTTATTTATAAACATTTGGTAGGAAATTCTTTGTTAAAATAAAATATATCAATTTTGCTTTTTACTGTCGATGTTGTATGGGTTCGAATTGATATATTTTTTTTCTGATTAGTGATAATAGACAACAGTGGAGTAGCAACTATTTCATCAGTGGAACTAATTTGTAACTATTTCTTGCAAGCGAAAAATATTTGAAGAAAATAGATTGTTTCAAGACGATTGGGGTGTTGACTACTAGGAAGTAAAAAACAAGCATGGCTAAGTAATTGTTTGATTTGTCATGAAAGTGTATTTAAAAAAATACCAATAAACAAGAATCGTTCAATGACAATTTTCCTCGAAGATTTCTTTCAAGAGATGATGATTAGGCTTTCTTGAATAATCTTTACAGCAGCAAAAAAGTGTTTTGTCAGTGTTAATGTCCAAGTGATAACAAAGGCACCCTATGAAATTTGCTATATCATTGGTAATCATATGAAACCGTTTACTGATGCAGATATTGTGAAAGAGTGATTCTTAAATGCTTCCAATTCAAAACAAAATCAGTGACAAAAATAAGAAATGTAAAGAAATAATAGTTTAAAAAGAGCAAAATAGGAGTTTTAATATTTGGATCAATTTCCACATGTTAAATTTTCAATGTTATCTTGGTTTTAAGGCAGTACTTCTCAAACTTTCAATATTTGCGACCCAATTTTCATTCATAATTTCAATCGCACCCCCCTCCATGCAATAAGAGTGTATCGAATTCAATAATAATGTACTTTGACGCTTAAGCTACAATACGACTGTAATTATAAAGCGTAAAAATTATCAAAATAAGTGTTAAATATTGTATATAATTTTATATATGACAAGTCCATGGGATTACAGGTAATTATTAAACTTTTTCTTAACTCAGTATTGTTAGATAAATAATAAAATACATTGTGAAGTACTGCAGTATCAGTAAATGTGTATTTTCTTTTTTTACTATCAGAATGTATTTTTTTCTTCTTTTCATTAAATTAATAATTTTAAATCTTTTATTTTCGACATGCTCGTCCCCCAAGTAGGGTTATCACGCCTCCCTAAGGGCATGCCCCACCGTTTGAGATACGCTGTCTTAAGGCATTTCCATTAATCCTCTTGTTGTGGCCCGCGTGAAATACCCATTATATGCATGATGTCTGCGTGAAGTAGCTAACATAAATATGAAGCAGAAAAAAGATTGAGTACCCCTGTACTAGATTCATGACTTATATGCCCATGCATAATACAATAGTGTAGTAATATCTCGCGCTTTTAACTTCATTCTCAGTAGATTCTACTTATTTCAGTTAATCCATATTCATTTCCCAACTATTTTATACAAATGTTCAAAGAACGGAATTGAACTGAAACTTCTTGTGCTATGTATAAAAATAATAGTTATGTTTTTGAGCGTTAAAGCAGATAATTAAACTGAGAAGAATTTCATTATTTCTTAGAAAGGAAAAGCCACCACACATCATTATTTCTCTATGTAAATTTAAGCCTAAATATTATACCCAGAAGACATCTGATCCTTCAGGTTCAAGATCTTCCAATGATAACGCTTGATTTTGAATGACGGTCAGAAGATGGCGTCGACACGTGAGTTGACACCCCAATCTTCTACCAATCCATATCACGTCGAAGAGAGGACTGACCTTTTGACAGATTTAACAAGTATCAGCCCTTGTACAGGACGGAATATAAGTTGAATCAAAATTACTCAGTTACGACTTGGTTCAAACATCATTGGCCACGCGTTCGTTGCTATGACTACTGGGATACCGTGTCTGTCGTCTAATTTTAATTTATGTATAACCATTGATTTACTTTAAATCTAATTTACCCAAAAATGTTTAATGTATTAAAGTATGAAATTATTATACCATTAAAACAAGGAAAAGATTATTTTATCAATTCATTCTTGCAAAATAATATCCTCACAGTACCTATTTTTAAAAGGTCTTTATTTAAATTTTTTTCTATTAATTTTTTATTGGAAATAAGAAACATTAAGAAAGGGGATTTACAAAAATTCAAAGGATATATCCCCTCCAGAAAATGTAATATATCATTCCTCGACATTCCAGCAACATATATAGAAAAAAAGCACCTAGAAATTGTTGCTTCACACGTCCCTTTGCCCTTTTTTGTATACTTTTCAGTATTCGTAATGTTTTTTCCGACCGAAACTCCATCAATTTTTCCCTTCAGTAAAAAAAAAAGGAAAGTTTTTTTTTTTTTGAAAAAAAAAGTTCATTTTCCCGTTTTTTCGATTTAGTTGGCACAAAGTAATGATTTAGAACGCCACAGGGTGGAGAATTTTTATCCCATCCTCATTCCTCCGCTCACATAAATTGTCTGTCGCTGTTCTTTGCTTCTTTTGGACCCTCCTTTTCCAATATTTGCAAAACTGTTATGGAAGACCGCTATAAACTGTACATGCAACGTTGGCATTACCATAGGTTTCAGAAAACATGAATATGTTCCTTGTAGAAATCAGTTTTTCGATAGATTGTGCACTCTTCTGTAAGAAATAGCTTGATGCAATTGCTACTTTTCTCTAAAAATAACACTTTCACCATTTTAAAATACACATGCTTCTTAAAAAAAAGTGCTTAATTCCAACTGTTGCGTACTCGTATATATTTACTATAAACACTGTTAGACTTGTGACATTAGTTAACCACTTCACTATGATTGACGAATATACTCGTGGTGGAGAAGTTGCAGCATTTTGTGCCGTGACGAGTATACCCGTCATGCATAAAAAGCAGTGACCGTTGGCTATTTAAATCGTAATTTTTAAGAAAAACAAAACATATTCTCAAATTTCAAAATGTTTGAAATATTATGAGGCCAGACCGGGGCAAAACAAACAAAAAGTATGAAAATTTTATGATAAATTCAAGCGTTCCCGTACGCAATGGCTGAAACAGCGTACAAGTTCGTAATTTATGTGGGATGATGATGTTTCTTAGATGCTTTTTAGCCTGAAAGGGGCAAAGGCAAAATAGGAAAGCTGATTTTTACCGAATTTTTAATTCTTACCTTTATATGTATTTCATTTTTCTTGCGTTTTTCGTGTAATATGTATGCAACATATGTTAATGTTAACCAAATAAATAAGTATTAGTAATAAAATTAGAAATTTTTTAAAGTAAACCGATCGTTTTAATTCAACGTAGGGTTTGCAGCCCCGGAGTTCCGGTGTTTTTTTCAAATCCCGGGATCCTGGGATTAAAATAACTAAACCCGGGACTTAATTTTTTTGTCTGAATTACAATTTGAATTTTTTTTCAAAGTATTGTGAATTTGATATTACATTTAATGTATTTTTTTACTTTTGTTGTACTATATGCGTTTAATGTCAGTTTTCTTACGTGTTGAATCTTGAAGGGTTCGAGATGGGCGTCTATGTTAAATCGTGAAATTTGACATGTTTTCTCTTATTTTCTTCTGTTACTTTCTCCCCATCGCGAGTGAGGTCAGAAAACGGACATTTCTCCCATTCTTAGGATGTCCGGTGTCAGGTAACTTGGACAGAGGCAATTAGAATTTTTGGAAGATATTTAGTAGGGTTCTCTTCTCAACCCCGGGATATCGGTTTTTTTTTCAATCCCGAAATCCCAGGGTTAAAATAACCAATCCCGGGATTTAATTTTTGTCTAAATTATATTTAAAAAAAAATTTCTCATAAAAATTTTCTAAGAATTTAATTCTTTGAAAATTGAAATTTTGTTTATGAAATGTGTTTGTAGAATTTTTTGTGCAATTATAAGTACTATAGGCAAAAAGAATGTATGCACAGCTCTCATTTCTCGTATGAGAGAAGGTCGCACAGATCTCAGTGGCTCACTGCAATGCTTACACAATAATATAAGCAACACATCTCAAGAATAGATTTTATCACAGTTCCTTCTTCAATTAAATGCCGTTAATTAATAGCGAACCTGCTTGGAAGACTTGAGACACTTGAAATCCCATTGCATTACTAGCAGCTCATGCAACTGGATCTTCAATTTCAAAGGAGGTAATACTTGAAATGGATTCACATTCTAATTAAATAACTGGATCAATTTATGTATACAAAAACCATTAAGTGTAGCAGAAGAACTAAAAAAGTTATCAAATAGGTATATGCACCAATGCAGTCTATTAGATTTGAGACACTGTCCTCAAAAATTCAAAAAAAATGTCTCTTTTTTTTTTTGAAAATGGAGGGAGACGTGGTGACTACCTGAAAAGAGCATACTCCTATTTAATGACGATAATACCTACTAGTGAAGAATCAGAATGTGCATTTTCTTCGGCAGGACGATTTGTAACAAAAATAAGAAGCCGTTTCGACGATGAAATGCTGGACGAGCTGTGCTTTTATAACCATATTTCAAAAACACAAGAAATGAAGAAATGCTTTTTTTTTAAAAATTTCATTTGGTACTGTTTTTATTTGTTTTTTATGATGAATTAATTTTTTTAATTTGTTTCATTAAAATAATATTAAATCAATTTTTAATTACATTTTCAGTTTTATTATGCAATTTCAACTATGCCAATATGCAAGTATTTTTAATAAATAGTCCAGTCCTAATACTGGGATCAATCCCGGGATTTAGATAATGTAATCCCGAAATCCCGGGATTAAAAATATGACACTGGATTGCAAACCCTAATTCAACGTTTTAACAGTTCAACTTACTCTGTGATTGGCGAGTATATTCGTCATCGCTCGATTTCCGTGACACACTTAGTAGCAAGTTCTCAAACAGGGTGCTACAGTTATGGTTAATATATTGAAAATACCAAAAAGTTTAGTTTTTTTAGAATATTTAGCTTCGTTAAATTATTTTGCTCGTATATAGATAGAAGAGTCGTCACACACACACACATGGTCGCAAATGCGTAGGCAGCATTTTCAAATAGCGTGTTGCAAACATAGTGCCACCGTGGACCTGCCGCATAAATTCCGTGCACATTATGTCTGTCAAGGTCCCTTTGTCGTGGTGTGAAGATTTTGAAAGGAGGTCCCAGCTCAGGTGTCGTCCTCGTTGCGTAGTTCCAAATCAAGAAGTCATTTCCAGTAATGTTTTTACAGTACGGACATAAATCAAAATCAAGCAATTCTTGAACATATATACCGAGAAAATGATCGTAAATTAATATTTTTTTTAAAAAAGTTGCATGCATCTTAAAATTTTACATTTCTCTTGCGACATGTTTCTTCTTTGGTTGATTTTTAAACACTTATGTTTAAAAATAGAAAAAAAGTGGCACTCTTCACAAAATTTAGTGAACAACAAAGTGTATAGGGTTATTCACGCATCAGATCATCGACGAGTGCATTGGCGATGACTCCAGAGAATTTGCGCCAAGATTTTGACGAACTTGCCAAACTTATGAACAAAATGATTGGGTTTCAGCATGCCGGGAAACATTTTCATGTTGCTGATGGATAAAGTTGCATTTAGCGAATGTTTTTGATTTGGCGAAAATGGTTGATCGGATTATACATAAGTATACCAAATACACTTTTAACTGCGAAATCATCTTAACAAATTGTCTTATTTTATTTCATAAAGTTAGAATTTGCTATAAGTTACTGTAGCACCTTTTAATGGTAAACTTATTAAACTACACACACTGGGATGGATCTATTCGCGACATTTTTCCTACTAATCCTCTTGGGGAAACTCTGGGGCTAGCATTCACAGCCTTTCAAGAAGAAACCGTGATATTTAAATTAGTTTGACTATTTAAGGTCTAGGTTTTGTAGATGTAAGATAGGATCCGGGGAGCTGTTACGTAAATGTGAATATTGGTATATTTCATTCACAAACATAGCGCGAGTTAAGGAAGTAATTGCTAAGAGATTAAATTATTAGATTGAAGATTTAAGATTCATGATATTAGAATTAGTCATCGGTTCATTAGCGCTTGTTCTCCTTATCTAGTTCCCGTTGTCGGGTTTACTTAGAGTTAGTTATTGGGATTAGATAACGCTTTATATACCACTCCAAGGTTTCCTTTTGTAGTTTCACTTGTGATTGTTTAAGTGTGTGTTAAGATAAATAAAACTAATTGTTATTATGGAAGTTGTTGGTGATGCTTTGTTTTCCCCACACCTTTAGCCATGAGGGGTGCCGATTAGACCAACACCCCCACAACACCTTAGTATCTCATACACTTTTTAGTTTCATAACTTTTCAAATATTTTGCCTATTGTTTACAGATTTTGTCATGAACACGCCAAAATAAGCAAATTGCATCCACTTGTATTTTTAACTAATAATTACTTGCAGCTTATGTTTAAGTACTTACTAAATAAGTCTAAGTCGAGTAATGTATTTCACATTCAGCCTGTCTATAAAATAAATATACATCATATAGGAATCTTTTTAATTTTCTTTAGAGATAGGCTAGGAAATATTTTGTTTCTTTTAAAAGTATTTGAAATTTTCGTACATAGAGTACTGCAATAAATAAATTTTAAATAAAGTTTTTCATTCAAAATTCGTTATTTCCGTCTCAAACTCTTCGAATTCTAAGCTCATAGTTTGATTAAAGTCTGATTTTTAAAGGCTTCCTATTTTCGCGAAGAATTAAAATCGAATCCCGACGATACTCTAGGGAGAAAACATCGATTAGACGGATCAACTTTCCGATTTAAGAAGATAATTAATGGAAGTATCCTTTACTGTTTGAAAGAGAAAAATCAACTGCGAATCAGTAGCTTATTTTATACTCTTTATTTATTTTATCTTTAACGCTCTCTGATGGATCTCATTAAGGCTCAGGTGAGCTTAAGGCAGTATACAAACGTAAATCACTTCGTGAAGAGCCGAAGCGAAGTGATCTGTGAACGATAGTCAAAAGCCGTTGTTTTTCTTGGGTACTTTGTTTGCTGAATGAAATTTTAATATCTTTTTGATGAATGAAGTTACACAAAACAACTCAAATAACCCGATACTTTAATGTGTAGTCTTAAAAACAGATACTTCTAATAACCAGAGTAGTTCTCATCGCATTTGAAAAAAGAAATTGATTTTAATATTAATGTGGTTCAAATGAAATTTAAAAAAAAATTCTAAAGGGTTAATTAGTTTAATTGACACAGTTAATTATTTTCAAAATATGAATTTTCATTATGGAATCTGAAGTACATCACGTATCAGATTTTTATAAAATTTAGATAAAATTAATCTAAATTTCTATCATTGTAAAATTCTGCTTCTAATTATTATGGGTTGAAAAAGGGGTCACTTGGTGTTTCTTACGCCAAACAATGAATAATTAGTTTCCAGAATCTAAAAAGATTAATATTTCGTAAAAAAAAGGATTAGATGAGATATATGGTTTACCGAATGTAGTTATCAAAATGATAAATAAAGTGTGAAATTTTTATACAATTCTTTTATACAATATTTTTAAATTTAATTATTTTATATTTATTTTCATACAATATTTTTCTATTTCCCACGTCTCCAAACCTTCAACCCAAAATTTTATGCAAATCCTTCCAATTGTCAGGAACTATTCAATTTTGATATTACGATCAAACTGTGAATGCCTTAGGGGGTGTATACAGATGTATAAATTTTAATTATCTATCCAATAATTTTGCAGTGTTAAGAAATAAGCAAAATAGCATAAATTACTTTTGAAGCTTTTACTTTTGTACGTGGTCCCCGAACAGCTTTTTTCAAATATTTCTAGAATTAACTATATTTCGCTTAAAATTTAAGTTATTGAGAGCATTTTCTAATACGTCTGCTGAAAAAAATTGCTTTCGTTATTAAGAACTCCTTTTAATTAAAGCATTGACAAACTTGGATATAATTATCTTTGAGCTCTTAACAGTGATTCAATTTTTACCTACCTGCAATGAGATTGTGCAAGTTATTAAAGAAAAAGAATTTTTTGGACTGCATTCTATTTGGTAAAAAGTGAAGTATTATATCACCGTTCGAAAGTGAAGTTCTCCCTCTCTCTCTCATTTAAGTATTTTTATTTACTTAAATTCCTTGGCACTAGATGTACATCGAAAACTTGGTTTCAAACGCTAATTAAAATGGTTCATAGTTTTTATCAACATATTTGATCAAAAGCAGATAACGAGAAATCGTGAAAAATTTAAAAATAGATTGAATAATTAAGAAGAATTTTCAAATAAGAAATAAATTAGAGAATCTTCACGATTCATTTATTTCCGAAAATTGGAATTTTGCTTACAGACTTTTTTCCCTTTTAGAATAGTAAAAATGATACAACTGGAAGTTTTCCGTATAAACGAATTACTACCCAATAATTTTTAATTTGCTAGACTTTTTTTTGTCAAAAACCTTATTTTAATATTTAATTCATAAGCCTTTTAATCAAGATATACACAAAATATTTCGAAGAAACGCAGCATTATTATTATGACTAAAAAGATAAATTATTATGAATATATATGTACACTTACCGAGAAAATTAAGCAAGAAAAAATGTAATGGAACAAATTAATTCAAATTCTGCTTCTGTAAATTAAAAGAACTCTAATTTCTAAAGTATGAAATTAATACAGAGAAAGAGAGAGAGAAAAAAATGAAGTGTAATTTATATATAGAAAATATCTTCTTTGGAATTTTAAATTAATTTTAAAATATGCAGTGAATTAGTTCGCATTTTCTTCTTGAATTTATTTCATTTCTTTTCTGGTTAATGTATTTTCTTAATCTTTTACGATTTCATTACATTTTAATTTTTGATTTATTCAACTTTCAACCAATGCGTTCTATTGATATGGAAATTTACTTAAATTGTTTGATCCTGAAGATTTTTCAATCTTTACCTTGTAAGGTGAAGCATTTGGAGGAAAATATCATTCTTAGAAAATATTTAATAATGAAGAGAAATTAAGAAGAATTTTTTTGCATTTCATTTCATTATCTTGAAAATATAAAATCGTTATTTTTAATTTTAAAATCCCTTAAAATTCTTAAAAAGATGTCGAATATTAATTTATTTGTACAGACGTTGAAAGGTTTTCAGTTTTCTTATTATTGCTTTAAATTTTTAATGTTAAATTTTATGAAACATTTTAACTGAATTGATTTATTGAAATCCAATATATAAAATTTTACGGAACTCATTGTTTGAAAAAAATTTTCTTTAATTATTGAATTGTTCTGTTTTGAATTTAGTGATATTTTGTTTATTATTTATTTCACCAACTTAACTTTAACAATCTTAGATTTTTGATGATTTTCACATCTTATTTACACTTGCGTAAACACAGAGGTCTTTAAAATACATGTAAAGATGCAAGGTTTAAATGAAATCTATATTAGTTTCGATAAATAAAATGTGGCCTAGAAATTTAATTTGTCAAATAAAATGCTATGAGAAAAGTATACGCGGAAATTGAACACGTGCATTTTTATATTGTTTCTCTTACAAGAATATAATTTTGAGTGTCATGTGGAAAATTGATCCATCTTTCAACATGATTTATTTTAAAATTAAGAAAAAATTCTCGTGAGCTCCAAGCGGTAATTTTCTTTTCTTTTAGTAATATTTTATGATAAGTACTTCGAGCTTTTTGTATGCTTATCCTTTTTTTCTACTTACACACTGTTTTCCTTCTCCAAATGAATTCAAGGTCGAATTGAGTATAATATTTAATGTGTTTTAAAAATATTTTTATTTTATTTTAATAGTTAGATTCCTGGGTTTTTATTAAATTTTCCTTCTGATTAATTTATAAAAATAATGCAGAAACTAATGTTAAATGGGCAATTAATTAAGACGAAGTTGTATTTTTAGTGAGGAACTATGTGCGCTTAGCATTGATTTTAAACCTGAAAAATGGCGTACTACAGTGTTTCTCAAACTTTTGATATTCGCGACCCAATATTCAATCATAATTTTCATCGCGCCCCCCTACAATAACAATGTATCAAATTCAGTAATACTATCGATGCACGTTAAATCTGTCGAGAGCTCAAACGTCCTCCCGTTGGTGTGGTGTGGTAGTTAGGAGAGGGGGGTGCCAGCTCAGGTGTCGTCCGCGTCACTTGACCATGGTTCAAAATTACGCGGACCGTCCCCAAAAGCCCTCGTGTAGCTGAACAGTGGGACGTTAATATTCACTCACTCACTCACTCAGTAATACTATTCTTTGATTCTAAAGTTACAATACGACTTTAAACTTTTTAAGTGACACCGGCGTATATAAACGTCTTGCTCAGCCAAAGCATTAATTTTCTGGACGTATATATGTCTTTCCGAAGTACGTTCTTTTCTGTCTAATGCTATCCATAAAATTATTCCAAAGGCTTTGGAATGCAAAAAAGACCTTGACAATGTTTGTGAAGGATTTACTTATCTCAGAGGATTTGCCCCCCCCCCTCCCCAAATCCCATTTGCGTGTCTACGTGGAAAATGATGGCATTGGGTTGCGAATCACGTAACTTTTAATCGGCAGTTGAGGGATTAATTTTAAACAGTACAAATTATCAAGATAAGTGTTAATATAAGCCCATGGAGTCACTGATAATTATTAAACTTGTTGTTAACTTAGTATTGTTAAAGTAATTATAAAATACGTTATACAGTACTGATACATTTATAAATGTATTATATCAGTGAGATGCGTATTTTATTTTTTATGTCAGAATGCATTTTGTTTGTTTAATTTCAGTAAATTAATAATTTTTAAAATTATCTTTTGTTTTCAATTTTTAAATATGCTCGCAGCCCTCTCGTAGAGTTATCACGCCCCAGAGTTTGAGAAACACTGGCGTACTATTGTACCTTGATGTCCAAAAGTTAATAATGGGGAAACTTTGTTGGAATACAGGGTTATTAGATTTGACAAACTTGCAGAGTATGTAAGGGGTACGACACAGAATCACATAGGAAATGCAGGGTCGCAAATGCCTTAATTACGAGTTATGGTGCAAAGAAAAAGAACAGGAATGTGCATTAATCGGACAGAAAACATTTTATTAAAAGGTTGTACTACAACAAATGTTCAAAATTACCACCAGAAGTCGTCTGACAGGTTTGACAAGGTCTAACAGGATACCTCAACGTAACCTTTGGACAGCGGTGGATAGGTCGTGGTAGCCCAGTTCATTAGTTTGCCAGAGATCACCGCACCTATCAAGCATGGACTTCTTCAGTGGTCACATGAAGAGTTAGGTGTACAAGACGTCCGTTCCTTCAGTTGGAGACCTCAACACTCGAATATCTGTAGCTGCCGAGAGGATATGTGTCATGTCGGGAATCTTTCAGAGCGGAAGGAATTCTTCGCAGAGCCGTTGTCAGACCTGCCAGGCGACTTCTGGTCGTCATTTTGAATAGCTGTTGTGTAGTACAACCTTTCAATAAAATGTTTTTGCTCATTAATGAGTTGCTTTTTTCTGATTTTCTTTCGCTGCTTCTTTGCACCATAGTTCGTAAATACGACATTTGTGACCCTGCATTTCTCTGCGACTCCGAGTATTCTCTATACCCCTACACACCCTGTCAGTTTGTCGGTCTGGTCGCCTTGTCTTAGGGTTAAATAAAACAAAAATGTCTGCGCATGCATAACACATGACTCAATAAGTCCCAGGCCTAACTAGTAAAACAACTTTTAGGGAAAATTGAATTTCATTTGTCAAGATACTCCCCTTCAAGAATCATACATTCAGCCAAGTGCACTTCAAATTTTTAAATACTTTTTTCGTAGAACGATTTGTTTTTGCTCTCAAAAAAGGCTCCAACTTTCGCACTCACTTCTCCATTTCCGCCAAACCTCTTTTTCATAGTATTCTTTTAAGGTCTTCAAAAATCCAGTAGTCCCTGGAGCAAGATCTGGACTGCACGGTGGGTGAGATATTAATTCGGAGCGCATTGTTTTAGCTTGAACAGTGTTTTTTACCCTCACAAACCAATGTTAACACACGAAATTCTTTTTCATCCATTGTTCTTAAACAAACAAAAGTTGCTTCGAAACGTGCTGAAATCTCTCAAATTTTTCAACTAAGCAATACATTCTCTCGAAATTTTGACACATACCGTTTGAAAGTACAACTAGGTTAGACTAAGAGAAGCTGGAAGGTAGCGCCAACTATGTGTTAGGCCTGGCGCTTATTGAGTGCTGTGTTAATCTATTGAAGTTATCCTATGATTGTACACATGTTAGTTCCTTGGTATTGAAGCAATAGGAAAAGGGGGAAATTATATGGAATGATGGGAGTAAAAAGTGTGAATGTGCCTTCAAGATTCTTATTTATACTATTAATCGTGCGTTTAACATCTACGAAAGTATTATTAATCGAAGCATTAAGAAATCATTAAGGATTTTAGACTGTAAACGAGAAAATGTTAGAATGTTAGAAAATATGTCTAACATTGTAAATGTTGCACAGCGCGTAACTTACAAACAGTGGAAACAGTATCAAATCATTGGGAATTATCATAAAGCAAGTTGCAACAAGCCGAACGAGAGTTATTACTGAGAAAGATCGATTTTTGTCCCTATCAGACTTAATTGTGTGATGTGTATCACACGGTTGCTTTTGAAGCTTTCTACAATTGCTGGAACAATGATATCTGGGTACAAAGTTTACTAAAGATTAAGGGAGAGTGGTTTATATATCCGACATCCTCTGCTGTTTGCGTGCCATGTCTTTGCATGCTAAAGAGAGCGTTCGCTTACGATGGACTAAAGAACATTGGAACTGGACCTCGATATTCGGTGGAGTAATGAGAGGTTTATCACTGAATCTCGATTAAGTCTGTAAGATGGCTACCATTGCAGTAAAACCTTCTGAGAATGTGCAAGGTTTGGAAATATTTTGATGGAAATACAATGTTATACTATGTTCCGGAAACTTATGTTAGTCTTTTCCGAGATTTTACTAGTCCACAGTTCTCGTTCTTAGATGACAATGTAACTTTAAGTCATTCTCAACTCATTGAAGAATACTTTAAAAAGGAAGAAGTCAATTGCTTGCAATAACCAGACAGGTCCGTACACTTAAATCCGACTAAATGAAGGCTGGGGGGGGGGTTAGGGAGTGATTATTAACGTCGCACTGTTGAGCTACACGAGGGCTTTTGGGATGGACCCCGTAATTTTCAACCACGGTCAACACGAGGACGACACCTGAGCTGGCCACCTTCCTCTCCTAACTACCACACCACACAACGGGAGGACGTTTCAGCTCTCGACAGATTTAACGTGCATCACGCCCCTGCACGGAGGGCCTTCAGTAGTACTAGGTTCGAACTCGTGTCACGTATTTGATACCTTGACCACGAAAAGCGGGCTGGGAACATACAGGGTAGAAAAGTTTCAGCTCGTCTACCTCTACCAACGGACATTGCTGAACTAACTATCTTTCTGCTACAGGGGCTGCAGAATCTGTCACCAGGCTTTCATTTGTATATTATCAAGTAGTGATTACATTCCCTACTGAGCAATTAAAGCGGTTTATTTTCCGTTTGCGCAAAATTTCTTGCTATTTTTCCATTTTGAGTCATTTTTGTAAATGAAACAATGCATTTTATTGTTACGTGCTTTTCAACTGTTCCTTTTATTTTAAGTACCTTTCTAAGACTGCCAAAAATTCTATTCCATCATTCCTTTTGTTCCACATCCTATTGTAAGATATACACATTATTTTTAACTTTTGTACACCAGTGCCAGGTATATTTCTTATGAATATGAAGTAAATTCGTAGTTTATTAGATATTTTTTTCATTTTGATGTTACTCATTATTTCCAAAAAATATCTTATTCAGTTGTGTTTAAATCTTATTACATTTAAATTAACAAACAAGATCAAATTCTGCAAAAATATTAATTTAAAACAGTTATTATTTTTTCAATTGCTTTTAAACAAAAATTACATTTCTTTTTATCATTTTAAATTGGTATCAGTGTTGTAATTAAATTTAAATTTACTTTTTTCCATCCGTAAATGCCAAAATGAAATTAATCCATCTACCATTTGCTTAACTACTCTTACACTACTAATTAACACCTTTCAAATAAAAGATTGTAATAGTCATAATAAAAAGAAAGCAACATTAAAATTTATAAGCATGTTCTTTTTTCGTGATGTTCTGATGTTTACCAATTTAATACTTTAAAGTATTCCGTCTTCTCTAATTTTTCATTTTATTACTCCATATGAGGGTTTATATATTAAATTAACGTTTTATGTGTATATTAAATTATTTTGCAGAAAAGAAAATTTGCCTTGAGTTTGTCTAGTTAATTAAAATATAAAATCTAATTTAGTTCTGAACACTTTTTAAAATTTTTTATAATTTTTGATTATTAATATTTCACGCAGCGTCAAATAAATTTATTTTGAAAATAGGAAAAATCGATTGAAATTTTATTTTTCATTGATATAGTTTGGGCTCTCGTTAAATTCACAGTTCGAACTGCTTTTTTTATTGTAAAAATATGAAAATTCAATTTGATTATAACGTCTGTAGCTTCTGAATGCGTGAAATATGAACATACAGAACAGAATCAAATATGCACTTTTTTTTACAGTCTGGGAAATTTAAAAAGTACTTGATTTGACTTTACTGGATTAAATTAATATTCAAGAACAAATAAAAAATGAAGTAATAAGGTAATTGATTTTCAAACATCATTAAATATGAAATTATTAGACAATTTTGTACTTCTCTTATGTAGATACACAACACACACAACTGATACTAATAATTCATTTGAATGTGTTTATTTTAATCTAGAGACATAGCTCATTGATTGGAATAGTAAGTTTCATGATTAATCATGCCAAAATCAAGTTGCACTTTTAAATTAAGTTTCGTGTCGAATAATAGGAAATACAGCATCATAAAATGAGTTCTTAAAATTTTTTATGATTTTATGGTGCAAAAGTCAAGAGAATAATAATAATCCACTAAGATTATTTTATCAATTGATTATACCTGAGAATTACAAGGTTTTTCAACAGTCTTCGTTGAGCCTTAAATCAGTTTTATGTAGAATATATTATAGATTGCATGGGAAAATATATCTTCGAAACTCAAATTCGCAGGCAGAAAGTCTAAAAATATTTTTTGCTGGATTATGCATATTATATTTAACTTGGACACTTATCTCTTTTTCAGGTATTAAGATGTGGCAATTAGTAGTAGGAATCGTATGAGCATATAAGAGCAAAATAATCATGGTCTCTATATATCCTTTATTTTTTTTCTGAAACATCAGTTATATACAAGTTCGAATGCAAGATACTTTTTAATAGTATTTATCGAATAGTTAAAGATATTGGTTATTGTTGCAAATTAAATGTTAGTTGAACAGATGGCGCTGCAAGTCATCCAAGATATATATATACTTTGTTCGGCTTGTACAGTCAGAGTATGTAATGTTCTGTGTACTTGTCTTCTGTGCTGTCTAGAGGCCGAGTGGTCTAGGCATCGGATCATGGCTAGCGTGTCATGAGTTCATTCCTAGTACCACTAAAGATCCGCCGTGTAGGGGAACGATGCACGTTAAATCTGTCGAGAGCTCAAACGTCCTAACGTTGGTGTGGTGTGGTAGTTAGGAGAGGGGGTACCAGCTCAGGTGTCGTCTGCGTCACTTGACCATGGTTCAAAATTACGCGGACCGTCGCCAAAAGCCCTCGTGTTGCTAATCAGTGCGACGTTAATATTCTCTGTCTCTCTCTGTGCTGTCTACGAAATAAACTGAAATGCCAAATAATGGTGTGAATCATAGGACTGATATAAAGATATATTGGATATAAGCATTTATCTGTCCCCGGAATTAAGGAATACGGAAATATAACATTTATCATGAATTAGGAATTTATTCTTTTTGAAATATTTCGATGTAGAAGAAAAACAGCTTAAAATATCCGACTCCTTAAAATCGTGGATTTTGACGAACACTGACAAATGTTTTATGATTTTATTTTATAGACCATCTTATTAGCTTTATAAAAATACCAAGTTTATTATTTTCCGCTAAATAGAGAAAAAAAAACTAAAAGTGTTTTAGTAAAAGCAAATGTCATACTTTAAAACGCGTTTTACTCGAAATGTGTTTTTTGAAAATGCTCAAACGGGGACAGCGATTGCTCGAAAAGTTTTGAAAATAATGAACTGAAATTTGTTGTGTATGTTCTGTATAATAGTAGAAGTGTTTTAATTTCCAGGTTTATCAGTCACTATTTTATTACAAAGTTTACAGTTCCTTATGTGAATATAATCACTGTTTTTTAAGTAATTTCGTATAATAAGTAAGAAGATAAAATGCTTTAGTTTTTGTAAAAATTAAAATATCTCTCATACTGAAAGTCATTTCAGAAATGAATAACTTAGCGACACATCAGAATTGAACAACAGAAAATTTGTTGATAAACTGTGGTACAGAATGGGCCGCGTTTATGTTTTTTCTATAGTTTTACCCATTTTTTCCCAATTTAATGATAATTTCATTTTATCTTCTTAATTTTAGCATACTTTTTCTTAAAATGTACTAAAAAAATCTAAAAACCACAAAAAAAAAAAAAAGTTCCAAATCTCCATTTTTTTTTAAAAAAAGTTCTCACAAGTAGCCGGATACCTTAAGAATTTTCTTAAGTGTCAAAAGCCATTAATAATTTGTATCTAAACTTAGTGCGTGCAGCATTTCTTATGCAAATTTTTTCGATGCTGATATTCATATTCAAGTAGAATGTATTTAAAACAATAAGAATAGCACTCGAGCAGATTTTAAGTATATTAATAATCAAAATTATTTCATATTGGAAATTCAGATATCATCTCTGTTTTTGAATGTACTGCAAAATAATGATGTTACTATTAAATTTCTGTTTATATCGTTACAGACTTTGAATTCAATTCTTATTAATTATAAGTACAGATGTATAATAATTTTGATCACTTCTATTTTTTTTAATTCAATTTTTCATTTTTTATTGCATGTTATATTTTTAATTTTTCTTCATGAAAATATTCAATACGTATTTTTAATCGAAATTCTCTTTTATCTCGTGAAAATTTTCGTTCCTTATTTTCGAATTTATGCCCCATTTATTATTATTTGGAGCTGTAATTCTTAGAATAACAGAATAAGAATGAATGTATGTGTTTTCTGGACTTATCTCACATACGAAGTGCAGTAGAACTTCCAGGACACGGATTTATAAAAGACGGATTCGTATAACACGGTGGGAGAATTGTGATTGAGTTCGTATAACACGCTAAAAGAGGCGCTTACAACACGGTAAAAGAATGAGACAAATATTGCCATTTTATTACGTTTGTAATATCTGTCGGTTCCTGCTTACATCTGAAACCCCTTGTCTACCCGCAGACCCGGCTAGATGTGTGGGAGAAACTGAATGATCAACTGACGTGATTTCAATCTAATTAATTTATTATTACCAAAATATCAATCGGACACAATAACAATCTAATTAAGATAGGCGATTAAATAGTAGAGCGCGGAGGTGAGATTCTATAACACGGGGATACTACTACGAACCCTCAACTGAATCTAAGATAGCTTAAACACGCTCAAATATAAACTACGTCGCACACTAATAAGGTAACTTCTAATTAATCAAGCTCACGATACATGTACTTTTTATGCATCGGATCCTACACTGGAATTTTGCAGGTGATCTTTATCGGGATTGACCAATGTCGTTGGTTCCACTGGTGTAATCCATTTTCCTGGACAACTCCAAGACCTCTTAATAATTCCACTATCTATCAATCTTCAACTAACAAACTAACTCGCAACTCTTTGCTAACTCCTACTTGCCAACTCCAACGTGCCAACGCACAAACTCGCAAAAACAGAATATATATAATATACTTCATTTACATAATCACGCTTTCTTCGTCGGCGAAAGTTGGTTGAATTAAATTATTTTTCCCCAGAAGAGTCCCCAAGGTATTAATATAGTCGTGGATAGATCCGTCACAAGTTTCACAGCTCCAATGATTATATTACTTTCAATTGGTAACCCTAAACGTCATTGTGCTTTTCAAATTTCGGCGAAACTCCATTTTTTAGAGGAGATTATCTCTCGGTTTGTTTCTGTGGGATGCACATCCACCCAAAAAATTTATATGGCATGATTTATTTTATTTAACTTTAATTTCAGTAAAGAAAGATTTAGGAAAGTAAGTAGTTCCTACGGAAACCTGGGATTCTTATGACGGTAATGGGGGAGGAGCTCGTGGCTAATTAAAATGAATTTAGGGGGGGGGGATACGTGGAGAATTTTAGAGAGGTTTGTAAAAGGTTTGATATATTAAGTAAAATATTTATGACCCTTTCCACGTTACAGTGAAAATAAATCAGTCATAATTTTTAAGTGATAAAAAATTTTAGAGAAAAATCTAAAACTTTGTTAGAGTAAGTTATGATAGATAGATCCACATAAAGAACAAGTAATAATAATCATGGTGCAGGAGAAGTTGGGCCGATTGCAGGTGCAGCCGTCTATGAGGTATAAATAGGAATGGAATCTTGCCGCTACATGCTATAACTTGTCTAAAATATGTCAGTATAAAAGAGTAGAGAGATGAGAAGTGAATGGTACACGATTTAAACTGAAATCAGTATTACTCTGTGCATTGTTAAAAAGATAATGTACGTTACGGAAGCATTTTGTGAATACAATTGATACCTTGTTAATCAAGTCCCACTTTTGATAAACTTTGTTTATAAAATAGTCTTGCTATAAAAAGTTTATCAGTATTATTTTCATTTTCCAGTGCCATTTAATTTTTCTACTATGCATTGTTGCTGTTGTCTTGTACATTCAGTGCTGAGAAATCAAATGGCGCTGAAGGCGTCAAAAATGGCCCATGCTATGTGGAAAACCTTAGGCGAATAAAGCAGTTGATGATTCGTTGGGTTTAGGTCTAAGTTGTGGAGTTTAGCCATTATAGAAGGACAATTAAAACTATGATTAGAAGTAAGTTGAATATCAGGACAGTGAGAACAAATATTGTAACTTTTTTGGTCCTCAGGGGATATTTTTATCCTTTTTAAGTGTCCTGTATGTAGTCTAATGCTTGAAATTGCGTGGTTATAATTAAAACCTGGAATGAAGTACTTCTTAACTGGATGGGGGGGGGGAGTTTTACGTCTGGCTTTTGACCTTGTAGGAGCTTATAACCCCTAGAGGTTGCGTCTCCAGGTGGTGGATAGGAAACACCTCCATTGGATATTCCTATGGGTGGTAGAAGGGAAATAAAATACTTTCCTCGAACCCACAGACAGAAGTCCAAACTCTACAGCTCTGGCAAAATTGATTTCCATTGTGCCAAGGAAGCCCGAAATTCCCCTCAACTTTCAAATAATCTTATCCTTACTGATGTTCTAATATGCTTTGAAATATTTATTTCATTTGGTAGTTGATCGCTAAATTTTTGGTATTAAAAGGTATCAATGGGCACAGTAAGTTTAAAAACCACTGTTCTTGGTTAAGTAATACTTATCTGTTATCTCTAGTACACACACACACACACACACACACACACACACACACACACACACACACAAAACACACACACACACACACACACACACACACACACACACACACCACACACAACACACACACACACACACACACACAGAGAGAGAGAGAGAGAGAGAGAACTAAACTGTGTTTTTAAAGTCAAGTATTTGTACAATATAAGTGACTTGTACAAAACGGAATTATATAACACGGAACGCGTATCTACCGAGTAATGGGGGACGGGAGTCCACTGTATTAATTTTTGTCAGGTGTGAGTTTTATAATTAGAAAACGACTTATTTTTCTTTTTGAATTAAAAAGTTTCAACTAAATATTTTACTAGATTCTCTGGCAGGAATTTTACCCCCTTCAATGTAAAAGTTGCACGAAAAATTTTCCCTGGTGGATTATATTTATTAAATGTTCGTTATATTTATTTAATCTGTTAAATAATAAGATTTCTTATTTGTTTCTAGAATCTAAAGTGACTCTTTCAAAAAAAAATTCTCACTAAGGCAATATAAGCTTTTAACTGATAAAAGCAATATAAAGACTTATTTGAACTGAATTAGTTTTATTTTAACGTTTGTTTATCGCCTTAGATTTAAGTTATAATGACAAAAAAAGTGTTTTTTTTTTCGAAATTATGTTTGATATATTTTATTTTGTTGACTGTAATGTTTGTGTGCGCTCAAGAAAAATGTTTGCATTTCTTTTGTAGTTCTAAAAAAGAGCAAATATGTAAAATATAAGTGAAGAAAAATAAACACACACACACACACATACTTAAAACAGAATCTTTCTAAGGACATCAAAGGTTTGTTCTAAAAACATGTTTATGTCGGTCTTAACACTTTGAAAACGTGAAAATATTTTCAGCCTCAGAAAATTCCTAAATTAACTAATAACATATCTCTAAATTGTTTGAAAGATGTTCGAATGAAAACTTTTATGAATGTTTAATTTATGACAGATTGCCATATTTTACCTAGTGCTAGGATAATTTTAAAGAAAGTATTACTAAAATGCATTTAAAAAAGACTTCCATACGTGTAAAACAGTTTGCTATCTACTCGAATTATTTTCATGAAATTCAACATAAACGTTAAACATTTTCTTTTAAATGCTTGACAGAATTTGTATCTTTTAAATCATATTTTAAAGACGTAGAAATAGTTTATTTGTTTCTGATAATTTACTTTTCATTAAAAATTCATCCCAAAAAATTGCATTAGTAAAAGTGAGAATCCGGTAGAGAAGTGATGTAATATGTGTTTAAAACCTGAAAACTTCCTTCGATTTCCGACAAAAAGTTGTCACGTTTCGGAAAAACAAATTTGTAATTATAAAAGCAATAAAAAATTTTGCCATCATCTCGAGGAGTTGCTATAAAATTAGAAATGCATAAGAAAATCAAATAATTTTACAAGTCATATTTTTATTTTAATTCAATGTCAGAACTTAAGGTTGTTTAAGCTGCATAGTACGTTGTAAGTTTTTGTTTCAAAAAGTAAAAAAAAAATGTTAAAAAATAGTAACAAAGCCATTTCAGTACTTACGTATTATATCGTCAACCAATTTCGCCTAATGAAATGACGTCGTTGATTAAAAAATTGGTGCCAAATATAGCCATCATTATTATAATCATGTTCGAACCTTCTTGGCAATGTCTTCTACTATTGACTGATTATCGCGGCATTTGACAACGTCTTTTGATTTTACGAAATTGGTCGGTGTTATAATAAGCAAGTACTGATCTTTACTTTTTAAACCACAAAATGTAGCTGAGATAGTCATTTTTACTGTCTTGTCATTTCACCATTGCTTATTATTGCAAACTCGGTCTCAATGGCCTAAGCTTGAATTTTTGGTTTAAAATTAATTTAATCTGAATGTGATATTGATAAGAATCAACTACGAAAGGTAATCATTATATCGTTGTCTAATTTTAGCCAATTCAAATATTGGCACCAAATAGTGTCATCAGGATCATTATCCTACGGAAACGGTTACCACTATACCTCACTATTTGGAAATGTCTTTTGATTTGACTAAATTAGTTGACTGCATAATACGTAAGTACCCCGAGAAATTTTTAATAAGAGATAATTAGTTACTGTGACATAATTTGTATCCAAACTGAATTCTGAAATACATGTGGGAGCGCCTGTACGTGAGTACTCGATTACGATGGGTTTGAAAAGACTTAGTATAAATGAAAAGCTTTGTGCATTTGCAACTTTACATCAGCAACTCACCTCAAATCGTCAATGGATTTCTAACTTTTCATAAATAAAGAAATAATGGAATTGTAAATAAATGGGCAATTTTTTTTTTTTTTGCAATATTGCTTCTGATGTTTTTGGCACTATGAAGCTTTAATAAATTTAAATTAAATGCAACAAATCAGCTTGAATCGAGCTGCGGAAAAAAAAAAAAAAAAAAAAAAAAAAAAAAAAAAAAAAAAAAATCCAGACAATCGGACGACAGAGAAGGTTGCCAATCAGATCGCTTTTAATATACATTCAGCCGTTTCAAGCAGCATGATTGGAAGCACACCGTCATGAATGCTTACTTATCATAAAATCCAATTTTCCAGCTTAAGTTTGAAGGATATTAAAATTTTTAAAACGTTTAAAAAAATATCAGATTTTTTATACATTCAAGACGATATGGTACCCTAAAAATCATTAAACTGTCGAAAATTTTTATTGGCTTATTTGATACCCCGAATCTTTATAAATATGCCTGCAAAATTTCAAAGCTTTACCTGCATTTTTCATTAAGTAATGGAACAATGTTTGATGCTAAACAGCAATTACCACGCCTACATTTCAGATTATCTGCTAGAAAAGAGCCTGATAAAAAATGAATTAGCTATTTTTCCTAATGCGCATCAATGAGATTGACATTATACATGCAGTAATAAATCATTTTAAGAAAGAATTGTGCAATTCATGCAAAAGTTCTAGTTTGTGAATTATTTACTGGAATATCAAATGGATTTGGTCAAGATTTAAAAGGTGCGCGTGCTTTTTATGATATAATTATGAATGAAATTAAAACTTCAAAACGGATTCTCCCAAAGCACGAATACTAAATCTCATTTTGATGACTCAGATAATTAAAAATCTGTTTCCAAGAATAGAAAAACTCTCCCATTTTTATATATTTGTTTTTGGTGATATATCCCATGTGTGCGAGATTCAACACTTTTATTATTAAAATATTTTAAGATATTTATTTAAACAAATGCACATATACAGTTCTTATAGATTTTGATGTATTTTACCTATAAATTGTTGTTTGATTTTGCTTTTATTCGTGTACAATATTTAACATGCGAAGGCTTTTAAAATCATGGAAATAAAAAATAAAGGCATAAACATTTTTTGTACATGTTGTGCATTAGCTCTGAGCATGGAATTAGCTCTGAAGTGTATTTATTTTTTTTATAATTATTAAGATAAAGTTTTATGAAATATTGATCTTTCACTCGTTTTTTTTCTATATATTCATTATGGCAGCATACTATTTAATTGTTCTACATTTGTGCAATTTTTTTATGGTAAGCAGTTTTACATAAGCTAATTAACTTTTCATAAAAGTTTCAGACTATTCGATGAATATTATATCATGCTATTCATGGAATGAAAACTTCAAAATCATATTTCTCCATGTTGAATTTTTGTACATATACTGTTATTCAAAACCCTAAGGCTTTTTTGATAATTGAAGTATGAATTTGAAATTTTTTATACATGTTCTGAAATGTATGTTTTGTAAAACTATGCATGGAATTAGCTCTAACATGTTTAGTACTTTTTCTAAAAAATTTTTAAAATCAAAATTAATGTTTTTTTGGGAATTTTTGGAAGTTTAACTATAAAAAAATTAATAAAAAATTAAAGAGCAACAGCAGGAAAAAACCCATGCACAGTTTTATGTAGTATATTATAAGGTACTTGGAAAAAAATCTTTGAAATAAAAGAAACATATTTAAAAAGGAAAATGATTTTTAAAAAATGTTTTAAAAAGTTCAAAAAATTTAGATTTTACAAACATTTTGCAACAAATTAAAAATTTTTTGTATGGAATTATTATTAAATATTAACCTTTATGAAATACAATTAAAACCAAATATCAAATATTAAAAATAAAAAAATTTTGAAGATGGTACCATATTGCCTTAAAAATACTCGTATTCAGATTGCATAATACTTCACCAATCTCTTTTGCAAAGCTTTTACACTCACTTCTAACGATCCCATCATTGTTGATAGCTCTAGAACGTCTCTTTTGAGATGGCGCAGCTGGTCTTTTTGCTTAATGATTTCTCTAAGCTAAAACCTGGTCGTTTCAGGGGTATTTTCAACTTATAAAAAGCCAGAAATCGCACAAAGCCACTTCGAGGAATAGAATGCCTAACGTAGCTAATATCATGGGGTCGACTGTTTACGTTTCAAAGTATCACAAAAGCAACGCAGATGTTCTTTAACGTAGGCTGCTCCCTCATTCAAGAAGATTTTGGTATCTAGAATGAGCGATTCTACTGGAGGCAAAGAAGGTCATTGGCAAAACTTTGACATATTTGCTTATCAGTCTTGCTGTTTTAACCACAAGGATGCTTGATACTTCATCCTAGTTGAATCCCACGGGTCCTTTACACTTGAAAATCACCTTTACTCAAAATTTAATGCATTATCTTTGCTCGTGTTTTCGTCAGTTATACATCTTCACACAGTGGCAATCTGTAAGCAACTGGTAGCTTCTATCCTCGGTGACGATCTGTGGGCAACTGGCAGCTTCTATCCTCGGTGACGGTCTGTGGGCAACTGGCAGCTTCTATCCTCAGTGACGTCTGTGGCAACTGCAGTTCTATCTCTGACGATCTGTGGGCAATGGCAGTTTATTTCAGTGACGTCTGTGGCATTAGCTTCTATCTCGGTGACGTCTGTGGGCAACTGGCAGCTTCTATCCTCGGTGACGGTCTGTGGGCAACTGGCAGCTTCTATCCTCGGTGACGGTCTGTGGGCAACTGGCAGCTTCTATTCTCTGACGGTCTGTGGCAACTGGCAGCTTCCTCGGTGACGGTCTGTGGGCAACTCGCAGCTTGTATCCTCGGTGACGGTCTGTGGGCAACTGGCAGCTTCTGCATTTAGCAGTGGTTTGTTGACAACTGATGGTTTCTCCATTTGATGGCGGTCTGTTGGCAACTGGCAACTTTTGCATTTGGTGATGGTCTGTCAATAGCTTTCGCACAGTTAATGGTATTCTTTCGGCTGCAAGCAACTTTTGCACTGAAAAAAAATTAACTCATGCTCATTAGGATCACTTGCAAGAATTACGTCGTTCTTCTCCAGCTTTATCTATTCATGTACAAAATAATTATGTTCAAATGATTTTTGAACCCATCTCATAATTTTTTCATAACGGAACAAATGATTCCAATAGGTTTGCTTATCGCAAAAGATAGGAATTATTTCTTAAGATTCCAAAGTCGACTTTTAGAAACACAAAAAGTTTTAATCTTGTTCCCATTACTTTTTAATAATGTTTTTTTTACAAATATTTTTCAATGCTCACATAATATCTTTAACCAGTCAAGCTCCATTAAACCTTCCTTCTTAGATTTTTCAAAAATCCTCAGGCGGTATTTGAATTTCATTTCACTTTATTTCCATTCACCTCTTACGTCCCGTTTCTTCAATTTTGGTTGGTTCGAGGTAACGATTCAGAAGGCGAGGGATGACATAGGAACTCAATTTTTGTATTAACGTTTTTTTCTATGTCTCCATTTTTATAGAAATGAAATATCACAGGTTTTGAATCATTTGGCAAATCTTTCAGAATGTTTGCAAAACTCTTCTTGGAGAGAAGCGTGTGTTGACCGACGCTAACATTAAACATATTATTTTGAAAGTGCGAATATTTATAGTATCAAAAGCATTTCAAGAGTTTGTATGTTTGGTTCTAGTAAAAATACATTTTTGTTCTGTAAAATTTTAGTTCATATTATATATCTGCAGAAATTATATAAAGTCGTCACAGTATATATATTTACTAGCCATGAATCGCCCAATTCATTGGGTATTTCATTAGGTTGTGTAACTGTATATACTGATGTAAATTGTGAATATATAATTATTTTCATAACTTTCATATGTATTGAAAGCATTCTTATAGCCTTGTCTCTTGATTTAAAAAGGACTTTAATTTCACAAACTGTTGTGTTTAGTTTCTTACTCTTTCCCTCACGTAACCCTTTTTGGGAGTAGATTTCCATTAAATTCGTTCTTAGAAGATCTCTACTAAACAAAACCAAAACAAAAAAAGACAAGCACACCAAATTTCGAGTATTTTTTTTTATCTAATAGTTCAAAAATGGAAATGTTTATCTATAACACCCCCTAACCCCTTACAACCTCCTCTAAAAGTCAATTTCCGCAAAACTCGTTCTTTGTGTATCTCTACTCAAAAAAAGAAACATGCTTTCCAAATTTCATATTTGTAGTTCTAGCAATTTAGATCTCGTGATGAATGAGTGAATGAATTCGATTTCTTCCTTTACATATGCGGCGTTCTTCACCAAAGACACATTTCCCGTTGGGAACGCGTGACGTCTCAAAGGTCAAGGAGTTTCACTCGGGGGGAAGTATCCCAGGGTGGACACCTGGCGCTGATGGCCTAAGGGAAGTCAACCTCTGATCTCCCTTGATATAGCCGACAGTAAGGTGCCGGCGCAGTTCCCACGTCAGCCGCCGGTTTCAAAGTACACCGCGCGAAGGGGGACTTGGACCAATAGTAGAATGGTTTTCCCGAATGCGTCCAAACAGAAGTGACTCTACATCACGTGTCACTTTTGTGGGGGGAACGTATTCCACCTTGAAGGCGACTCTCGAATCCCGAGGAAAGACAGAGACACCAACACTGACACATAGAGACAGTGCTAGAAGCTACGGTATTCCAACATTCTTACCAGCACCTGCTCCCCAGCATTTTTCCCAACTTGTTTTTTCGCCGCCTTCATAAGGAGATATTAGCAGCGAACTCAACAACACTGCCCGTAATAGAACATTATCGTCCAGGTCACCAATAAAGGATATTCGTTCTTGGTACTTTCCGTTCCGTAAGCACATAACTTACCGCTGAACCAAAAGGATCACCTCAGTTCGGAGGCAGTTACTGGCTTATATAGATATCACCGCCACACATACATTCAAAATATAAAATAGAATATTTACATGGAAAAAATCGTATAGAAGAAATGTGAAATAATGCTAGGTTGGAGATCATATTGTTGGATCAGGAATTATACAATACTTTTTATACGCACATTACTTTTTATAATTAAATGTAGCCATAATTGTATGAAATTAAATAGGCAAATATTTTCTAAATCAATAAAGATGCAATAAAATGCTTTTTGTATAACTATGTAAGTTGCAATCTCTCAGTTTGCGAGGATAGTAAACATAAGCATTGACTCAAAATAAATTGAAAGCTAATGTTTTACGGGATTGTGGAATTATGCAAATTGCAATTAAATTATAATTTTTTTAATCCCAGAATTATTTCAACTAAGGTCAAATTTCACTTGACTGATTATTTATTAAAGTTAGTTTCAGAAGCAACATGACGGTTGTTGATGAACCCGTTTGAACCACATTCGCGTAATGAGGACGGTGCTTGATCTGGCACATCCTACTCTCCAAACTTCCACAGCACGTCAACGTTGGGTCTTTGAGCCTCGACACAATTTATGTGCCTTACCCACTCTATATGATGGACCTTTAGTGATGGGGAACTAGAACTTTGGACTAGGTTTAATCTCGCTTCCACTACTGTGGCTGTTCGTGTGTTTTTGTAGGAAGAAATGCAATTAATCTCGTCTGTTCTGGTCAACACTATCAATATCATGCAAAAATATCATTGTTCATTTACACTATAAGCTGGCATAAATTTAAATTAGATCTTTCTTTTAATTTAGAGGAAAGTATTTCTTTCTGTTTGACCTTGAAATCTGTATATAAAATTCTCCTTCAGTCTCTTCAGCCGAACTATTTTCAACCAATGTATTAAAGTTTACTCTTAAAATGACTTGTTGGAAAAATATGCGCACGAAGTCGAAATCGATACTTTAGGTGGAAAACATCGATTAAGTGGATTATCTTTCCGATTTTTCCCAGGAGAATTAACTGAAGAATCCTGCGCGAATTCCGGAAGGAAGGAATGTAAAGAAAATAATTCGGTTTCTTTTTTTTTTGTTTTCTTTCTTGAACCTTGTAATGGGTTGCATTAAGGCTCAGGTGGGCTTAAAAGGCAGTGTCTCTTCTTAAATATCTTTGCAACGAACTGATGTGAAATGGTCCGTGAAACTAGGTCTTGCTTTCTTTCTTTGTTACTTGATGTTTGCAGGGTGAAGCTTAAACATCTTTTTTGATGGATTGACAAAATACTCAGATATTCATAGCGGGGAAAGTTGGTTTTTGATGTGTAACATCTTTCCTCTCAATTGCTGGAAGATTT
>BMAO01035566.1:0-18797 GCA_019973975.1 Trichonephila clavata | reverse complement strand
ACTCAATTTTCTCATGTAAAGTCCGACGCTGATCACGAATACATGTAGCTCTTTTCAAAATTTCAATTAGATCAAAAGTTATTGCAATAAAAAGTTTTCACATTTTATGGATATTTGGCAGGGGAGACGTCATGAACAGGGAAAAATTTCTAACTCCTATTCCAACCAAACTCAATTTTCTGATGTAAAATCCGACGCTGATCACGAATACATGTAGCGCTTTTCAAAATTTCAATTAGATCAAAAGTTATTGCAATAAAAAGTTTTCACATTTTTTGGATATTTGGCAGGGGAGACGTCATGAACAGGGAAAATATTTCTAACTCCTATTCCATCCAGACTCAATTTTCTCATGTAAAGTCCGACGCTGATCACGAATACATGTAGCTCTTTTCAAAATTTCAATTAGATCAAAAGTTATTGCAATAAAAAGTTTTCACATTTTATGGATATTTGGCAGGGGAGACGTCATGAACAGGGAAAAAATTTCTAACTCCTATTCCAACCAAACTCAATTTTCTCATGTAAAGTCCGACGCTGATCACGAATACATGTAGCTCTTTTCAAAATTTCAATTAGATCAAAAGTTATTGCAATAAAAAGTTTTCACATTTTATGGATATTTGGCAGGGGAGACGTCATGAACAGGGAAAAAATTTCTAACTCCTATTCCAACCAAACTCAATTTTCTGATGTAAAATCCGACGCTGATCACGAATACATGTAGCGCTTTTCAAAATTTCAATTAGATCAAAAGTTATTGCAATAAAAAGTTTTCACATTTTATGGATATTTGGCAGGGGAGACGTCATGAACAGGGAAAAAATTTCTAACTCCTATTCCATCCAACTCAATTTTCTCATGTAAAGTCCGACGCTGATCACGAATACATGTAGCTCTTTTCAAAATTTCAATTAGATCAAAAGTTATTGCAATAAAAAGTTTTCACATTTTATGGATATTTGGCAGGGGAGACGTCATGAACAGGGAAAAAATTTCTAACTCCTATTCCAACCAAACTCAATTTTCTCATGTAAAGTCCGACGCTGATCACGAATACATGTAGCGCTTTTCAAAATTTCAATTAGATCAAAAGTTATTGCAATAAAAAGTTTTCACATTTTATGGATATTTGGCAGGGGAGACGTCATGAACAGGGAAAATATTTCTAACTCCTATTCCATCCAGACTCAATTTTCTCATGTAAAGTCCGACGCTGATCACGAATACATGTAGCTCTTTTCAAAATTTCAATTAGATCAAAAGTTATTGCAATAAAAAGTTTTCACATTTTATGGATATTTGGCAGGGGAGACGTCATGAACAGGGAAAAAATTTCTAACTCCTATTCCATCCAGACTCAATTTTCTCATGTAAAGTCCGACGCTGATCACGAATACATGTAGCTCTTTTCAAAATTTCAATTAGATCAAAAGTTATTGCAATAAAAAGTTTTCACATTTTATGGATATTTGGCAGGGGAGACGTCATGAACAGGGAAAAAATTTCTAACTCCTATTCCAACCAAACTCAATTTTCTCATGTAAAGTCCGACGCTGATCACGAATACATGTAGCTCTTTTCAAAATTTCAATTAGATCAAAAGTTATTGCAATAAAAAGTTTTCACATTTTATGGATATTTGGCAGGGGAGACGTCATGAACAGGGAAAAAATTTCTAACTCCTATTCCAACCAAACTCAATTTTCTGATGTAAAGTCCGACGCTGATCACGAATACATGTAGCGCTTTTCAAAATTTCAATTAGATCAAAAGTTATTGCAATAAAAAGTTTTCACATTTTTGGATATTTGGCAGGGGAGACGTCATGAACAGGGAAAAATTTCTAACTCCTATTCCAACCAAACTCAATTTTCTCATGTAAAGTCCGACGCTGATCACGAATACATGTAGCTCTTTTCAAAATTTCAATTAGATCAAAAGTTATTGCAATAAAAATTTTCACATTTTATGGATATTTGGCAGGGGAGACGTCATGAACAGGGAAAAAATTTCTAACTCCTATTCCAACCAAACTCAATTTTCTCATGTAAAGTCCGACGCTGATCACGAATACATGTAGCTCTTTTCAAAATTTCAATTAGATCAAAAGTTATTGCAATAAAAAGTTTTCACATTTTATGGATATTTGGCAGGGGAGACGTCATGAACAGGGAAAAAATTTCTAACTCCTATTCCAACCAAACTCAATTTTCTGATGTAAAATCCGACGCTGATCACGAATACATGTAGCTCTTTTCAAAATTTCAATTAGATCAAAAGTTATTGCAATAAAAAGTTTTCACATTTTTGGATATTTGGCAGGGGAGACGTCATGAACAGGGAAAAAATTTCTAACTCCTATTCCAACCAAACTCAATTTTCTCATGTAAAGTCCGACGCTGATCACGAATACATGTAGCTCTTTTCAAAATTTCAATTAGATCAAAAGTTATTGCAATAAAAAGTTTTCACATTTTATGGATATTTGGCAGGGGAGACGTCATGAACAGGGAAAAAATTTCTAACTCCTATTCCAACCAAACTCAATTTTCTCATGTAAAGTCCGACGCTGATCACGAATACATGTAGCTCTTTTCAAAATTTCAATTAGATCAAAAGTTATTGCAATAAAAATTTTCACATTTTATGGATATTTGGCAGGGGAGACGTCATGAACAGGGAAAAAATTTCTAACTCCTATTCCAACCAAACTCAATTTTCTGATGTAAAGTCCGACGCTGATCACGAATACATGTAGCTCTTTTCAAAATTTCAATTAGATCAAAAGTTATTGCAATAAAAAGTTTTCACATTTTTGGATATTTGGCAGGGAGACGTCATGAACAGGGAAAAAATTTCTAACTCCTATTCCAACCAAACTCAATTTTCTCATGTAAAGTCCGACGCTGATCACGAATACATGTAGCTCTTTTCAAAATTTCAATTAGATCAAAAGTTATTGCAATAAAAAGTTTTCACATTTTATGGATATTTGGCAGGGGAGACGTCATGAACAGGGAAAAAATTTCTAACTCCTATTCCAACCAAACTCAATTTTCTCATGTAAAGTCCGACGCTGATCACGAATACATGTAGCGCTTTTTCAAAATTTCAATTAGATCAAAAGTTATTGCATAAAAAATTTTCACATTTTATGGATATTTGGCAGGGGAGACGTCATGAACAGGGAAAAAATTTCTAACTCCTATTCCAACCAAACTCAATTTTCTCATGTAAAGTCCGACGCTGATCACGAATACATGTAGCTCTTTCAAAATTTCAATTAGATCAAAAGTTATTGCAATAAAAAGTTTTCACATTTTTATGGATATTTGGCAGGGGAGACGTCATGAACAGGGAAAAATTTCTAACTCCTATTCCAAACCAAACTCAATTTTCTCATGTAAAGTCGACGCTGATCACGAATACATGTAGCTCTTTTCAAAATTTCAATTAGATCAAAAGTTATTGCAATAAAAAGTTTTCACATTTTATGGATATTTGGCAGGGGAGACGTCATGAACAGGGAAAAAATTTCTAACTCCTATTCCAACCAAACTCAATTTTCTCATGTAAAGTCCGACGCTGATCACGAATACATGTAGCTCTTTTCAAATTTCAATTAGATCAAAAGTTATTGCAATAAAAAGTTTTCACATTTTTATGGATATTTGGAAGGGGAGACGTCATGAACAGGGAAAAAATTTCTAACTCCTATTCCAACCAAACTCAATTTTCTCATGTAAAGTCCGACGCTGATCACGAATACATGTAGCTCTTTTCAAAATTTCAATTAGATCAAAAGTTATTGCAATAAAAATTTTCAACATTTTTATGGATATTTGGCAGGGAGACGTCATGAACAGGGAAAATTTCTAACTCCTATTCCAACCAAACTCAATTTTTCTCATGTAAAGTCCGACCGCTGATCACGAATACATGTAGCTCTTTTCAAAATTTCAATTAGATCAAAAGTTATTGCAATAAAAAGTTTTCACATTTTATGGATATTTGGCAGGGGAGACGTCATGAACAGGGAAAAAATTTCTAAACTCCTATTCCATCCGAGACTCAATTTTCTCATGTAAAGTCCGACGCTGATCACGAATACATGTAGCTCTTTTCAAAATTTCAATTAGATCAAAAGTTATTGCAATAAAAAGTTTTCACATTTTTGGATATTTGGCAGGGGAGACGTCATGAACAGGGAAAAAATTTCTAACTCCTATTCCAACCAAACTCAATTTTCTGATGTAAAGTCCGACGCTGATCACGAATACATGTAGCGCTTTTCAAAATTTCAATTAGATCAAAAGTTATTGCAATAAAAAGTTTTCACATTTTTGGATATTTGGCAGGGGAGACGTCATGAACAGGGAAAAAATTTCTAACTCCTATTCCAACCAAACTCAATTTTCTCATGTAAAGTCCGACGCTGATCACGAATACATGTAGCGCTTTTCAAAATTTCAATTAGATCAAAAGTTATTGCAATAAAAAGTTTTCACATTTTTGGATATTTGGCAAGGGAGACGTCATGAACAGGGAAAAAATTTCTAACTCCTATTCCATCCAAGACTCAATTTTCTGCATGTAAAGTCCGACGCTGATCACGAATACATGTAGCGCTTTTCAAAATTTCAATTAGATCAAAAGTTATTGCAATAAAAAGTTTTCACATTTTTGGATATTTGGCAGGGGAGACGTCATGAACAGGGAAAAATTTCTAACTCCTATTCCAACCAAACTCAATTTTCTCATGTAAAGTCCGACGCTGATCACGAATACATGTAGCTCTTTTCAAAATTTCAATTAGATCAAAAGTTATTGCAATAAAAAGTTTTCACATTTTTGGATATTTGGCAGGGGAGACGTCATGAACAGGGAAAAAATTTCTAACTCCTATTCCAACCAAACTCAATTTTCTCATGTAAATCCGACGCTGATCACGAATACATGTAGCTTTTCAAAATTTCAATTAGATCAAAAGTTATTGCAATAAAAAGTTTTCACATTTTATGGATATTTGGCAGGGGAGACGTCATGAACAGGGAAAAAATTTCTAACTCCTATTCCATCCAACTCAATTTTCTCATGTAAAGTCCGACGCTGATCACGAATACATGTAGCTCTTTTCAAAATTTCAATTAGATCAAAAGTTATTGCAATAAAAAGTTTTCACATTTTATGGATATTTGGCAGGGGAGACGTCATGAACAGGGAAAAATTTCTAACTCCTATTCCAACCAACTCAATTTTCTCATGTAAAGTCCGACGCTGATCACGAATACATGTAGCTCTTTTCAAAATTTCAATTAGATCAAAAGTTATTGCAATAAAAAGTTTTCACATTTTATGGATATTTGGCAGGGGAGACGTCATGAACAGGGAAAAATTTCTAACTCCTATTCCAACCAACTCAATTTTCTCATGTAAAGTCCGACGCTGATCACGAATACATGTAGCTCTTTTCAAAATTTCAATTAGATCAAAAGTTATTGCAATAAAAAGTTTTCACATTTTATGGATATTTGGCAGGGGAGACGTCATGAACAGGGAAAAATTTCTAACTCCTATTCCAACCAACTCAATTTTCTCATGTAAAGTCCGACGCTGATCACGAATACATGTAGCGCTTTTCAAAATTTCAATTAGATCAAAAGTTATTGCAATAAAAAGTTTTCACATTTTATGGATATTTGGCAGGGGAGACGTCATGAACAGGGAAAAATTTCTAACTCCTATTCCAACCAAACTCAATTTTCTCATGTAAAGTCCGACGCTGATCACGAATACATGTAGCTCTTTTCAAAATTTCAATTAGATCAAAAGTTATTGCAATAAAAAGTTTTCACATTTTATGGATATTTGGCAGGGGAGACGTCATGAACAGGGAAAAAATTTCTAACTCCTATTCCAACCAAACTCAATTTTCTCATGTAAAGTCCGACGCTGATCACGAATACATGTAGCTCTTTTCAAAATTTCAATTAGATCAAAAGTTATTGCAATAAAAAGTTTTCACATTTTATGGATATTTGGCAGGGGAGACGTCATGAACAGGGAAAAAATTTCTAACTCCTATTCCAACCAACTCAATTTTCTCATGTAAAGTCCGACGCTGATCACGAATACATGTAGCTCTTTTCAAAATTTCAATTAGATCAAAAGTTATTGCAATAAAAAGTTTTCACATTTTATGGATATTTGGCAGGGGAGACGTCATGAACAGGGAAAAAATTTCTAACTCCTATTCCAACCAAACTCAATTTTCTCATGTAAAGTCCGACGCTGATCACGAATACATGTAGCTCTTTTCAAAATTTCAATTAGATCAAAAGTTATTGCAATAAAAAAGTTTTCACATTTTTATGGATATTTGGCAGGGGAGACGTCATGAACAGGGAAAAAAATTTCTAACTCCTATTCCATACCAAACTCAAATTTTCTATTGTAAAATCCGACGCTGATCACGAATACATGTAGCGCTTTTTCAAAATTTCAATTAGATCAAAAGTTATCTGCAATAAAAAGTTTTCACATTTTATGGATATTTGGCAGGGGAGATCGTCATGAACAGGGAAAAAATTTCTAACTCCTATTCCACCAGACTCAATTTTTCTGATGTAAAGTCCGACGCTGATCACGAATACATGTAGCTTCTTTTCAAAATTTCAATTAGATCAAAAGTTATTGCAATTAAAAAGTTTTCAACATTTTATGGATATTTGGCAGGGGGAGACGTTCATGAACAGGGAAAAAATTTCTAACTCCTATTCCATCCAGACTCAATTTTCTCATGTAAAGTCCGACGCTGATCACGAATACATGTAGCTCTTTTCAAATTTCAATTAGATCAAAAGTTATTGCAATAAAAAGTTTTCACATTTTATGGATATTTGGCAGGGGAGACGTCATGAACAGGGAAAAAATTTCTTAACTCCTATTCCAACAACTCAATTTTCTGATGTAAAAGTCCGACGCTGATCACGGAATACATGTAGCTCTTTTCAAAATTTCAATTGAGATCAAAAGTTATTGCAATAAAAAGTTTTCACATTTTTTGGATATTTGGCAAGGGGAGACGTCATGAACAGGGAAAAATTTCTAACTCCTATTCCAACCAAACTCAATTTTCTCATGTAAAGTCCGACGCTGATCACGAATACATGTAGCTCTTTTTCAAAATTTCAATTAGATCAAAAGTTATTGCAATAAAAATTTTCACATTTTATGGATATTTGGCAGGGGAGACGTCATGAACAGGGAAAAAATTTTCTAACTCCTATTCCATCAAACTCAATTTTCTCATGTAAAAATCCGACGCTGATCACGAATACATGTAGCTCTTTTCAAAATTTCAATTAGATCAAAAGTTATTGCAATAAAAAAGTTTTCACATTTTTATGGATATTTGGCAGGGGAGACGTCATGAACAGGGAAAAAAATTTCTAACTCCTATTCCAACCAAACTCAATTTTCTCGATGTAAAGTCCGACGCTGATCACGAATACATGTAGCTCTTTTCAAAATTTCAATTAGATCAAAAGTTATTGCAATAAAAAGTTTTCACATTTTATGGATATTTGGCAGGGAGAACGTCATGAACAGGGAAAAATTTCTAACTCCTATTCCAACCAAACTCAATTTTCTCATGTAAAGTCCGACGCTGATCACGAATACATGTAGCTCTTTTCAAAATTTCAATTAGATCAAAGTTATTGCAATAAAAGTTTTCACATTTTATGGATATTTGGCAGGGGAGACGTCATGAACAGGGAAAAAATTTCTAACTCCTATTCCAACCAAACTCAATTTTCTCATGTAAAGTCCGACGCTGATCACGAATACATGTAGCTCTTTTCAAAATTTCAATTAGATCAAAAGTTATTGCCAATAAAAAGTTTTCACATTTTTTGGATATTTGGCAGTGAGACGTCATGAACAGGGAAAAAATTTCTAACTCCTATTCCAACCAAACTCAATTTTCTATGTAAAGTCCGACGCTGATCACGAATACATGTAGCTCTTTTCAAAATTTCAATTAGATCAAAAAGTTATTGCAATAAAAAGTTTTCAACTTTTTGGATATTGCAGGGAGACGTCATGAACAGGGGAAAAAATTTCTAACTCCTATTCCAACCAAACTCAATTTTTCTCATGTAAAGTCCGACGCTGATCACGAATACATGTAGCGCCTTTCAAAAATTCAATTAGATCAAAAGTTATTGCAATAAAAGTTTTCACATTTTTTGGAATATTTGGCAGGGGAGACGTCATGAACAGGGAAAAAATTTCTAACTCCTATTTCCATCCAGACTCAATTTTTCTCATGTAAAGTCCGACGCTGATCACGAATACATGTAGCTCTTTTTCAAAATTTCAATTAGATCAAAAGTTATTGCAATAAAAAGTTTTCACATTTTATGGATATTTGGCAGGGGAGACGTCATGAACAGGGAAAAAATTTCTAACTCCTATCCAACCAGACTCAATTTTCTCATGTAAAAGTCCGACGCTGATCACGAATACATGTAGCTCTTTTCAAAAATTTCAATTGGATCAAAAAGTTTTATTGCAATAAAAAGTTTTTCACTTTTTTTGGATATTTGGCAAGGGGAGACGTCATGAACAGGAAAAATATTTTCTAACTCCCTATTTCCATCCAAACTCAATTTTCTCGATGTAAAGTCCGACGCTGATCACGAATACATGTAAGCCTCTTTCAAAATTTCAATTAGATCAAAAGTTATTGCAATAAAAGTTTTTCACATTTTTATGGATATTTGGCAGGGGAGACGTCATGAACAGGGAAAAAATTTCTAAACTCCTATTCCAACCAAACTCAATTTTTCTCATTGTAAAAATCCGACGCTGATCACGAATACATGTAAGCTGCTTTTCAAAATTTCATTGAATCAAAAGTTATTGCAATAAAAAAGTTTTCACCTTTTTTTGGATATTTGGCATGGGGAGACGTCATGAACAGAGGAAAAAATTTCTAACTCCTATTCAAACCAAACTCAAATTTTCTCATGTTAAAGTCCGACGCTGATCACGAATACATGTAAGCGCTTTTCAAAATTTCAATTGGATCAAAAGTTATTGCAATAAAAAGTTTTCACATTTTTTGGATATTTGGCAGGGGAGACGTCATGAACAGGGAAAATATTTCTAACTCCTATTCCATCCAGACTCAATTTTTCTCATGTAAAGTCCGACGCTGATCACGAATACATGTAGCCTCTTTTCAAAAATTTCAATTAGATCAAAAGTTAATTGCAATAAAAAGTTTTTCACATTTTATGGATATTTGGCAAGGGGAGACGTCATGAACAGGGAAAAAATTTCTAACTCCTATTCCAACCAAACTCAATTTTCTGATGTAAAAGTCCGACGCTGATCACGAATACATGTAGCTCTTTTCAAAATTTCAATTAGATCAAAAGTTATTGCAATAAAAAGTTTTCACATTTTATGGATATTTGGCAGGGAGACGTCATGAACAGGGAAAAAATTTCTAACTCCTATTCCAACCAAACTCAATTTTCTGATGTAAATCCGACGCTGATCACGAATACATGTAGCGCTTTTTCAAAATTTCAATTGGATCAAAAGTTATTGCAATAAAAAGTTTTCACATTTTATGGATATTTGGCAGGGGAGACGTCATGAACAGGGAAAAAATTTCTAACTCCTATTCCAACCAAACTCAATTTTCTCATGTAAAGTCCGACGCTGATCACGAAATACATGTAGCGCTTTTCAAAATTTCAATTAGATCAAAAAGTTATTGCAATAAAAAATTTTCACCTTTTTGGATATTTGGCAGGGGAGACGTCATGAACAGGGAAAAATTTCTAACTCCTATTCCATCCAGACTCAATTTTCTGATGTAAAGTCCGACGCTGATCACGAATACATGTAGCTCTTTTCAAAATTTCAATTAGATCAAAAGTTATTGCAATAAAAAGTTTTTCACATTTTATGGATATTTGGCAGGGAGACGTCATGAACAGGGAAAAAATTTCTAACTCCTATTCCAACCAAACTCAATTTTCTGATGTAAAATCCGACGCTGATCACGAATACATGTAGCTCTTTTCAAAATTTCAATTAGATCAAAAGTTATTGCAATAAAAAAGTTTTCACATTTTATGGATATTTGGCAGGGGAGACGTCATGAACAGGGAAAAAATTTCTAACTCCTATTCCAACCAAACTCAAATTTTCTCATGTAAAGTCCGACGCTGATCACGAATACATGTAGCTCTTTTTCAAAATTTCAATTAGATCAAAAGTTATTGCAATAAAAAGTTTTCACATTTTATGGATATTTGGCAGGGGAGACGTCATGAACAGGGAAAAAATTTCTAACTCCTATTCCATCCAGACTCAATTTTCTCATGTAAAAGTCCGACGCTGATCACGAATACATGTAGCTTCTTTTCAAAATTTCAATTAGATCAAAAGTTATTGCAATAAAAAGTTTTCACATTTTATGGATATTTGGCAGGGGAGACGTCATGAACAGGGAAAAAATTTCTAACTCCTATTTCCAACCAAACTCAATTTTCTCATGTAAAGTCCGACGCTGATCACGAATACATGTAGCTCTTTTCAAAATTTCAATTAGATCAAAAGTTATTGCAATAAAAAGTTTTTCACATTTTATGGATATTTGGCAGGGGAGACGTCATGAACAGGGAAAAAATTTCTAACTCCTATTCCAACCAAACTCAATTTTCTCATGTAAAGTCCGACGCTGATCACGAATACATGTAGCTCTTTTCAAAATTTCAATTAGATCAAAAGTTATTGCAATAAAAAGTTTTCACCTTTTATGGATATTTGGCAGGGGAGACGTCATGAACAGGGAAAAAATTTCTAACTCCTATTCCAACCAAACTCAATTTTCTCATGTAAAGTCCGACGCTGATCACGAATACATGTAGCTCTTTTCAAAATTTCAATTAGATCAAAAGTTATTGCAATAAAAAGTTTTCACATTTTATGGATATTTGGCAGGGGAGACGTCATGAACAGGGAAAAAATTTCTAACTCCTATTCAACCAAACTCAATTTTCTGATGTAAAATCCGACGCTGATCACGAATACATGTAGCTCTTTCAAAATTTCAATTAGATCAAAAGTTATTGCAATAAAAGTTTTCACATTTTATGGATATTTGGCAGGGAGACGTCATGAACAGGGAAAAAAATTTCTAACTCCTATTCCAACCAAACTCAATTTCTGATGTAAAATCCGACGCTGATCACGAATACATGTAGCGCTTTTCAAAATTTCAATTAGATCAAAAGTTATTGCAATAAAAATTTTCACCTTTTTTGGATATTTGGCAGGGGAGACGTCATGAACAGGGAAAAAATTTCTAACTCCTATTCCAACCAAACTCAATTTTCTCATGTAAAGTCCGACGCTGATCACGAATACATGTAGCTCTTTTCAAAATTTCAATTAGATCAAAAGTTATTGCAATAAAAAGTTTTCACATTTTATGGATATTTGGCAGGGGAGACGTCATGAACAGGGAAAAAATTTCTAACTCCTATTCCACCAAACTCAATTTTCTGATGTAAATCCGACGCTGATCACGAATACATGTAGCGCTTTTCAAAATTTCAATTGGATCAAAAGTTATTGCAATAAAAAGTTTTCACACTTTTATGGATATTTGGCAGGGGAGACGTCATGAACAGGAAAAAATTTCTAACTCCTATTCCAACCAAACTCAATTTTCTGATGTAAAATCCGACGCTGATCACGAATACATGTAGCTCTTTTCAAAATTTCAATTAGATCAAAAGTTATTGCAATAAAAAGTTTTCACATTTTATGGATATTTGGCAGGGGAGACGTCATGAACAGGGAAAAATTTCTAACTCCTATTCCAACCAAACTCAATTTTCTGATGTAAAATCCGACGCTGATCACGAATACATGTAGCGCTTTTTCAAAATTTCAATTAGATCAAAAGTTATTGCAATAAAAAGTTTTCACATTTTATGGATATTTGGCAGGGGAGACGTCATGAACAGGGAAAAAATTTCTAACTCCTATTCCATCCAAACTCAATTTTCTCATGTAAAGTCCGACGCTGATCACGAATACATGTAGCTCTTTTCAAAATTTCAATTAGATCAAAAGTTATTGCAATAAAAAGTTTTCACATTTTATGGATATTTGGCAGGGAGACGTCATGAACAGGGAAAAAATTTCTAACTCCTATTCCAACCAAACTCAATTTTCTCATGTAAAATCCGACGCTGATCACGAATACATGTAGCGCTTTTCAAAATTTCAATTGGATCAAAAGTTATTGCAATAAAAAGTTTTCACATTTTATGGATATTTGGCAGGGGAGACGTCATGAACAGGGAAAAAATTTCTAACTCCTATTCCAACCAAACTCAATTTTCTCATGTAAAGTCCGACGCTGATCACGAATACATGTAGCTCTTTTCAAAATTTCAATTAGATCAAAAGTTATTGCAATAAAAAGTTTTCACATTTTATGGATATTTGGCAGGGGAGACGTCATGAACAGGGAAAAAATTTCTAACTCCTATTCCAACCAAACTCAATTTTCTGATGTAAATCCGACGCTGATCACGAATACATGTAGCGCTTTTCAAAATTTCAATTAGATCAAAAGTTATTGCAATAAAAAGTTTTCACATTTTATGGATATTTGGCAGGGGAGACGTCATGAACAGGGAAAAAATTTCTAACTCCTATTCCATACCAGACTCAATTTTCTCATGTAAAATCCGACGCTGATCACGAATACATGTAGCTCTTTTCAAAATTTCAATTAGATCAAAAGTTATTGCAATAAAAAGTTTTCACATTTTATGGATATTTGGCAGGGGAGACGTCATGAACAGGGAAAAAATTTCTAACTCCTATTCCAACCAAACTCAATTTTCTGATGTAAAATCCGACGCTGATCACGAATACATGTAGCGCTTTTCAAAATTTCAATTGATCAAAAGTTATTGCAATAAAAAGTTTTCACCTTTTTGGATATTTGGCATTGGAGACGTCATGAACAGGGAAAAAATTTCTAACTCCTATTCCAACCAAACTCAATTTTCTCATGTAAAGTCCGACGCTGATCACGAATACATGTAGCGCTTTTCAAAATTTCAATTAGATCAAAAGTTATTGCAATAAAAAGTTTTCACATTTTTTGGATATTTGGCAGGGGAGACGTCATGAACAGGGAAAAAATTTCTAACTCCTATTCCATCCATACTCAATTTTCTCATGTAAAGTCCGACGCTGATCACGAATACATGTAGCTCTTTTCAAAATTTCAATTAGATCAAAAGTTATTGCAATAAAAAGTTTTCACATTTTATGGATATTTGGCAGGGAGACGTCATGAACAGGGAAAAAATTTCTAACTCCTATTCCAACCAAACTCAATTTTCTGATGTAAAATCCGACGCTGATCACGAATACATGTAGCTCTTTTCAAAATTTCAATTAGATCAAAAGTTATTGCAATAAAAAGTTTTCACATTTTATGGATATTTGGCAGGGGAGACGTCATGAACAGGGAAAAAATTTCTAACTCCTATTCCAACCAAACTCAATTTTCTGATGTAAAATCCGACGCTGATCACGAATACATGTAGCTCTTTTCAAAATTTCAATTAGATCAAAAGTTATTGCAATAAAAAATTTTCACATTTTTATGGATATTTGGCAGGGGAGACGTCATGAACAGGGAAAAAATTTCTAACTCCTATTCCAACCAAACTCAATTTTCTCATGTAAAAGTCCGACGCTGATCACGAATACATGTAGCTCTTTTCAAAATTTCAATTAGATCAAAAGTTATTGCAATAAAAAGTTTTCACATTTTATGGATATTTGGCAGGGGAGACGTCATGAACAGGGAAAAAATTTCTAACTCCTATTCCAACCAAACTCAATTTTCTCATGTAAAGTCCGACGCTGATCACGAATACATGTAGCGCTTTTCAAAATTTCAATTGATCAAAAGTTATTGCAATAAAAAGTTTTCACATTTTTTGGATATTTGGCAGGGAGACGTCATGAACAGGGAAAAAATTTCTAACTCCTATTCCAACCAAACTCAATTTTCTGATGTAAAATCCGACGCTGATCACGAATACATGTAGCGCTTTTCAAAATTTCAATTAGATCAAAAGTTATTGCAATAAAAAGTTTTCACATTTTTGGATATTTGGCAGGAGACGTCATGAACAGGGAAAAAATTTCTAACTCCTATTCCAACCAAACTCAATTTTCTCATGTAAAATCCGACGCTGATCACGAATACATGTAGCTCTTTTCAAAATTTCAATTAGATCAAAAGTTATTGCAATAAAAAGTTTTCACATTTTTATGGATATTTGGCAGGGGAGACGTCATGAACAGGGAAAAAATTTCTAACTCCTATTCCACCAAACTCAATTTTCTGATGTAAAATCCGACGCTGATCACGAATACATGTAGCGCTTTTTCAAAATTTCAATTGGATCAAAAGTTATTGCAATAAAAAGTTTCACACTTTTTTGGATATTTGGCAGGGGAGACGTCATGAACAGGGAAAAATTTCTAACTCCTATTCCAACCAACTCAATTTTCTCATGTAAAGTCCGACGCTGATCACGAATACATGTAGCGCTTTTCAAAATTTCAATTAGATCAAAAGTTATTGCAATAAAAAGTTTTCACATTTTATGGATATTTGGCAGGGAGACGTCATGAACAGGGAAAAAATTTCTAACTCCTATTCCAACCAAACTCAATTTTCTGATGTAAATCCGACGCTGATCACGAATACATGTAGCTCTTTTCAAAATTTCAATTAGATCAAAAGTTATTGCAATAAAAAGTTTTCACATTTTATGGATATTTGGCAGGGGAGACGTCATGAACAGGGAAAAAATTTCTAACTCCTATTCCAACCAAACTCAATTTTCTCATGTAAAGTCCGACGCTGATCACGAATACATGTAGCTCTTTTCAAAATTTCAATTAGATCAAAAGTTATTGCAATAAAAAGTTTTCACATTTTATGGATATTTGGCAGGGGAGACGTCATGAACAGGGAAAAATTTCTAACTCCTATTCCAACCAAACTCAATTTTCTCATGTAAAGTCCGACGCTGATCACGAATACATGTAGCGCTTTTCAAAATTTCAATTGGATCAAAAGTTATTGCAATAAAAAGTTTTCACCTTTTTGGATATTTGGCATTGGAGACGTCATGAACAGGGAAAAAATTTCTAACTCCTATTCCAACCAAACTCAATTTTCTCATGTAAAATCCGACGCTGATCACGAATACATGTAGCTCTTTTCAAAATTTCAATTAGATCAAAAGTTATTGCAATAAAAAGTTTTCACATTTTATGGATATTTGGCAGGGGAGACGTCATGAACAGGGAAAAAATTTCTAACTCCTATTCCAACCAAACTCAATTTTCTCATGTAAAGTCCGACGCTGATCACGAATACATGTAGCTCTTTTCAAAATTTCAATTAGATCAAAAGTTATTGCAATAAAAAGTTTTCACATTTTATGGATATTTGGCAGGGGAGACGTCATGAACAGGGAAAAAATTTCTAACTCCTATTCCAACCAACTCAATTTTCTGATGTAAAGTCCGACGCTGATCACGAATACATGTAGCTCTTTTCAAAATTTCAATTAGATCAAAAGTTATTGCAATAAAAAGTTTTCACATTTTATGGATATTTGGCAGGGGAGACGTCATGAACAGGGAAAAAATTTCTAACTCCTATTCCAACCAAACTCAATTTTCTCATGTAAAGTCCGACGCTGATCACGAATACATGTAGCTCTTTTCAAAATTTCAATTAGATCAAAAGTTATTGCAATAAAAAGTTTTCACATTTTATGGATATTTGGCAGGGAGACGTCATGAACAGGGAAAAAATTTCTAACTCCTATTCCAACCAAACTCATTTTCTGATGTAAAATCCGACGCTGATCACGAATACATGTAGCGCTTTTCAAAATTTCAATTGATCAAAAGTTATTGCAATAAAAAGTTTTCACCTTTTTGGATATTTGGCAGGGGAGACGTCATGAACAGGGAAAAAATTTCTAACTCCTATTCCAACCAAACTCAATTTTCTCATGTAAAGTCCGACGCTGATCACGAATACATGTAGCTCTTTTCAAAATTTCAATTAGATCAAAAGTTATTGCAATAAAAAGTTTTCACATTTTATGGATATTTGGCAGGGAGACGTCATGAACAGGGAAAAAATTTCTAACTCCTATTCCAACCAAACTCAATTTTCTCATGTAAAGTCCGACGCTGATCACGAATACATGTAGCTCTTTTCAAAATTTCAATTAGATCAAAAGTTATTGCAATAAAAAGTTTTCACATTTTTGGATATTTGGCAGGGGAGACGTCATGAACAGGGAAAAAATTTCTAACTCCTATTCCATCCAACTCAATTTTCTCATGTAAAATCCGACGCTGATCACGAATACATGTAGCTCTTTCAAAATTTCAATTAGATCAAAAGTTATTGCAATAAAAAGTTTTCACATTTTATGGATATTTGGCAGGGAGACGTCATGAACAGGGAAAAAATTTCTAACTCCTATTCCAACCAAACTCAATTTTCTCATGTAAAGTCCGACGCTGATCACGAATACATGTAGCGCTTTTCAAAATTTCAATTAGATCAAAATTATTGCAATAAAAAGTTTTCACATTTTATGGATATTTGGCAGGGGAGACGTCATGAACAGGGAAAAAATTTCTAACTCCTATTCCAACCAAACTCAATTTTCTCATGTAAAAGTCCGACGCTGATCACGAATACATGTAGCTCTTTTCAAAATTTCAATTAGATCAAAAGTTATTGCAATAAAAAGTTTTCACATTTTATGGATATTTGGCAGGGAGACGTCATGAACAGGGAAAAAATTTCTAACTCCTATTCCAACCAAACTCAATTTTCTGATGTAAATCCGACGCTGATCACGAATACATGTAGCGCTTTTCAAAATTTCAATTGATCAAAAGTTATTGCAATAAAAAGTTTTCACATTTTATGGATATTTGGCAGGGAGACGTCATGAACAGGGAAAAAATTTCTAACTCCTATTCCATCCAGACTCAATTTTCTCATGTAAAGTCCGACGCTGATCACGAATACATGTAGCTCTTTTCAAAATTTCAATTAGATCAAAAGTTATTGCAATTAAAAAGTTTTCACATTTTATGGATATTTGGCAGGGGAGACGTCATGAACAGGGAAAAAAATTTCTAACTCCTATTCCAACCAAACTCAATTTTCTCATGTAAAGTCCGACGCTGATCACGAATACATGTAGCGCTTTTCAAAATTTCAATTAGGATCAAAAGTTATTGCAATAAAAAAGTTTTCACATTTTATGGATATTTGGCAGGGGAGACGTCATGAACAAGGGAAAAATTTTCTAACTCCTATTCCAACCAAACTCAATTTCTCATGTAAAAGTCCGACGCTGATCACGAATACATTTTGTTAGCGCTTTTCAAAATTTCAATTAAGATCAAAAGTTATTGCAATAAAAGTTTTCACATTTTATGGATATTTGGCAGGGGAGACGTCATGAACAGGGAAAAAATTTCTAACTCCTATTCCAACCAAACTCAATTTTCTCATGTAAAGTCCGACGCTGATCACGAATACATGTAGCGCTTTTCAAAATTTCAATTAGATCAAAAGTTATTGCAATAAAAAGTTTTCACATTTTATGGATATTTGGCAGGGGAGACGTCATGAACAGGGAAAAAATTTCTAACTCCTATTCCAACCAAACTCAATTTTCTCATGTAAAGTCCGACGCTGATCACGAATACATGTAGCTCTTTTCAAAATTTCAATTAGATCAAAAGTTATTGCAATAAAAAGTTTTCACATTTTATGGATATTTGGCAGGGGAGACGTCATGAACAGGGAAAAAATTTCTAACTCCTATTCCAACCAAACTCAATTTTCTCATGTAAAGTCCGACGCTGATCACGAATACATGTAGCTCTTTTCAAAATTTCAATTAGATCAAAAGTTATTGCAATAAAAAGTTTTCACATTTTATGGATATTTGGCAGGGGAGACGTCATGAACAGGGAAAAAATTTCTAACTCCTATTCCAACCAAACTCAATTTTCTCATGTAAAGTCCGACGCTGATCACGAATACATGTAGCTCTTTTCAAAATTTCAATTAGATCAAAAGTTATTGCAATAAAAAGTTTTCACATTTTATGGATATTTGGCAGGGGAGACGTCATGAACAGGGAAAAAATTTCTAACTCCTATTCCAACCAAACTCAATTTTCTCATGTAAAGTCCGACGCTGATCACGAATACATGTAGCTCTTTTCAAAATTTCAATTAGATCAAAAGTTATTGCAATAAAAAGTTTTCACATTTTATGGATATTTGGCAGGGGAGACGTCATGAACAGGGAAAAAATTTCTAACTCCTATTCCAACCAACTCAATTTTCTCATGTAAAGTCCGACGCTGATCACGAATACATGTAGCGCTTTTCAAAATTTCAATTAGATCAAAAGTTATTGCAATAAAAAGTTTTCACATTTTATGGATATTTGGCAGGGGAGACGTCATGAACAGGGAAAAAATTTCTAACTCCTATTCCAACCAAACTCAATTTTCTCATGTAAAGTCCGACGCTGATCACGAATACATGTAGCTCTTTTCAAAATTTCAATTAGATCAAAAGTTATTGCAATAAAA
>BMAO01035565.1:0-29159 GCA_019973975.1 Trichonephila clavata | reverse complement strand
AAATGTTCAATTCCATACTACTTTTGTTCTCAATAATCTTAAGAAACAGAAATCACTGAAAATAACTAAAAAACTTTAAAAAATTGAGTATTTTAGAAAAATTTGTAATTTTTAAAATAAAGACAGGTAAAAATTTTTTATTTGAAGAATCAATTTAATAATATAATCTAAAAAGAAAACACAAATTACTTTCAATATAACTGTCTTTAAAAAGGGCACTGTGTAGCCTTAACATCACTACTCAAACTAGTAACATATTTAAAGCAATCCATTATATTTTTCTAGAGCGTACCATGCCCAACTATAGATATAAAGATCAAGGAGAGAAAAAAGACGGAATTCAAAAAGTGCTACAAAACACACACACACTAGCCGTTACCCCGCGCCCTTCGCTGGGTATTCATGACGTTTTAAAAATATATACTGATTTATATACAGATATATATGTATATAAAAATTATTGATATCTAAGCCCTAGCATTAAGAATTCGATTATATTGAAAAATATTAAGTATACCTGTAACTCTCGACTCTTGATATAAAAAGGACAGGACTTCTAATTTGTATTTCTAAAATTTTAAAAATTGAAAGTATAGAAGGATGTTGTACTTTCGTAACCCTATAACCAAGTGGATTTCCGCTTAACCAATTTTGGTGAACTTTACTCCATAAAGTAAGCATGCAAGACAAATTTTAAGTCTAAGTCTAATAGAGTAAAAACGAGTTTTTATTATCAATTCCTACCGTAATTCCGTTCAGAAACGTTCTCCAATATAACTGTTCTTAGCGAATTTCAATTTAACAAATGGAAAATGCAAACCAAATTCCACTTTTATAAGTCCTTGTAGTTCGAAAAAAGGAATTTTTGTGTCAATACGCCCCAGTAACCCATGCTCCCCAGGAGTTGATTCCTAAAATACATTCTTAGTAATCCCTATTCAACAAAAGAAACATGCTTAACCAATTTCAAGTATGTGGGTCTAACAATTCAAAACGGTATTTTTTCCCCATAATTCCCCGTGACCTCTCGCAACCCTCCTTGGGGGGGGGGTTAATTCGTTTTAATGGAACTCTGTTCCATGAAAGAAACATGCCCACAAATTTCAAGCAGGTAGGTATAATAGTTTAAAAAACGGAGATATTATATCCATTACGCCCCTTAATCCGCCGAAATGAAACTTGTAGTTTAATTTTCACAAAAACCCATTTTGTACGGTTCTCTCTACTCTGCGAAAGAAATCTTTTACCAATTTCAAGACTGTACGTCTAATAGTTTAAAAATGGGAATAATTATCTATAAAGCCCCTTGAAAACCCGGAAACCGCAATTTGGGGGGACTGTTTTCACAAACCCATTTTAGGAAATGTACTGTATGAAAGGAATCTGCTTACCAAATTTGAAGACTGTGAGTCTAATAAATTAAAAATGGAAAACTATTATCTAGAACGACCCTTGAGCCCATCAACGCCATCTGGGTCAATTTTCAGAAAACACTTATATAGCGGATCTTTACTCATGAAAGGATTCTGCTTATCATATTTCAATAAAGTACTTCCAGTAGTTTAAAAATGAAAACAATTTTTATAACGCCCTGCTGTCGAATTCGCAAAGTCCGTTCTTAGCGGATCTCTACTCCATGAAAAGAACACGCCTACCAATTTTCATATCTGTAGGTTGAATAGTTCCGGAGATATCGTGATTAGTCAGTCAGTCAGTGAGTGGGTGAGTCGCTTTTCTCCTTTAAATATATATATAGATAGATAGATATATAACCCAAATTGCTGGTCTTAATTCAGTAACAGCTTTAGAAATCATAATAGGTATCCTTTTCAGTCCATTGACTTTTTAGGTTTCTTCCATTTTATTACACTATATATATATATATATATATATATATATATATATATATATACATATAATCAAAATTTCTCTACAAGAGAGAGATGAATTAACATGATTAATACTTAAAAGAATAGCAATTGCTAGATAACAAGACAACAGAATTTAGAAGGAGATATAAAAATTTGAAATAACAGAGTAAAATATAAAAGAATGGATGCTTCAGTATTATCAACATTGCTGACTTGGGACAGCTTGTATACATAAAATTTTCCTTAAAAAAATTTTTCTGTATAAAAGTGGGGTTGAACATGTTTTTTGGCCAGCCAACCTTCCCCCTTTTTTGTTAATAATACCGAGCAAATATATATATATATATGAGTATATATATATTCATATATACACGTATATATATATATATATATATATATATATATCATCTCCCTCCACCACTTCTCTCTACAAAAATAAAACTTCGGAAATTATTTTTTCCCTCAAGTCTCAACTGAAGATATACTATAAATTTTTCTTCAAAAAATTTAAAATCCCTTCCCTCTTCTTAGCCCGATGGACTTTATTTTTGATATCCAACATAACAATCATAAACATGCTTGCGAATTCACTGAAGAACTTCCTCTGTAAATCATGAGTCTTATGAAGATAATTTCATGAAAGAATTGATAGTAACATCAGATTTCAAAAGCGCACTACTGTTCTCCACACCGCTCCTCTGGGGAATTTAAGCATCGCAATCGTGCCACTAGAAAAAGAGATCAAAGCAGTAAAAATTCAAAAGAAAAGAGCCGATCATAAATATGCACCGATTTTATCTCCGCTTATAATTGGCGACACTAAAAATAACATTATGAGAGTACAAACGCAGACTATATACAATAAATATTCTGAAAACGTTGCACGTAGGAAATAAAAAAAGGAAGCTTAGCTTGAAAATTAATTCAATGAATATAATAATTTAATTGAAGCTGTGAAATTTGTGTCACATTTTCATGAGTATTGAAAACACTGGCGGAGTTGGTCCTGAGTAGACCCTGTATCATCCTTGAGGGCACTCTCTAAGGCCACCCCTGCGATTTTTTGCTTACACGTTTGGGTGCCCGCCTTCAAACCTTGGGCCCCGTATCATTGATATGCGGTAACTATGCCCCTGATTGGAAATAGCATTAATTTGTAAAACAAGAAATGGAATGCTGTTAAAAAAGGACTGACAAAAAAGTGCTCTAGTTAATATTTTCTAAGAAAAATGACATTTTCTTTTTAAAGATTCAAATCGAAACTTTATTTCCACAATAAGCATCCTTCTATGACAATTTCAAATACAATTTGTATCTAAGAGATATTAGCAGAAAGAAACTTATTAAAATTTCGCATATTTCTATCAAACAAAGAGAATTAGATCGGTAAATAAATAAAGGTAACAAAGATAAATAAAACAAATATCCCCTAAAACTCGAAGAAAAAAAATACTTTTTCTAAATTTCAAATAAAGATCTACCAAATTCTTCGTCGAAAAATTAAAACCCCCACCCATATTTCGTTTTCCTTCTTAATCTTATGGGCATTGTTTATGATACCTAAGACAATGTAGACGTATTTGTCAAGAGATAATTTGAACGTTTTCTTCCTAAAAATCCGGAGCCTTATAACGATGATTTTATAGAAAAGTTTAAATGAATTACATGATTCTAAACTACAATACCAATTTCCACAAAAAGGGATAAATGTCATCCGAAACTAGGAAACAGTAAAATTCTACAATAGAATTCCCTCAAAAATGTTATACTCTCAAAGGCCTACCCTGAAATACAATAATTCATGTGACAAAATATCAAATGCATTGCACTCAATTATTTTCCGTATGAATGGGAAAAACTCACATAATAATTATACCCAAATTAAGCAAATATATCCTATGTTTTCCGACAAATCTAGACCGATTAGCCTCATCATTTCTGTAGAAAAATGTATTTTTGAGTAGATTTCAGAACTATATATACTTAGAAGTGCAATGCACATTTTAATACCGATCCACTAGCATGGTTTTCAAAAAAAAAAATGTCTCCGCATCCGATTTTGTGCGGCAGTGATAGAACCTTATTCAAACGTTGAAACTATTTGTAGAAAACTCTAACATTCTTTCCCCCCCCCCCCATCGTTTGCTGACAAGTTTTCCCTCTCTTCGATCTGGTTCTTCAAAGAGCGCATGCGCTCTCATACCGACTACATCTGTCAATCATTTCTAAACCACACCCCGTTGCTATAGTAACGATAAGTTTCCAGAAAACACACTTCATCTTCTTGACGTCATCAGAGTTGCAAACAACGCCATCTGTTGGATAAAGCAAATTAGTGAAATTTCGAAGACGCTCTTAATAGTCTTTATAAAGAGTGATTCTACCAAGATATTCCATTAATAATTGGAATATAGAATCTTTGATATTTCTACAACTAGTTTTTCTTTTATATGTCTAGGAAGCTTCACATGTTAGGAAATGTGTTAAATATCTATATCTACAATTTCACTCATGATATGGAAAAGGTTAAGGGAAAGTTAAATCTAAACATATTGTGTAGATCTTTACATGTGATTCGTATAAAAATTTTTGCGATAGATAATACATTCCACTAATGATTTTTTTTTTACTTTAATTAAATAAATGTATTTTCTTATTAAGAATAGTGTTATTACCTTTGGTTGGATCCTAGCAGGGCACCCTTCTTTTACAAGAACACCTCCAGAAAATTTTTATTTTCTATTATTATTCTCACAATCATTTAAAAATTTAGCCAAACAATTTACCTCATTTATTTACACTAATTTTTCATAACAATCAATAGAACTTTCGATTTAACAAGAAAAAGTTTTACACTCACGAGATCGGCCAAGTGGGGAATCACACAGCAGGAACTAAAAAAAAATAATGAATCTACTACAATGGTAAATACCTGGAAATTTTAAAACGGATTATTAAAACATTATAAATAATCAAAGCATAAAATTTTTACATTCACGTGATCGGAGAATCGAGCTTTCACACGGCAGAAGATAGAAAGTCGATGAACGGAAAATGTTAATTACATCAAATCAAAGCACAAAATAAAAAAAAATACAATATAAAAAGAGTAAAATAATAATAATTCAAAATTATGAATCAAAGTTTCTAGTTGTTCACGTAAGTTAGAAATTCCATAAATCAGCATATATGTTAAAATGATGGAAAACTGAACAGGAAATTAATACAATACAAAAACGGCAAAAAAAATTAACAATTAAACATTATAATTCAAAATTATAAAATACCTAATCAATAAATCTCGCCGCTAGAATTTTATATACGAACCTTTCAGCACGAGCACTACATCAAAAATGATTTTATAGTGGGTTCAATTAAGCCAATGATGAACTTGGCAATTTTCAAAAAGAGGCCAAAAATATCAAAGTAACTCATCCTTGTTTGTAGATTATAGGAATAGGTGCTGCCAACGAAATTACGTAGTAGTTATCCGGCCTGATTTGTTCCTTTTATCTGTCCCTATCAATAAAAAGGGATTGCAAAGGGATAATAGCCTATGTTACTCCGTATTCCACAAAACCTATAACTGTAACTGCAAATAACCCACATGTGCTCTCTCATATATATATATCCTCATGTTATAAATGTGCATTGAATTTACAAATAATTTAATTCAAAACAGATGAAAGTCGTTCTACTTTTTTAATTTATACGTTATTTAATTTTAGCAATAATGAAATTTTCTTTTAAAGTATGTATTTATGTGCATTATTTTTTCAATGATTTTCTTAAGATTTTATTAATTTTTTACTGTTACTGTAAGTAGTATGTGAAGGAAGAAATTTACTAATTAATCAGTGTCTTTTATTTGCAATTATATGCTCTCTTTTTCCAATATGTATTAACTATAGTATGTAAAAATTACTTGTTTTTACATTTTAAAAAAAAAGCTTGATCACCAAAACCCAAGTTTCAACACTTATCTAAATGTTCATTTCTAAAACTATTGCTAAAAGTAATGCATTAATGTCAGTTGTAAACTAACATAATGCAATGACTATGAATTATATATTTGCGTCTTATTAACCTGAATAAAAGATTCTATATATATTTTAAAATTACCAAGTATATTAAAAGGAATTTTTGTGTGTGTATTTTAATTAAAAAAAACTTGGTACTTGGATTTTTTCATGATCGCAGCAAAATTTGCGTCACATGCACTTCACGTGTTTTTTTTCAAATGAAACTTGTAAGAAACTTTTGTTGTTTTGATATTATGGTGAAATTCGCATGGCACAAATTTTACTATGGTGTTGCTAATATGTAAATATCAAAAACTTTTATTATCAATAAAGTAATTAAGGTATTTCATTGTTGTTCAAGAGTTTATTTGTACTTTTAAGTGTATGAATGACTTTTTAATTCTTATTTTATTTTTTAGTTCTCTAATTTACTTGGCACTGTATATAATAAGGGCAATTTGCTCTTTACTTCTGATGGGAATATATTAATAAGTCCTGTTGGAAATCGAATTAGTTTGTTTGATTTGAGACGGTAAGTTCTTCTGTTTTTTTATTGGTTATTAAAATTTTTTAAAGTTATCTTTACTGCTGTAATTTCATTGATTTTAATATTAAAATAATATTTAAAAATGCATTATTTATGAGGGTGTATTTTTTGTTAAGCAATTTCTCATTAAATATGTGTTTTGTTGATGTAGATCTAAAAATAACTTCTGTCTCATGTTGTAGCTCAAAAAATTTTTTAGAGCTGAAAATTAGGTATTTTAAAGCTAAATTTTGATGCTTGTTCAGTCATTATATCCTAATTCAAATATTGATAAAATGTCATCTATAATTGAAAATATTAAATATATTTTAAAAAATAAAGTGTTCTTTAGTTGCATGGAACATTCTATGTTTTTGTAAAAATTTTATGCATCAGTTTTCTTATTTTTCTGTTAAAAATCATTACTGTTTTGCAAAATTGCTTTTTATTCTCAATTAGCTTGAGTAACTTACTTTTATTTGCATAGAGGAATTTTTGAAACAAAATTCTACAACCTCCATTTAATACGGGAGTCAGCAACCTTGCAGCTGCAGCACACCAAACCAATCTACCAATATGAGTCAGGGTGCCACATTGTAGGAAATATTTGAAACAATTCAATTCTTGTGATAATACATGCCAGGGTTAGAGGAGATAAATATAGATTTAGAGCTCTTTTATATATTAATTTTGCATTATTTAAAGATATTTATTAACATAAACATCATAAAATATAACTACTTCTTCAACATAAATAATAAATTAAAATTGTAAATATGTTATTTATCTTAAAACATATTGAAATAAGAAATAAACAACATAAAAACATAAGTATTTCTCTTCAATATAGTTAAATATAAAGTAAATATTTTAATGCAAATCTTATCCTTGCACTGCTTTATGACATATTCTAATATTATAACATTTAATTTGACACAATTCTGAACATTTGGTTGGGTCTTGAATAACTTCTTTGCAAACTCAAAGTATTTTTCATATGAGAAGGTTTGTTCTCATAGGTAAAAAGAACCAAAAGTAGGAAGCAAAGTACATGTAATTTTCTTCAAACATTTAAATCCCTCACAGAAATGGCACCCAATAACTTAAAATAGCTGTTGATTTTTAGTTAGCATTATTTTTCAGATTTTTTTTGTAATTTTAAAAATGCTGCTTTCCATAATTCTGAAGATGTTTGACCAATATGCTTCATTACAAAATTATCAACTTCCATCTACTCAAAAATTGACAAATTTGTAGAGTAATGTATAGGGCCACTGAGAATTATATCATATGCCAAATGTGGCTTGTGTGCCATTGATTGCTATTCCCTAATCTAATATATATAATTTTCTTTAAAGAGCATCTATATATCCAACCTGGGGCAAGATAACATATAATTTTTTAGTATTTACGTTTTTTACTGTCAACCACACAATTTTGCTAGATCTAAGGATGTCATTATTAAAAAAGTATTGACAAGTGCTATCATCATCATTATTATTATGTTTGAACCTGCACAGGAACAGTTTCCTCTGCTACATATTGCTGCATTTGGAGACATTTTTTATTTGATGAAAAGGGTCTGTGGTATAATATGCAAGTACTAGTTTTTTTTAAAACAACATAAAATAGACTTGTTTTACAGTTTTTTAAATTTTCATCAAATTTTGAAAGAATTTATTCTTGTAATGATTCATCTGAAAGACAATCTTAGTTCTGCTTCAATGAATAAACAATCACAATGATTTCCAAAAATAGACCATGATGTTATTGCATGTGGTGAAATATGCACATTAACTATTCTTATCGGTTTGCCTATCTTCTACTAAGAAAAAAAGGAAAAATTATAAAAACCTCTTTGATTGTGTACTTAAAAATTTATATGCAGCTGACTAATTAGATTTCCTCTCTATTTTTTTAAAGGAATAAAATGCTCATTTTGTTTACTGTATGAATATTATGTCATTCAGATTGGAAAATTTTTGGATGGTATGAAAAAAATTAAAAAAATTGGAAACTAATGCTTTTGTGAGCTATTTAAAAAAAATCCACTAAATATTGGCTAATTAATTTACACACCTGAAACGAAGTCAGTCTTTAAAAAACTTGGATATTTTAGCAAGAATAGTAATTTTATAATATGTCACTCAAGAGCTAGTTAGAAAGTATCCTAAAAATTGCTGAAATTTTAAATTAAAATAAAGGAAGGGTAATTTAGCAGGAATTGCTTCATTGTCATCTGTAGATTCATTATGCTGAATTTTGTGTATCTGTTCTTGTATATTTTTGTGCTGTGTTCTCTCCCTAATCCTGGTTATAAGATCTCTTTTTATTAATATAGCTTTTAAAAATGCTTTAGGGTGTATCCAATAATGTCAAAATAAAAACCAACCCAAAAAGTGTCATGATAACTGTAACTGTGTAATGGAACTGAACTATTGTAACTGTATATATATGATTGTTATGCTGTTGCTGTTGTGAGATAACGTTGTCACCTCATGCATAATAAAATATTTAACCAAGAACTGTCTGATCATTTAACAAACGTAACATGGTGTCAGAAGTGGAAACGTAGATCGGATTGAAAAGATATCCTCGTGCGTAATGGAAGCCTTCCGACCCCCTGCTCCGCTGCAATTTTCGCTAGGAAATGTGAAAGAAAAATGGCGAAAATGGAGGCAAGAACTAGAGAATTATCTGCTTGCAACAGAAAAAGATGATCGAACAGATAAAGTTAAAATTGCAATCCTGTTGAACTTATTGGGCAGTGAAGGACTTGAAATATACAACACCTTCAAGTTAGAATAGAAAGCAAATTTTTTGGAGGTTCTTCAAAAATTTGAAGAATACTGCTCACCACAACAGAATGTTGTGTATGAGCGCTATAAATTTTTTTCATGTGTTCAACTGGAGGGCCAAGCCATTGAGACATATGTCACTCAGCTAAAGACTCTAGCATCTACGTGCGAGTTTACAGAGCAAGAAAATGGATTGATTCATGACCGCATCATCCTGGGAATAAAAGACAGTGGGTTACAAGAACAACTCCTGAGAGAAAATAACCTCAGTGTTGAAAAAGCTATTGAAATTGTCCGGGCAGCTGAAGCGAGCCAGGAGCAAATCAGAAATATGAAGAACGATACAGCCACAATAAACTTCGTGAAGGAGAATCAGAACAGGCCTAAAACCCAGTACAACTGCAAGAAGTGTGGACGAAAACACAAGCCTCGAGAGTGTCCAGCGTTCGGAAAAATTTGTGCCAAGTGCAAGAAGAAAAACCATTTTGCTGCTAAATGTTTCCAGAATACAAAGAACATTTATAATGAACGTTCCTGAAAATGAACTGGTTTATATTGATTCTGTGAATGAAAATGAAAATAAATGTGCAATGAAAAATAGTACAGACTCTAATGTTAATAATTCTTAATAAAGAATAAAATGATCAAAGGAAAAATGAATGTCATTGTGGTAAAATCGTGGGGTACTTTGCACTACATTTTTACACTAATTCAGCTTTTCGGAATAGAAGTTAGAAATTATAACAATTGATACATTTATAGAACACCCCATGCTTTTACTCCAATGACATTCATTTTCCCTTTGATCATTTTATTCTTTATTAAGAATTATTTTTTTACTTTTTAGTTCGATTCAGTATAAAAGCGTGTTTTTTTCAAACTATAATTTATTTTCCATTTTTTTAGTTCGAACTACAATAAAAGCGTGTTTTTTAAACTATCATTTATTCATTGTTGAATTTATCCTTGAGTTTGATATTTGAAGCTGGAATTACATGGCTGGGGAATTAGTCTTGCTCTTCAATGGATATTAATTAACGGGTCTGAAGTGTATTTATTCTCTCCGTTTATGAGGCCTCGGATGAGTCTCGTATCGTTATATTAGATTCCGTCTCTTTTGAACAGGTCAAATAAATAAAAGTGTGTTAAGAAGAAAAGGTTCGAATTAAAAAAAAAATTTAATGTACCATGTTTTTCTTACGGACTAAAAATTATAAAATTCCTCCTTTTTGTTTTTGTTTTCACATTTTCATGCATTGTCATCCACTTCTGAGCTATGGTCCAAATTTCAAGTCTCTAGCTCTTCGGAAAAGTCACACAGTTTAAAATCAATTACAAAATTCCACCCGGACAGACATTAAAGAAAGTGAGTTAATAAAAACATGGTAATATTAAGTGTCAATTGTTTTTTCACCTGTTCCTATCATGTTAATTTGTATCATCACTTCTAAACATATTTCTATGTAAAAATAAAAAAATATTTAGCAGTTAGAATGCAAATTATTTTTTTTTACATGCATGAGCCTTTTTTTTTATTCTCATTTTCAGAAAAATGTTTATATTATGGTAAAAAATTGTTAACACCCACCCTCCACTTTCTCAGATACAGAACACTTTTTTGTTTTATTTCTGTCAACTGCAAGTGTATTTTATATGTGCATATAATTAGCTTTAAATTCAAAACACTCGCTTTAGGGTTGCAACTTATTCTTTTAGTCACTAAATCTGAAATTAGTCGCCAAATCTGGAAATGATACATGAAATTAGTCGCCAAATTTAAAAATGATAAATGCAATAAGTCACCAAATCTGAAAATAGTATATGGAATTGTCGCCAAATCTGATTACCCTTATTCCTGACGATCCTGAAAAGGACGATGGAACAAAATTATGAAATTATTTTATTGTCATCGGTCCTTGACAAGTGTGCGAAATTTCGAATGAATCTGATCTTTTTAAGTGAGTAAAAATCGAGTTCTAAGATTCTGTTACATGCAAGTGAAACTTATAAAAGCGTGTTTAAAATGTAGAAATGGTAAGTGAAACTTGGTATAAAAATGTTTCATTAGATGTAAATAATAAGTGTTTTGATGTCAATTTTAAACTGGATACTGGAACTGAAGTAAATATTTTGCCATTGTATATTTTGAGTATGTTAAAAGTTAATCCAAAACTTAGTAAAACTAATATATCTCTAACTACATATGGTAATTTTAATTTAAAGCCAAATGGTTCCCTTATAATTAATTGCTCTACTGATAAACTCAAAAATGTTCATTTGCCTTTCTATGTAGTAAATGTAAAATCCAAACCAATATTAGGGTTAAGAGGTTGCAAGGAATTAAAACTTATTGAAAGAATTGATGCTATTGAATGTAGTATAAGTAAAAATGTGTTAATTAAGCAATATAAGGATGTATTTACTGGGGTTGGGGAATTTCCAAATGAACCATATCACATTACTTTAAAAGATCATGCTGTACCAGTAATTCACCCACCAAGACGTGTTCCTCTGGCTTTGCAGCCAAAATTAAAAAGTACTTTAGATAGATTAGAAAAAGAAGGAACAGTGTCAAAAGTTAATAAGCCAACTGATTGGGTGCAAAGTTTAGTCATTGTAGAAAAACCCAATGGAAATTTAAGATTATGTTTAGACCCTAGAGATCTTAACAAAGTTATTAAAAGAGAACATTATCAAATTCCTTGTACAGATGATATCATTAGTTGATTAGAGGGCAAAAAAATATTTTCAGTTGTAGATTTGAAAGATGGTTTTTGGCATGTACCTTTAGATGAAGTTAGCTCTGAAATTTGTACATTTAATACACCTTTTGGAAGGTACAAATTCAACAAAATGCCATTTGGTATAGTTTCTGCACCTGAGGTATTTCAGAAAAGAAATCAAAAGCTTTTTGGAGATATTGAGAGAGTAGAGATTTATTTTGACATTATTGCAGGATATGATGAGGATTCACATGATGCGATTATGTCTAGAGTTCTTGAAAGAGTCAAATTGTTAAATGTAAAGTTTAATCCAGATAAACTACAATATAGGGTGTCTGAGGTAAAATATAAAGGTCAAATTATATCTAAATCGGGTATAAAACCTGATCCAGATCACATAAAAGCAATTGTTGAGATGCCAACACCAAAATCAAAAACTGAAGTTAGGAGATTGTTGGGCATGATGAATTTTCTTTCAAAATTTATACCCAATGTATCTAAAGTTACTGCTCCATTAAGAGAAATCATTCATGAAAATGTAGAATTTAAATTGGGGAAAAGAACAAGAATTTTCCTTTTTAAACATTAAAGAATTGTTAGCTAAAGCTCCAATTTTAAAAGTTTATGATGAAATAGTAATACAATGTGTGATAGTTCAAAAGATGGGCTAGGATCCTGTTTAATCCAAAAAGGTCAACCGGTATTATTTGTCTCACACAGTTTAACAAGCAGTGAGAAAAATTATGCACAGATTGAGAAAGAATTATTGGCAATTGTTTTCTCATTTGAGAAATACCATAATTTTGTATATGGACATAAAGTTGTTGTACAGAGTGACCATAAGCCCTTAATGGCAATTGTTAAGAAAACTATGCATAAAATATCTTCTAGAATGCAAAGAATGATTTTAAAATATGATTTTGAAATAAATTATGTACCAGGTAATCAAATGTTTCTTGCTGATACTTTATCATGAGCATTTCCTGTTAGTGAAACTGTAAGGGATGATCCTGAAATGCTAAATATTGTGCATACTATTTCAAAACATTTACCCATGAGTGAAAAGAGACGTGTACAATTTAAAAAAGAAACTGAATTAGATCCAGAATTACAAATAGTTGTTAAATATATCAAAGAGGGCTGGTCTAAATCTTACAAAAATGTAGACAATAGGGAAAAAAAATATTATAAAATTAAAAATAACATCTATATTCAAGAAGGGTTGTTATTTAGCAATGAAAAACTAATTGTACCTTATAGTTTGAGAAAAGATATGTTACAACTAATTCATGAGGCTCACTTTGGGATAGAGAAAGGTAAGAAAAGAGCTAGAGAAATAATGTATTGGCCAGGGATGAACTCTGACATAGAAACATTAGTATCACAATGTGTAATATGTGAAAAAAGCTAATAGTAAAGAGCCATTAAAACCTCATACAGTTCCCTATAGACCCTTTGAAAAGATAGGAGTAGATATAATGGATTTGGGTAATACAAGTTGTAATGTTAATAAATAGTTGTAATGACTATTATTCAAAATGGATTGAAATTGCTGAACTTGTAAATAGGAGTGCAGATGAGGTAATAAACTTAAAACAATTTTCTCTAGATTTGGTGTTCCAAATATTGTAGTATCAGATAATATACCATTTAATAGTTATATTTATAAAAAGTTTGCAAATGATCGGGATTTTAATTATGCATTCATTAGTCCTCATTACTCCCCAAGTGATGGAATGGTTGAAAAAGCAGTAGGAATTTCTAAGAGCATTATGAAAAAGGCAAAGGAAGGTAGACAGGATTATTTAGTAGATTTAATGGAGTATAGAAACACCCCAATATCAGGTCTTGACCTATCTCCAGCTCAAATGATGTTTAATCGTAGATTAAAAACAAAGTTACCAACCTCGAATAAATTGTTAAATGCTGAATTATTTAATAACATTCGAGAAAAGTTAATAAAAAGGCAAAACGTTGAAAAGATACATTATGATAAAACTGCTCATCCATTACCTGAACATGAGCTAGAAGATAATGTCAGAGTACTATATAAATTTTAAAAACAAAACTTGGGAACTGGCCAAAATAGTTTCAAAGCATAAATTACATCCTTGGTCATGTTTTGTTAAAAATCAGTCTGGAAATATTTTAAGACGTAATAGAAAACATAAGAACATCAAACGCACCCTTTAATATATAAACAGATCCCAATGACATAAGTACTTTCAATTCTGATTCAGAAGTAATTGTAAATCCTCAAAATATACAGAACTGTAACGAGTCAGATTGTAATGTCCAAAGAAGAAGTAACAGTGTTTGTAAACCACCATCTTATTTGAATGACTATGTTATGTGATTAATAACTTAAAGGGGGGATGTCATGATAACTGTAACTGTGTAATGGAACTGAACTATTATAACTGTATATATATGATTGTTATGTTGTTGCTGTTGTGAGATGATGTCACCTTATGCATAATAAAATATTTAACCAAGAACTGTCTGATCACTTAGCAAATGTAACAAAGTGTTTAATGATTTTGTTTAAAGAGCACAAATTAAAACATATTTCTTGTTGATTTAGGAACAAATCTGAAACATTGCCTATTGAGAGCAGATATAATTTTACTACATTAGCCTTGTCTCCCAATGGAATGCTACTTATTGCAGTAAATGAGTGTAAGTAGATACATTTTGCTACTGTCTCCTATTAATTAAAATGCAGTTTTTTTGGCTCTTGCATTAATATTTTAATAAGAATTATTATGTTGCTGTAAGTTAATGTACTTAAACATTTGAAATTAAAAATTGCTGTACAAAATAAATTTGAATACCTTTGTAAATATATGTATTGATACCTGAAATTTATATTCATTTATTTAAAAAAATGTTTTAAACTTTTCTTCATTATTATATCATATTTTTTGTTTGATATATAATATTTATTTCAAAGTATCAAATTTAATTTTTGTTAATATTTGCAAAACTTGTATTGCATTCATATTAATATTTTGTTTTTAATATTATAGTAGTTGTATACTTGCCTATTATATTAATATTGAATGGATAATTACTGTAAAATCCAGCATAAAATGCGCACTTTTAACACAAAAAATAAGATAAAAATTTACAGGTCTGCATTATATGCTGGGTATAAAAATGATAGCTTTAAAAATAGTAAAAGATTAGCTTAGAAAAAAATTAAGACTACTACATGTATCAAAGAACAGTTTATTTAAATAAAGGACATTTCTTATGAATGCAAAGGATTGTAGTTCTGAAAGAATTATAATGTTTTCTAAGACTTGGAATAGTACCTCAAATAAATTACTTTGAAACATGAGAACATTGCACACATACATTTCTGGTTCCTTCATAAAAAAGGACGTGCATATTATACAGCGAATATACCTAAAAATTAAAAATTTCAGGTTGTGAAAGTTTAGGTGTGGGTTTTATGGCAGTGTGTGTTATACGCCTTATTTTATGGTTGGTTTTTTAAAAACTGTGCCAGTAGAGTGGTCATGGTCCCAAACTGAAGTGCAGCATTTTTTTCATCCAGTCGTAGATTTGAATCCCAATGTCTTTTAAAAAGACAAGTTGTGTAGTGAGGATGATATATGTTAATATTGTTAAGGCTTGTTATGGTGATGAAATTACAACTTGGTTATAATTTTTAATGCTTAACATGCAGCTTAAGTTTTTTTAATCCATTTTTAGTTAAAGTGAAGTACTTGATGCGCCTTGACAAAATTGGTGATTTTCTTGCCAGCTTCTTATTTAAGTAGCTGAGCCTCCTATGAATTAACAATACGTCAAATTTTGTCCCTATGTAACAATTTTGTCCTGCGTTTAACAATATGTCAAATTACAAATACTGTCTATTCATTGAAATTTTATATTTCACTAGCTGTTACCCGCCCGCTTCGCTGGGAATTTCATGATGTTTTATAAATTTTTACTGCTTATATATACGTAGAAATTATTCATATCTAAGTCCTGCATTAAGAATTCGATTGTATTGAAAAATATACTTATACTTGTAACTGTCGCCTGTTAATAAAAAAAAGGGGCAGAACTCATCTAATTTGTGTTTTCTAAAAATCTCTAAAATTGAAGCATAGAATGATGTTTGCTCTTTCGTAAACCAAAAACCAAGTGGATTCCCGCAAAACCAATTTTCGGTGGATCTCTACTCCGTAAATTGAACATGCAAGCCAAATTTCAAGTCTAAATCTAACAGAAAAAAAAAAAATTTTACTATCAATATCTCAGTAATCCCGTTGAGAGCCGTTTTCCAAAATAACCGCTCTTAGCGGATTTCAACTCAACAAAAGAAACATGCAAACCCAAATTTCATTATTATAGTCCTTGTAGCTCGAAAAAAGTAATTTTTTTGTCAATACGTCCCAGTAACCCCCTGCACCCCCAGAACTTGATTTGCTTAAAATACATTCTTAGTGGATCCCTATTCAACAAAAGAAACATGCTTAACAAATTTCAAGTATATGGGTCTAACAATTAAAAACAGGAATTTTTTTATGTAACTCCTCTTGACCCCTCGCAACCCTCCTTGGGGGTCAATTTTCGGTTTACTCTTTCTTAGAGGAACTCTATTCCATGAAAGGAACATGCCTACCAATTTTCAAGCAGGATGATTAAATAGTTTAAAATGGAAATATTTATCAATTACGCCTCTTAATCTCCCGAAATTAAACTTAGTAGTTGATATTCGCGAAACCCATTTTGTAGCGGTTCTCTACTTTACGAAAGGAATCTGCTTATCAAATTTCAAGACTGTACGTCTAATAGTTTAAAAATGGGGATAATTATCTATAACGCCACTTGAGCCCCCGCAACGCCACTTCTAGGTCTGTTTTCACAAAACCAATTTTGTAGGGGAATTGCACACTATGAAAGAAATCTGCTTAGCAAAATTGGAAGACTGTGCGTCCAATAAATTAAAAATGCAAAAAAAATTTATCAATAACGCCCCTTGAACCCCCGCAACGCGGCCTAGGGGTCGATTTTCACAAAACACATTTTGTAGTGTATCTCTATCCTATGAGAGGAATCTGCTTACCAAATTTCAAACTGTGCGTCTAATAGTTTAAAAATAGAAATAATTATTTATATCTGCCCTTAACACCCCGCAACACCCCTTGGGGGTCAATTTTTCCCAAACCTGTTTTGTAGCGGATATTTACTCCATGAAAGAAACATTCCTACCAATTTTCAAGCAGGGAGGTGAAGTAGTTTAAAAACGAAAATATTTATTTAGTACGCCACTAAATCCCCCGCAACGCCCTTAAGTCCCGCAACGCCACTTGAGGGCAATGTTCACGAAACCCATTTTGTAGCGTATCTCTACCCTATGAGAGGAATCTACTTACTAAGTTTCAAGACTGTACGGCTAATAACTTAAAAATCGGAATTTCTGACGCCCCTTAAACCCCCGCCCCCGCAAACAATTGCTGCTAATTTGAAATTACAAACAGACACTTCAATTTATTTATTTGTATAGATATAGATTGGGATTATAATAACTATTGTTTAAATAACTAAATAAAAAAAAAGAAAGGATTAAAACTAACCGTAAAACTTATCAATTTTTTGCTTCTTGCATTGCTTTTTGCTTATGAAGCCTTGATTTATTATTTTTAAAAGTGCATCCGAAACAGCCAATGCTCTACTTAACTGAACAGTGAGATTCTCCTTTCATAAAAAAAAAAAAAAAAAAAAATTATGGCACGTGTCAGTGTGTTATCATGTGCGCGTAACACTATTATGTCTCATGAACAGCATCGGTCGCCAGTAACCAAAACAACGACTTCGTTAGCTCAGCTTGGCGTTCAATTTGGCGTTCATCTTGGCATTCAGTTTCACGTTCACCCGTATAGTTTCCTTTACCGTAAGAATACGGGAATAAAATATAGCCTATGTTACTCCCCGTTAATGTAGCTTTCCATTAGTGAAAGAATTTTTAAAATCGCACCAGCCGTTTCTGAGATTAGCCGGAACAAACAGACAGACAAAAATTTTAAAAATTGGTTTTTTGTTATGAATACCGTATATACTTTTAGTGCATTAAGTAAAAAGCTGCTAATTTGAAATTACAAACAGACACTTCAATTTTATTTATTTGTATAGATTATTAAAGAAAATTTTCATGTTATGAAGTATGATTTATATCACTTGTAAAAGACAAAAACTTTTTATTAGAATGCTAATCCTTCCAGAAGAAAATAAAATTTTTTATTGCTGAGAAAGATGCAATCATATTGCTAATTTTGTACATCCCTTTCAATATATATTTTAAAAGATTAGTGTAAACTTAATTCTCACATGAAATGATTTAGTTTCTGGTTGTACTGGTACCCATAAGTGTATTTGTTGTTTTTTGTAAAGTTCTCTCCAAGACGTGTAAAACGAAATGAAATCACAACTGGGTATTCAAGCTACATCATACATAGATCACACATATTTAATTTGCTTTTTTAAAACCAAATGCTATATTACGTAGGTCTTTTGATATGATGCTCATTCATTCTTGCATTATTCCCAAATAAATTCTTCAGTTAAATCCTTCTCAACTAAATGCATGCAATTTTTGATAACTGAACATTCAGTATTATTTGAAATCTGATCATCATTATATTTTTCCTGTTTGTACAAAATCATTGAAAAACAAAAATACATTCTTTTTTAATTTGTACTCTTTTCAGAATAATTAGCCGGACCAAGGCTTTATGGCCTGCAAATCTTATTTAATTGTTCTTATTGTCTCTCTTGGCGCATTATGATCTAAATTGGTCCTTGCACCATGAAAAAAGGAAAAATCAAATAAAATCTTTTCAGAATAATTAGCTGAAGGAGCATTTCAATAAAATTATATTTAAAAAAAGGCTTTGAATTGTGTGTAGTTTAGCAAATATTATGAATTAAAAAATGAATACTAAACTCTCTTTTAATTAGAATTATAAAATGTTCCCTCTCTCAAAAAATCTTATGTCAGATAAACATTGGTCAACATGAAATAATGAATAGCAATCAAGAACATAGAATTTATGACATTGCGATTAATTCTGCCTTTCAATGTATTAAAGTTACCAGAATAAGCAGTTTATCAGAAAAAATTCATTATTGTACCAAAAAATGGGAAACATTGCCAAATCTCTGTTGGGTATTCAATTCTTCACTTTTACTACATTTTTTATGAGTACATATTTTATTTTTATGTTGTCATTCGTATAGTTTTTAAAAAATTATATCTGTTGTAATATTGTTAAAACAATACTCGAAAGTATTTTTTTTAGGAATCTTAAGAATAAATAGCTTATGTTTAAATCATTTATTTTTTAAAAATCTATGTATAATTAAAAAGAAATGTTATGAAAAAAGATAAAAGAATGTATGTGGATCACTTAAAAATGTTTTATTTTTAATTTTTTTTTATAGATGGTGGAGCTTCAATCATTAGTATTCCTCACAGGATTGTAATCTATCATTATAAATTTGGACATTCAGTAACAGATGTTAAGTTCAGCCCCAATGGAAAGTAATGTATTACTACATATTTTATTGAAATTACTTTTCATTTTAATAACACTGGTCAACATGATTTTTGTCTCTTGAGTACCAATAGTTGTACTTTATGCAGTTTTTTACCGTGTTTTCAAATATGTATTCAGAATTTCTCCATCACCCACAGTTTTTTTTTAAAATTTTAATTTCATTTAATGTATTTAAATATTTTTTTACTAAACGACCATTAGTCCATTGTCAAATAAAAACTCCTAGAGCATTGTAAATGTGATGGAACCACATGAGCTAACTCAAATGGTATCATTGCTACTGTTGTGCAAGTTCAGACATGTGCAGACACTTTGGCACCAGACACAACAGACAGGCACAGACATGGTCTAGACTAGCATGCATTCATTAGAAGGATGTCAGTTGTGAGATAGTAGTGAACCAGTAAACACGTAATTGTGAGTGCTTTGTGTCTGGATTGTTGTATGTTACGTATTTACAATTTTTTTTCTTTTACTTTTTTGTTAGTTACAAAATGCATAGAGCTTGTTTAAATCATCATAGCAATTTTTGTTATATATGTGGTGAAGTGACGCTCAAGTCCCAAAGGCGAAACCTTACTCCATTAGTAAAAAAGTGTTATGAACTTTATTTTGGGGGTAAAGTGGGGGACCAAACAAGGACCTGGGCCCCACATATCTGTTGTTTATCGTGTAGTAGGTTTCTCACTGCATGGAAGAATGGCACACGCCATTTGCTATCCCTATGATTTGGAGGAAACCCAAAGATCACTCCCCTGGCTGTTATTTCTGCTTAACAAACTTTAAAGGGATTACGTCAAAATCAAAACATACAGTGGTGTACCCTGACTTGCAATCTGCAATGAGACCAGTTCCACACAGCGAAGAATTGCCCATACCAAAGCCTCCACAACATGTGATATTAGATGAAGGGAGCTCAGATTCCGATAGAAGTAAGAAAGAAACAGTTTGTGGTGATACAACTTTTGAACCAAGCTGTTCATCGGAGCCTCATTTATTGACTCAAGAAGATCTTAACGATCTCATACAAGATTTAAAGTTATCCAAAAAACAGTCAGAAATGCTTGGTTCCTGGCTAAAAGGATGGAATCTTCTTCAAAAGAATACAAAGATATGTACTTATCGTAGTCGTCATTCTCAATGTGGAGACTATTTTTCTGAAGAAAATGGCTTAGTGTTTTGTAATGACGTTTCTTCTCTTATGGAGACATTTGGTATTAAACATAACCCTATAGAATGACGCTTGTTCATTGATTCCTCCAAAGCAAGTTTAAAAGCAGTGCTTCTGCATAATGGAAATAGATTCCCATCACCTGTGGCTCATTCTGCTAGTATGAAAGAAGCATATGAAAATTTTCAATTTATATTGGCAAAGCTTCAATATGCAGTCTAAGAATGGAATATTTGTGGTGATTTGAAGGTAATTGCCCTTATTCTTAGTCTGCAACTTGGCTACGTAAAATACTGTTGTTTTTTGTGTCTTTGGGATAGTAGGGACAGAAAAAACCATTACATCAGAAAAGAATGGCCTAAACGCGAATCATTCATTCATGGACAGAAAATGTGAAACATGATGCATTGTGTAATCCTAAAAATGTGTATCTACCTCCGTTACATATTCATTTAGGATTAATGAACAATTTCGTGAAAGCCACAGGCAATACTCCTGGTTTCATGTACTTAAAACAGAAGTTTCCTAAAATTAGTGAAGCAAAAATTAAAGAAGGGATATTTGTGGGTCCACAAATACAATCACTAATGCATGATGAGAAGTTTGAGGAACTATTAAATCCACTGGAGAAAGCAGCTTGGCAAGCATTCAAAAATGTAACACAGTTTTTTGGGAAATCTAAAGGTGGAAAATTACCATGATATTGTTCATGATCTTATAACATCTTATAAAAATTTGGGCTGTAATGTGTCCTTAAAAATACACTTCCTGCACTCGCACTTAGATTTCTTCCCGGAAAATCTTGGTGCAGTGAGCGATGAGCACAGGGAACGCTTTCATCAGGAGATTTCAGCGATAGAAAAGAGATATCAAGGCAAATGGAATGCTAATATGCAGGCCAATTATATTGTTGGGCCATCAAGAGGGATACTCCACAGGCGAAATATAAAAGAAAATCGTGATTTCTTAATTTCTAGGTGAGTCCGAATGTTCAAATATTGTGTACTTAAGAATGTAGAAAATATTAAAGTGTTTCAAATTATAAATGCCTGTCTCTCGAAAACCTTGTGTGATGAAGAAAAATCGATATCATAATTGAATTCAGGAGAAGAAATGCTATCAGAATCGCATATTTTTCTTTCTGAGACAAAAAAGTTTTCTTTTTTGTTGCCCAATGTAATTTAGAATTTTTCTGCAGACGATCGATCCCCTTGGACATGTTTTTGCTATTATTACCTTGCAAAAAGTAACTCCTTATTTTATAAATCTGAAAAAAAGGTTTTAATTTTTTGTATTTTTATTTAAAGATAAATTTCTCATACATTTAAATTTGTTATTTTAGATATTTAGCAGTTACTAAAGAGAATAAGCTGTTTGTTTATCATGCACCCAGCTGTAATGCAAAGCGGTTCAATCCGTTTGCCTTAGAGAAAGTTTTTGCTTGTGCTCATGACAGCACATTATGTATTGATTGGACATCAGATTCAAGGTGAGGTGCTAAAAGTTTATTTGTAACTGAAATTTTACATGCATTATAAGGTTTAAAAATAATTAAAACAAGTTTAATGTTTTTTCCTTCAGAATTTTGTATTTTCTAATACATTTTTAATACAATGAAAAATTGCACATTTTAGAAACATTATCTTGGTATAATGTAGTTTTATTAATAACTCATATTTAGTTTATCGGTTGTAGGGCATTTTTGTTTTTCTCTGAAATGACCATGCATTGTTTCTAAATTGTAAAGAGATGCAGCATTCCTTATCATTAAATTTAGCAATTTATACACTTACCCTAGATAACATTTTAGAAATGCTAGTTTCCTGTTAACCCTTTCAGGATGAAAGACACAAACACCTGCATATCGCCACAGCCAGAGGGTTTTGTGTAGTTAAGCCTAATCCGATGTAATAGGCATACAGATGTTGGAAATATCATTATCATAAAAGTCGCGATTAACAGAACCATCATAATATATTATTTGTCATTATCACTCAGATTCTAATTTAGAATCGACTTTGCTTCATTCTAATATTTTAAGTTCAGTTAAACATTTTCGATGCTTCTATCTTGTAAAAGTAAAAGAAAATAATAATGTTGTCTACCAGATCTAATTATCCATTAAAAATTACTCTGCAAACCCAATCCAAATGCTCTAACAAAAAAAAGAAAGAATGTGGAAAGCCACGTGATAGAAGTGAAACTTCTTTGGCGACATTGGCCGCAAATGCAGGAATAGATCTAATTATATTAAACTGCTGAGAGAACTTACTTCAATCAAATAAAATTTGAACTTCATTTATTGTATGAAAATATTTTTATTCAATTTTCTGCATCACTTTCCAAGAAATACACAATAGGTGTGTGGTAACTGAAGTAGGATATAAAATTCCTCGATTGCAGTCAATCAAAAAAATGTGAGAAAACTGCTTCAATTGTGGTTCTGTATATTATTTTTTCCTTCTCTAGAATCAGTATTCATTGTCAAATTCAGTGTCCATTTCAAGAATTTAATGAGTGGCTTTGCTTCTTCTGAAGCAACATTAAAGTCTCCAGTTAAGATAATCTGCTTTTAATCATCATCTGGTCCAATGATTGCAGCAGTCTGATGTGTACAGCACAAAAACTTTATGGATAAAGATGATAAAAGCTGCAACAGAGCTACCTGGTGATATATAGACTTTCGCCTGGACTTGTGGATAGTTTTCCTTTTTTTCCCCTTTCATGAAACTCTGTTCCTCTTTTTGTATTTGCTCTAGGAATTCTGACCAAAATTAATTTTAATTCTATGGAAATAAAAATTAATAATATAAACTTAATACATCACTCACAGAAGTCACTGTGTTTGTTTACAAGACACTATCTGTAGCGATTCTGGCGCGAATGTTAGTGGCATATACACAATGCCCCAGACACTCCTGTAACGGGAAGAGCCATATAATGGTAATATTTTGGGTGTTTTTATTAGTTGAAAATGGCATGGTTTATTTTTAAAAAACCACGAAAATACGCCACACGAGTTCATTATGAGAGTAGCAAGGGTACCCACTTAATGTCGCCAATACCTAAGTGCCTTTTGTTCTTTTTCACGGATATGACGCAAATCACGTGGTGTACCCTCCCCGCTCTCTTTTCCTCCCGCTCGCTATCACCTCATCATGGCAGCGTTTCGGGGGATGGGGGGAATCACTACTGTTTGCTTTTTCACTGTTACACAAAACTGGGCAAATTTCCCCGTCACTCCCGTGCCCAAAGAGGTTTCACTTCAATAAATCTCTCATCACTATAAACAAAAACCATTTACTCATTTGAAGAGCAGTCATAAAGCATTCAATTCGGAAACATTCCCTTCCCTTATGTTTATAAAGCAAAAACCATGTGTATGTGAGTAATATATTCAGGAACTGTCAGTGTTTCATACTGGCACGGATATGGGATGTTCGTCCTGAAGGTATTAAGCAAACATTGGCTTACCAAACTTGAAAACAGTGGAGTATAATAATACAAAACATGTTGTAATTAAAATGCTGACCAGTTGTCTAGAATAAAAGGATTATATATGGAGTAAGTTAATTGTGATGAGGTCTGAGTATAAAAAGGCAAAGTATAAATTTCTTCTCTTTTTCTTTCATAATGTGTATTTTACTTCTGTTAGCCATGATGATACTTTGTAGTACACAAAAAATCATTAATTTTTGAAGGAAAAAAAAACAAAAATAATTATCTAGTTTATTATAAATTTATCAAATCTGATGTCAGTGGTAAAATATATTGCTTTAATATGTTATTAATCTGGAAATAATATTATCTTTCTTTCAAAATAAATATTTAAAATATCCAATTAATAATGATTTGTATCATTAATCTTTTCATAAATTTATTTTAGAATAATTTTTAAATAGTTTTAATTTACTTTTATTATTTGTTTTTTTTGTTGTAAATTAGAAATGTTTTCAATATTGTGAAAGTACAGATTTTAAATTGAATTTATTGTATCCTTGGTTGCTAAAATAATTAAAAAACAAAAATCAAACTTTTATTATTTATATTTTACAAAACATTTCTGCGAGGCATTTAGTGAAATTAATGATTTAATGCAGAATTTAAAATGGCTTAATATTTTATTTTTAATTATTATACAATGTAATTACTTATTTCAAAAATTAAATTTTTTTTTATCCAACTCTATACTATTAAAATTTCGGGTATTTTTCTGTTTTGCCGGTGCGAACCTGGCCAAGCAGGCCTTATTAGTAACAACACACAATATACAGATAAAAAATATTATAAATATTAGTACTTATTGTTTTTTAATCTATTTTTGATGTATTAGAAAAGAGACATTATGGATAAGAAAAGACAGCAACTTGTTTTGAAAATGTGGTGGTAAAAGGTTACCAATGGGAATATTTCACTTGGTGTTGTATCACTTTTAGTGTCTATTGCTTGCACCAGCGAAACGAAAAATTACCGAATTTTTATAATCAACTCTTTTTCTGTTTATTATAAAAAAAGAGAATTATGTTTTTAGCTATGTTTTATTTATGTGTGGCCTTTGTTTTATAAATATACACATTTTAAATATAATTTAGAATAAATGTATTTCAGAATTTATTATGTATGTAGATATTGAAAAAAGTTCAATTTGAGTTTTTATATTTAGAGTTTTAGCTGTTGGTGGGGCTGATATGACAACAAAGATATATGCACTCACTCCTTTTGAGAATCTTTCTATATATAGTTTAGGAGGTCATACAGATTCTGTTATTGGTTGTTTCTTTGAAGAAAATTCCTTCAATGTATCCTTCATTATTATTATTATTTCACATCTTAGTTTGATTTCTGTTTCTTTAAAAAGTAAATAAAGTTTGAATTCGTTAAATTTATATAGTTTGGTTTTTTTAAAATGTATTTGTTTTAAATTGGTTTTCTTCACACCCCCTTGAATGCAATTACTACATGTATAAAGAATAAAAATGTGTTCTAGTGTTGATTTATTGTTCAAATTTGGTGAGTGAGAGAGATGAAGGGAGGAAATATTTAGAATTTTTTTAAACAAAACTAAAGATGTATTAATTTTATATTATTGTATTACTTTCATTTGAACGTGTTAAGAAGTTCATTTTTTTGCTTTGCTAAACTATATTTATTCAAAATACATTAGTTTTTGTCAATGCCTATAGTATAGATATTAGTTTTTTTGATAGGAAAGAGAATGTTGTTCGACTATAGTGATAATCTAAGTCTTCTGCATCTCCTGTTTCAAGTTGCTTTATACTGTTGTACATTTATGAACAGTTAAATTTGCTGTCAGTCTTACTTTTCTGTATTTATATTAAGCATTTGAATGATTAGGAAATGATTTGTACTGTTAGGAATGATTTGTACTGACTAAGTACTGTTTAATTCAAAAATACCCAATTTTTATTAATAGATATTTGAATAAAGAAATTCTAAGTAGTAAGGATTAAATTTCCATAGTTAATAAACAGGTTATTATTTTAAATTGATTATTCTTCCTAGATAGTTATAGATACCCCCAATTTCTAATTTTAGATAAAATTACTTTTTTTATATTTTTTAAATCATATAATCTTAGTGCCCCTAAGTTAATGGTAGTATGTTTACAATTCTTAATTTATTATTTCTATTCTTTTCATACTTCTGCTAAGTGCTGCTTTTCAGCCATTGCTTTGCTTTGAATATGCATTTGGGTTCAGAATCTGGCAATATAACTTGTTTATTGTACTCAGATTTAGCGCGGGCTCTGCATTTTTGAAAGCAATTTTTAGGTAAGTAACCTTTTTTTGAAAATGGATTTAGACTTTCTATCCATTATTTTCAATGGGTTCTTGCTCAGTATTATTAACAGAAAGGGGGAAAATATGCTCCACATTAAGTTTACGCTCTTGTGCATAAAGTGAAAACAGCCTGAAACGTAAAGTGCTGTTATCAGAATGAAGAAATTCTGCATGGTGTTCTTAATAAAGTCAGGAAATTTTTTTCCATTTTATTTGGTCCTTTTCATTGTACTTTTTTTGTAAATTTTCATTTTTACTTGTCATGTTTCTCTATACATCTGCATCAGTGCTCTCCCTTTTCTCTAGAAACTTTGTGTTCTTGTTTTACTTTATAATGACTTCAAATTTGAAAATATTGCTTAAATGCCATCTTGATGCAATTTTAAAATCATCACAAAGTTGTGCACCAAAAAAGGTTTTACCACAAATTCAAATGCAAGCTCTATATTTTTAGCATCTATTTCATTGTATTCAATTTATAAGTTTAAACTTGGAAAGTTGGAAAATTCAGTTTGTCCAGATTAATTCTTATAGATCATCAGTGCATTGATAAATGTGTATGATTTTGAGTTCAGTATGCTTATTACTTTAATAATTCTAAGCTATACACTGTAAGCAAAAATGGAGTACTCTGTGCTTGGGAATGCAATATAAAATTAGATGATCTGATACCGAAAGAGAAAATATAGAAGAAATTGATAAAAACTGTAAAGATGAAGATGATATATTGCCTAAAGAAAAAGGTATTTCTAATTTTTATTAAAGAATATTGATAAATTGAGTCATTCAAATTTTTTTTGACCACTGTTCTTTTCATTATTTATTTTTAAGAAAGTTTAATTCTAATGATGTAAGATTTGTATGTATTTGAGTAAAAAAATTAATATATATATATATATATTTTGTATTTTTTTTTGTATTTGAACTATATGGTCATTGCAGTTACATTTTCAAACTTATGTAGCATAACTTTCAAGTGGTAGTGTAGGTTTTATGAAATTTCCGTATGTGAATATTTTCTATCTCTTTTCAAAGCTTGTTAAAAAATGTTTACTGATAATTTAAAGGCACCATATTGATTACAATTTTTGAAGATTTACGTTCAGATAGTTTCTTGATCGGAAATAGATTTTGTCCTAAATTAGTGAATAATGACTTTATTAATATAATTTTAAGAGCTCATTTCATTTATGTTGATTGTTTAAATAAAATATTATAATTTTAAATATGAAATTTAAGAGCTAGGATAGAGGAATGGAATTTACTCCACAATCAATGATTTCATTGATTGGAATTTGTTTATTAGAACAAGAGATATTTATAATTTTATTGTGTCAATTGGTTTTTCTTTGTGTTTAAATATAAAGCTGTGTTTTTATGTGTTACTTGCTGTTTTAGTAGTTTGAGCAGAATAGTATATTACCGTAATTTCGCGCGTGTAGTCCGCGGACTATCTGTGTTTAAAATGCGAATTTTTGAAGCTGCGGACTATCCACCAGTGCGGATAATACGCTGGTTGTTCACGGTTAAAATCGTTTGAAATTTAAAAAACACGCTGTCGTGAACTGCCGATGATCGAGATTTATAAAAGCCAGGATTGTTAGTGAAAGCGAGGAAATCACGACAGTGAAGATAGTGATGCTGAAAATGAACTTTCGAACACTCTTCCCGAAAATATATTAGAACTGTTTAATTCTGATACCGATGAATCGGACTTAGAAGGTTTTCGTTAATGTAGTAGAATGTGTGATTAATTAATATATGATTAATTAGTAAGCACTGTTTTTTATTTGTATTTAACCGTTTTATTTCTGAAGGTATATTAGTAAGGAAGTACTTTTTTTCTATTTATACTTAGTTCTTTATTTCTAAAATACATTAGTATTGCCATATTAAAATAACGTAATTTCAGACGTATAGTCTGTGGACTATTCGGTGGTGCGGACTATCCGACGATTTTTGAAATTTTTTTTATATAAAAATGTGTCTTGCGGACTATACGTGTGAAATTACGGTAGGTAAATATCAATATGAATCTTTTTTTTAACTACAAACTTTTTTAATCTAATCATAATGAATCTTTTTTTAACTCACAAGTAATGCTTTATAAGCTAATTAAAAAAATCTTAATACTTTTTTACAAGTCCTCATTTAAAAGTTTGTTTTTTATATTAAGTAGTAGAAGTTTCTATTTCATGGAAGGAGAATCAAATTGTCTGAATAAGTTGGTAATAAAAAATTTCTGTATTATTTTTACTTTAAAAAAAGTTATGTTCTAAAATCCAATTTGGCAGTCCTAAAATCTAATTTTTTCAATTTGTTTGATGATAAACAATAAAGTTCTATTAATTTATCATACAAAATAATATCAGCTTTTAATATAATTATGAATCCTTACTCTTGTGTTGTATTGATTTTAACTAATCATTACCAATTTTTATTCTGTTTACATGTATTTAGACTTACATATTACCATGAACCATGATATATTCCATTGTCCATTCATTAAAAAAATTTCTCTGTGTACACTCATACATGGTATAAGATAAATCTGAATGACTGCTTTAAACAGTAATTCAATTAGATTGTAATGTAGGGCATATTTGATCAAATAATTCAAGTTTAATGCATTTTTTTGGTTTTTCAATTAACTATTAAATAATACACAAAAAA
>BMAO01035564.1:0-34318 GCA_019973975.1 Trichonephila clavata | reverse complement strand
CTCTTCCTAATTTCGGGAATAACTAACTGTTTTATCCTATTTCCGCACAACAGCTCTTCATGGTACAGGATATCGTTTTCTATCACATATCCTCCTTTTTTTCGCTTAGCAAAATTCCATGCTTCTTGAAGAGTATCGCAACTCTTTTGCTGTTTCTTGAATTTCTCGGGGTTATTTTCATTCTCCTCATCATATTCTGTTATTGTTGTCTCCTGTTCTTCCTCCTCAGTATTTACACTTTCATCTAACAATTTTTTGGGGGAATCTGATCTTAAGTTTACAGCGGCTGTAAATCTGGGATTGTATATTCTCTCTTGTTCTAATAATGCTTCATAAGTTTCAGTATCTAATAATATATCAGCGTTCAGTCTGTCCACAGTTGCCACCACCGTTTTAATTACCGGCGTAATATACCCGTTCGTTACCAAACCAATATCCACTTCTTTTAGTTCAGCCTTTAAACAATCACCAAATGCAGGCTGCAACATTATATATCCTTTGTAATCGACTTCTTTCCCTACTACACTGCTTTTAAACACGCTAATTTGTGCACCTGAATCTACTACAGCTTCATATTCTACTCCACCATAAGAAATTTTTACTATTTTAAGATCAGACATTTTAAAATGAACTGCGCTGCATTTCTTATTTTCCATTAAAACTTCGCCATTGAATCTCGCTGTGACTACTTTGCTTTCATCCTCAACTACTTTGACTTCTGCCACTTGCACTTCAGATACCTTTACCTCAGCAACTTTACTCTCGGTCTTTTCTCTCCCATCTTTCTTATCCCTGCAAAATCTCGCAAAATGTCCTACTCGCCCACAATTGAAACATGTAACTGGTTTTTGGAAAGAATTTCGCTTATCGTATCCACTGCGGTTGTTAGATTCTTGTCTATATCCTTCACTGAATGTATGACATCTTCTATTGAACGTGCCAGGCCTTTCCGATAGGAATTTCTATACGGTTGAGACGAAGTAGCTTTAGTGGCCTGATTATATTGCCTTGCGTTTTCATAATCATCTAACTTCTCAGCAAGATCGTCAACTGTTACAATTCTACCCCAATCATCAATAAAATGTTGTTGTATATCCCTGGATACTTGTTCCTTCATCTGTTCTACAATGACAAGTTGTTTCAGATTGTCAAAATTGTAGATATTTAGTCCCGAAATCCACTCATTAAAATAGTTCGCCAACTCAAATCCAAAATCTCGCCAAGTGTACTCGGTCGATTTACAATGCCTCTTAAATTTTATTTTAAATGCTTCTGGGCTCAATTTGAATCTTTTTAATAACATACTTTTTATATGCTCATAGTCATTTGCCTTTTCCTCAGGTTCCCTGGCAATCAAATTCGCCATTTCTAACGGCAATAGTCCAACAAGATTCGTAACCCAGTCTTCTTCTTTAATATTAACTCTTCGTGCTTGTCTTTCAAACAGTATTAAGTAAAAACTTATATCACCTTCTTTAGGGTCAAAAGTACGCATTAATTTTTGCAATCCAACTGGAACGTGTTCTTGTATTCTTTCATTCTGAGAGTCCATCTCTCTCCTAAAACCATTATTCCTTATCGAAGCTTCTATCCTCAACTTTTCTAATTCATATTCTCTTTCTTGACGCTTAATTTCATCTTCTCGACGCTTTATTTCATTTTCTCTTTCTTGACGCTTTATTTCATTTTCTCTTTCTTGACGCTTTATTTCATTTTCTCTTTCTTGACGCATGCTTCTCTTTCACTTACTATTCTGTGCAGTAATTCTTTCGCGAACGCCTCTTCATACTCTTCACTTGCTAATATCATATTTTTTAAAGCAGGAACTTTCATTTCTTCCGTTACAGTTTCTCCTAATTCTTCCGCCAAACACTTCAAATCTACCTTCAAAGCTCTTCCTAAAAACGCCATTTTACCAGCCGTTGGATATAACTGGAATTCACAATCTTCAAAACAGTTTCGATGTCGCCAAGCTTCACAACAGTTCGCAATTCTTATTCTCTTTCTTGAACCAATTCGAAATCCTCAATCTTCAAAACAGTTTTAAATCCTTAATCTTCGAAACGATTCGAAATCCATTTCGGTTTTCTCGCACAAATGTCAGCCGTGAACCCAATTCATACTAAAAAAAACTAAACTCATCAGAGCAACATCAATTCACCATTTTATTCCAGAGAAATCTATCTACTACATTCTTTTGGCTCCTTGCCAAAGACAAGATACACAAGCAGCTCGTTTAAACCATTACATCATGACGTCACCAATGAGTAATATAATAAATTTACCGCGTGACCCTGACAAATACTTTACAAAAGTTCAAAAAAATTATTAATCCGTTTACATTTAAAATATTTTGCATTGTAATATAATTAAAATATTCGTTCTAATCAAGATATAGAGTTAAAAAATATCTAGCCAAAAAGAATAAATCAGGGAAAAAGAAATAAGAATGGTTCCCACGTTTTTTTAACAAGTTAATTAAGGCGTGTTTGTGTTCAAGTGTCCGTGTCGTAAAATAGCCCCCCCCCCCATGTGAATCATGAGTTGAGTGAGAAATTTCAAAGAAAAGTATTTTAGGGAGTGGTCCTAAGAATTCCTTCCCTTTTCCTGGTCTAGGAGGATCCAATTATCATATTGTAGAACCACACTTTCGTCTCTTTCATAGCAATCCTCCAAATAAAATATCAGAGAAGTTAATTTGAATAGATACATGATAGACAAATCAAAAGTATAAAAAAGCATTCACTTTGAAATTAAGGTAAACAGTGAAAGAGAAAAAAAAGAACGACAAATTAAATTTACATTCAACCGTTATTTTGATTAAATTATTTTTGTTTTTAATAGAAAGGACTGAGAATTATTGGAGTAATCCAATATCATCCATTTTCAGTTTTCATGTCCTTAATTTAATGTTACTGAGTTACACACAGCAAAGATTTTGCCACTTTCTTCTAGTAAACTAAGGTAGTGATTTTTCCCTTTTGTGAGCATAATTTGTGTCCAGGCATAGAATGTTCAATAATACATTAAATTTGAAATAGTATATGGCTGTGAAAATTATGTAAAATCTGAACTTTAAAATAACTTCAGCAATAAGTTTTAAAATTTTAATTAATCCTGAATTGTACACAATTTATTAAAATGCTTTTAAAATTTCAGAAATATAATCCCTGAGTTAGAGTTGGAAAGACAGTAGTGTTTTAAAAAAGAAATTTAAAAACTGCATTCACATATTTGTTTAAATAAAATAAAAGAAACTTAATACACAAAGAAGTATAACATTTCAGTCAACACTGAAATTCTAAAAATCACAGCTTCCTATTGTGAATGTGTGGTGGTGTGGAATTTAGAATGAAATGTTATCTGATTAAATCCTCCACATAAAAAGTATACAAAGATAGCATGTCAAGTTATTGAGATTTTATACATATATTGATAGAAATTTTATACATATGAAACAATTTTTTTTAAAATTATTCAAAACATGCACAACAGTAAATTATAACATCAAATACTTCCTCACTAAATTTTATATATATTGAAATAAAAAATAGTTCAGAGGAATAGTGAGCAAATATTATTCCTTCCTATCAAAAATGCCATTTCAAAATGAAGAGCTGCTTCAATATATTAAGATGACAAAGATTTTGAAGTTCAAAATGTAATATATATATATAGATTTTTTTTACAAATAAATTATTTTATTATAGTTACTGTGGGGTAGTATGTTGGTCAAGAAATATTTATACCAAAATAAACAATTTTTGTTTTATTTTTTAATAATGATATGTTTTTAATACTTATATAAAGAACAAATTAAAATTCAGTATTCATTTTTTGTTACAAAAGCTGCTGAATTGTTCATGGTGCTAAATACTGGCTAAGTTGCAGCCTTAGTGCCAGGAAGAAACAAGATATCAATCATTGGCATGGCCAAGTAATTTTAGCACGTTTTTCACATGTATTTTACAATAATGCAACTAATGAACTTTTTACTAACAAAAAGTAGTACTATTACTTAAAAAAAAATTTTACTTATTAAATTTAAATATGATTCGGCTCATCTAGGGCACAAATGCGACTAAATGCCGAAAACCCGAGATCAATTGGTTAATTATTGGCTGAGAAAAAGGTACGACAAAATATGGAACGAAGACAAAATTTGCTTCCTAATAGTGCTTTTTTTACACTACGTGAAAAACGCGCTAAAAATGGGAACTCTGACAGTTTTAAACATTTGAACAATCATAACTTCAGGTTCTTATTAAAATATGCAGTTATATTTCCATCTACCTCTAAAATTGGCACATCTTATTGGACTAAGTGAAGGCCTTTCTGGACAGTGCAGCATTGATAATTAAAAAAATATATGCTATAAATTTGGGACTAAAACCGAGTAGTGAAAAATTGAAGCAAGCACTGAACATTCGGAACAGTAACGGGAAATTTGGGATAATGTACAATCAAGTTCAAAGAAATTATTAAAGGAATTACACATGAGAAAGAAAAAATGTATTAATCTTTCTTTTTAACAACCCCCAAATTTAAAAAAAAAGGGGGAGGAAGAAAAAACTTATACATTTTTTCTTCATTGAAGTAAAATTTTCAGGAAAAATCAATCTCATTATTTAAAACAAATATTTATATAATTTGTATATCTCAATACATCAAATTCAAATTTTTATTTCAAAAAATTATAATTCAATGAAAGAAAACAGCCGCACTGTCATGTAATAATATATTCTTATTATTAGAAATCTTATTTTTTTTAAAAAAGAATTCTGTATGAAAAAAGCTTTTTTTTTTCAAAACCTATAACAAAACCTCGTTTTCACTGGAATATGTGTTCCAAGCAAAATATACATTAAGGTATATTGAAAATTTAGCATTATTTTCCTGCCATTAATAATTAATTTTGAAGTACTGAAAACTTATTTTAAAATTATCTCTACTCAATATAGCTAAAAAAAATAATAATAATACTGTTTCATGAAATTTACTTTAAAATTTTTTTTAAAAAAAAGTACATTAATACTACTGATGATTGAAATGATTATAATACTATACTTTTTAATAATTGTTTAAAAATGTTTTCAGTTTTATACTACAGAATTGTAAGTTTAATCACACACGTTTTAAGCATAGCTGAAATATGAATCTTATTGTGAACAATGGTTATAATGAATTTTGAACAAAGTAAGAACAGAACTGAAAAATATAAATTATCCCCTTTATATATTAGCTAAATCACAATATAAACATAATTTTGGACTGTTTTTTAACTGAAAAATTATATGGAATTCAAGTCAATTTTTGTTTAGCATAAGCTGAAAATAATTTTAATTCTAAACAGTATTTAAAAGGCAATGCATGTAATATTCCTACCATTTTATAACAGTCAATATGATATAGATAAATATAAAACACATTTTTCTTCTTTTATCATTAATATATATATATATATAATTATTATATTATATATATATATATATATATCAATATTTTTCTAGTTATGTTTCTTAGAATCTGTCTTCTATCATTTAGATTTGTGGGTAGTATAATTTTGTCTTATTATTTTTTTAATTTTGTTATACTATATATATATATATAAGAATTGCTCTAAATGAAAATATGATTTAATTTCAGCTGCAAAAGTTAAAAGGATTTTGTAACAATAATCCTCAAGTGTCTGTTTAGAAAAAATTTGCTAAACCTGATTCAAATGTTATAAAAATTAATAAAAATTTACTAAAAATTGCAAATAATCAAAAATATATTAATAAACTAAAATATTTTACTCTTCTATTTTAAGTCTACAATATAGTTACAGTTCTACATTTGTTTTTCCAGTTTAATTTAATATATTTTTTAAAATTTAATCTTAATTTTTTTATTTTATAAACATACTATATTTCTAATGAACTTGTATACAACAAATAAACAATGAAAACATATTTATATCTTAAAATTCAAACAAAAATTAAAAAAAACATTGAAATTGTTCAGTAGTAAAGTTATAAACAATAAATGCACAATATTTATAATAGTTTATTAGATTCACACATACTGAAACACACACTCAACAAAGCATATCCAAAAAATACAACACATTGCACTTTTTTATTGTAATTATGTTGAAAGTAGCCAATAATTCATAGAGAGCCAAATATAGCAACTCCAAAACAGAGGAATTTGAATTCCAACGCTGTAAAAAAATAGGAATAGGTGCTGCCAACGAAATCGCGCATTACACGTCCGGCCTTATTTGTTCCTTTTATCTATCAGATTTTTAACTATATTCGATTATCTAAAAGATTTCTTGAGCTGTTTCCGAAATCAACTCATAATGAAATAACCTGAAACATATACTTCACAATTAACTTAAAGAAAACAATTTTTAGGAAAATCTGCTTTTCATATTTAATTTTTAATATTTGTAAATTAAAAAAAAAAAAAAAACCAAAGAACTGTGTTACAAACAGAGCCTTGTGATGAGGATTTGTGTCTCAAGTTGTTGAGGAGAGAATGATTTCTGGAACATAGGAGGGGAAAGCAAAAGTGGTGTAGCATTCTGCAGGGTTACAGAGCCAATCCATTCATTCTCTACCAGCAGCTTCGAATACGATGCCTAATAACAGCTCCATTTCTTCTTTAGATGCCTAAACCCAGATGTTCTATGTATAACGTGACCAGACGTCCCTTTTTGAACGGGACTGTCCCTTTTTATACATACGAGTCCCGGTGTCCCCGAAATGAACTCTGGGACGCAAAATTGTCCCGTTTTTGGAAACCGCGCGAAGCTGTTCGGAAAGCTGTATTGAAACTTGGAAGGTCAGACTGTATTGGCAGTTGAAGTTGCAAAAGAAATCAATCAACTAAAAGACAATTTGACTCAGAAACAGACCAATCAGTCTCTTCCACATTTACGGTCTGTCAATTAATGGTGAAATCAAAAGATAATGGTACTTATATAGATGAAGAGTTTGTGAAATGGACGGCTACAGAATTTTATAAATTAAGCCGTGAATATCTGTAGCAGTGAACTTGCTTTCTTACCAAAGTAATAGAGATATTTTATTGGGCAGATTTAAAAAAGGTCACCGCATGGGAAGACGTTCAAAAATCTCTGGATGTATTAATTGAAAAGGAGTATATTGACTGTAACAAAGATACAGAAGTATTTGACGAATTTTCATTAACTTCTAACTACATTACATCGCAAAAAGTAACCGAATAAAAATGATCTAAATGTTTCCACGGAAACTCGTTGGGTGGAAGTGTTCAAACACTTTCACGCCAACAGTCTACAGCATGAAAATATTTCTATTTTATTTGAATATATTTTATGTTTGCCTGCTACAAATGGGCTCCAGTAGAAAGAGTATTTTCTATGATGAACAAATTGTGGACCATCTGAGAAAACCCAGCTACTAATTTCAGTTCTAAAGGTGATGTTGAGAATTAAGGTGAATATAAAAAAAACGTTCCAAGAGTTTCATTCTTACTTAAAATCTTCACCGGCTATATTAAAGCAAATTTGTTCCTCTGATAAATATAAATATAACTAAACATTTGGGCTATATTTTTTAATTCGTAACTTTTAAGCTAACTTTTTCTGAATAAATAAATAACTTTAAAAAAGTGTTTTTTTCTTCAATGTATACCTGTTAATTGATATAAACTAAATAATGTCCCGTTTTGAGTCAAAGAATAAATGGTCACGTTATCTATGTATCTCTTTTTTATAAAACCAGTCAACCGATTGTGTCGACCATTTTCTTCATTTTTTTAAAACTAAGTTTGTTTGCAGCAATGATAAACAATACGATTCGAAATAAAAAGTGCTCAAATGCGAGTTCGTGACTGTGCCCACACAACTACCACGGCCTTGAATAGTCAATGAAATGGTGGGAACAAATAAGACAAAATTTCTATAACATTTTTATTTCAAGTACATAAAGATTTTCAAACTATGCCAGTATAATACGCGTTCTGTGTATTATAATATATGATAGTAAAGATTGCGGTTTCTAAAAATATGCCAATTTTAAATTTTATTTGTCTGTTTTAAAATATAAATATGGTCATTAACCGAGTATATTTTTAAAAGCTTTTATTTAACTTACAATGTATGTATGTATGTATGTATGTATGTATGTATGTATGTATGTATGTAATTTGTTCGGGTGGAATCTTGCAACTCAATTTTGAAGCTGATATCTTCCTCCCATTGAGCTGAAATTTTGTATACACGTTTAGTTTAGATGACAATGCATGTTTTGACCATTTATATTCCGATATTGCAATTAATTAAAAAGATATTAATTAAAAACGTTAAACTAGTTTTGGGCGCCAACTTGGATATATCTGCATTGTTGTAATAATTTTATTGTTACAACAATGACAAAAGTTGGCGTCGAAAATCGGTTTTCAGCCAAACTGGAATTTCATAACGTTGCGCTATTGACAGTATTAATTAACTTTGTCTAAAAAATAATTACATTTCTACAACGTATGCAATTTTTTACAAATTTCTATCTATTTCCTTGGATTTAAATTCAAAACAAAAAAGTAGAGCTATTTTTCAAGTCGATTGCTACATTGTATACCTTTCTCAACGCTGCCAAGTTAAACTGAGATGGAGTATTGAAGAAATTCTTTAAATAATTTATCTAACTTTAATCTATGAAACTCAGACAAAAAATAATTACAGAATCGGAAAGATCATTTTTTTAATGTATCTTACCCATCAAAAAGGAATCCGCTAGGAAAACAATAAGAGAAAAATATTATCTAGAAGTGCAATATATTTTCGATTAAAAAAAATAATTTTACAATAAAATGAAGTAATTTTTTAAAGAAATTTTCTAATTTTAAGCCTACGAGTAATTTAAATATACCTCATTTATCACCAGTAATCTATGCACACACTACGACATGTGTCCTTAAATTTAATTACAAATACAATCTGTTAATTTTATTTGAATTTAATTATTGATTTTTTCAAAATCAAGTTTCTAAAGATGATCTGAGCAATTAAAAAAAATATATTCTTACGTAGAAGATATTCAATGTCCACCAAAAAATTATCATTATTTGATAAAACTTTCTTTTTTGATTACAAAATGCGTTTTTAGTCTTAAGCATTTTATTGATTAATACAAATATTTAAATGCCTTTTGAAGTTTTTAATAAACAATTCAAATTTTCTTCTAATATGTTAGAGAAATACATCCCTTATCTTCAAAATATTTCAAATAAATAATATATTCTTTAAGTTTTTCAAAAATAGTCAAAGTTTTAATTAAACTTTGTCATTTATGAAGATAATCTCACTAAACCTTTTTTTCGTGTGTAGAACAATGTTAGCCAAAATCTGCATGAAGATTGAAAAAATTGCTTAAAAATTACGGATTTAAAAAAATTGTGTTTTTAGTCTAATACCCCATTTTGCGAGAATTAATTCAGCTAAACCAGGGATGACGAACCAGCGTTCAATGAGTTGAACAGGCTGAGAAACCTGTCCAGCGATAACTAAAAAGTAAAAAATAAATTAAATGTAAAAAAACTTTTTTAAGAACAAGCTTTTATTTAAACGCGCTAAAAAGAATAAAATAAACTTTTCCTTTAAAACTTTTTTTACTATCAACTTATAACGTCATTACACAATTTATATGATATAAAAGCTTGTCGCGAGATTTACCTGTGTAGATAAACAAGTAAAATAAATAACTTGACCTGATTGATTTTGGTTTTTAAAAATTCAAACTAACTAAATATGAGTACTTAAATCTTGCGACAAGCTTTTATATCATATAAATTGTGTAATGACGTTATAAGTTGATAGTAAAAAAAGTTTTAAAGGAAAAGTTTATTTTATTCTTTTTAGCGCGTTTAAATAAAAGCTTGTTCTTAAAAAAGTTTTTTTACATTTAATTTATTTATGTTATACGTTGACATTTGTGTCCATTATATTATAATCTCTCCTTCACACTTTTTGTAATGGCATGAATTTGTATAATTTTTTTTAAAATTTTTTCTTCATAAAGTTTTGGTAAAATTTTTTATCATTCGTGTAATATTTAAACTTTTGAAATTTTTATAAGGTTGATTTCCCTTTGTCAAAGATTTATCAGAAATTCATTAGCTTCAACTAAGTATTTGAATTTACAGAACTGAGCTGATTATTAGAAATTGTAATCGTTCATTGAGAATGTTCATTTTAAAAAATAAAGTAGAATTGGTTACTTTAAAAAAATGCGTGAAATTGCGATTAATCGCAAAACCGAACTGCCTGGACAATTGAATATGATGAAATGTCATTTGTATTTAAGTTTTTAATTTTTCTTAATTTCTATTGCAGCTTTCTTATTTTATAAATATATATTCAAGGGCATTAAAATTGAAGCAACAAGAAGACATTGAGCTGATATCACGAAACTTTGCAAAGTAGCTCTAAGTACACTGCTGGCCACCGTAAATGCAACACCAAGAAAGATAAGAGATAGCACAACAAAATTTATTTTGTAGATAACATGTTGACCAAGTATCAAATGATTAAATTTAGAGACTTCTGTGAAGTGCCAGAATCAGTAGCCAGAGTAGCCGACATTGTTGGAGATCATCGCTGCCACACGTCTTGGCATTGATTCAAAGATACTTTGGATGTGTTCTTGGGGTACAGCAGACCAAGCAGCTTCCACACGTTGCCAAAGTTGATCTGGTGTGGAAGCTGGGGGTGTAATCTGGGTCAATCATTGAGCAACCATGGACCACATGTTTTCTATCGGCGAAAGATCCAGAGAGCGAGCCGGCCAGGGAAGCAATTCACACTGGTGATTGACGAAGAACCTTTGGACAATGCGTACCACGTGTGGTCGCGCATTATCCTGTTGAAATATGGCTGTGGCCAAGCCCTGAAGGTAAGGAAGGACAATTGGCTCCAACACCTCGGAGATGTAGCGCTGTCTGTTTAAAGTACCGGCAATGCGTACTAGAGGAGTGCGAGAGTGATATCCTATACCGCGCCCCATACCATAATGCCCGGTGCACGACCAGTGTGGCGGTGCATAACGGAGCTGTTCAGCATCTTCTCTTTACGGTGTCTCCAGACTCGAATCCGACCATCGTGGTGTTGCAGACAGATGCGTGACTCGTCAGTAAAAACAACTTCATTCGATTCTGCCGCCCACATCCTTCTTTCATCCCACCATTGGCGGCGGAGACGTCTGTGGTTCTGCGTCAAGGGTAGATCAAGCAATGGACGTCTTGCGGACAGACCACTCTGCTGTAGACGGCGTCGAATGATACGCGCAGACACTGAATGATGCGCTACAGAGTCAATGTGCTGTGCTATGGTTCGGGATGTGACTGAGCGATCCGTCACTGCTATGCGCACAATTTGCCTGTCCTCACGGGAAGTGGTGCACTGAGGTGGATGCGGTCAACCACGTCTGTCCGTCGTACTCTCCTGCATCCGACGGTCACATATCCGCATTACAGTTGTTTGGTTTCGTCCAACACGACTACCGATTTCCCTGAAAGAAAATCCACAATCTCGGTAGGCCACTATCCTTCCTCTGTCGAACTCGGATACTTGATCAAAAGCTGATCGCTGTTTTCTACGAGACATAACTGATCGTTTTTTGAAAAAACCACAAGGAAAACACAATTGCCGAACTTGAAATCGTCGAAATCTCCAAGCCTTAAATAGCGCTTTGAGGTGGCGCCCCAGGCGTTCGTGATGTGTGTCTGCGCTGAAATTCTACTCATTTGCATATCTCACCTCCGCTAATCCGTGTTGTAAATTTCATGTTATTTGCGTGCTTTCTTCAGGGTGTTGCATTTACGGTGGCCAGCAGTGTATCAAAAAAAAAAATTGCAAAACATTTCAGTTTTTCTGAATTAAATAATTTATTAGCAAAACAAAATCCTACATTAAAGAAACATGCATTAGTAATATATGCTCGTTTTTTTTTACTTTACTAAAGGTTTAGGGTTATAAAATGGTTTCTTGCTTTTGGGCTTATTTAACCCTTTCTACCGATGGTACTTATAAGTTCCACTCACTTTAAAGTTACATAGAATAACCATTTTTACAAATACTCTGACGATACTAACAAGAATATTCTTTTAAATCCATTCTTTCAAGATATATGGCAGCACGGGTTGTATGACGAGTATTTTAGCGGGGAACGCGAATAGTTTTATAGCAGAAGTTGCGTCTTCAGCTGACATTTTGATTGGATTGCAAAGCTTGTCATTTTTGTTCCCAAAAAGTAGTAAATGTCAAAAGGCAAGTGTCTTATTTTTTTATATGTTAAGGAAGACCTTAGAAAACGATTTGACTATTTATTTTAAGAGAACAGTGTATATAATTAATTTTGCATTTGAATAACTTTGTGGTACTTATAAAAGCCGACAGCACACTGGGTGTTGGAGAAAGAACTTTGTTTTTTTACTCCGTGTGGCTTATTGTTTTTTGTTGTAGAGTACAATAGACTTATGCTATTTTGTGCATTTCTTTTAACTTAACTTTTTGTTTGCTTTTTTATTATTTTATTTTAACATTTTCAAAACAGTTTAAACTTTAAATCTGAGCTTGTTTTTTTTTTCTTTTTTTTGCCACACAATTAAATGAAATATTTATTTTTATTTAAATAATTAACAACATTTTAATATTCTTATGTGTAACTGATATTTAACAGTAATAGGAGATTTTCAAAGTTCTATTATTATTATTATTATTTTCTTTTCTTAGAATGTCTGGAAAAGAGAAACTCTGTCTTCAAGAAGCTTTGGATTTATTACAGAATCTACTATCTGAAATCAATGATGTACTAACAGATGATTTTTTAGATGAAGAAGTCCCAGCAATTTATCTCCTGGAATTTTCGTTAGATTCTTAGGATGTGACGATCAAGAGACTGAACTCAAGGTGCAGTAGTTCATGTTAAGAAAACACAACATTTCCTACCCCAGGATGCAGTACTTTAAAAAACATTCAATCGAAACCTCTCTCACAATGCACAACTTGTAATGAATTTCTGTGTACTAATGGGGAAAAAAACTGTTTTTTTTAATATCATCAAATTAAGTTTATGTGTAAAAAAGTAAATATATTTTTAAAAATTAATAATATTTAAAAATAAATATTTTGTGCTGTAAAATATTAGTGCTCCATGGTTATTAAGCATTTTTAAGAGTTAAAACTGCGTTAAAAAAGTTATTCGGTCTTTTCGCATTATGAGAATGTTTGAGACCTTTGTGAACTGACGGTACTTTGAAGTACCAATTTAATTAATTAGCTCTAACGAATTAAATTTCCCAAAGTTGAGTATTTTATTTATGTATATCCCTTAATTTTCAATGCAGTGATTCAAATACAAAATATTGCATGAAAAAATTTACAGTAAATCATAATATGGTAGATAAAGAGTTAAAGTGAAGGCTGGTTCTGTTTACGTTATTATCAGATATGCAACAGCCAGTTTCTCCTCAAGCCATTTGTGGACGCCATATGGAAGTGAATCTGCAATACAAGGCCACTTTTCATTTACAGCCTTAAACATCGAAACATCAGCAACTTCGACTTTAATGGTATCACTCTAGAGTGACTCTAAATACTACAAATTGGCAAAACGTGGTGTTTAGTTATGAATCCCCGCTCTTTTTGGAGACAGATGATATCAAATGAGTGTGAATGGTGCAGTTCAATCTACGCTGTCTGGAGACTCACTGCCAGCTCAGAAAATGTAACGGTAAGAAAGGTCATTGCCTATGATAGCTGGTCAACCTTAATTGTGGTACATGGAACCAATTTGGACTAGTGCTGGGTTGATGACATTTTTCGACCAGAAGGGAGACCTTTTCTAAATGGTCTTCCAGAGACAATTTTTCAGTAAGATAGTGCGTGTCAGCATACACCTCGAATAGTTCGAGACTTTTTACGTCATATTCAGACTTCATATTCAGCCCAGACTTGTCCTTTATAGAATATCTATGGGAACGGTTGAAACGATAGATAGCACCGTGTCACTCTGTGCATGATTTAGTGCTGGTTAAGGGTCCATCTGCCTCAGGACAACATTCGATTTCTAATCAACATATTACCATATCGTGTTGCTGCATGTATTAGAACATGAAGTGGCCCGACGCGCTAATGAAGTTGCACTGTATTTCTTTGAATATATATACTGTATACATTTCATTATCTTGATTATGGTATTAATTGATCTCTCTGTATCATTATGTGTATTAAGACTTTCAATCCAAAGCATACTGCTTGGTGCGCTATTTCCAATGTTCCTGAATGTATTTCAAATAAACAAAATCGTAATTTTTATAAACCGTAGTCTTTTTAATTTAATCGAATAATAAATGCTTGTTAAATGTCAGTGAGAAAAGTATTAAACTTCATGTGTTATAATTGTATTACTAAATGTTTTATCCAAAAGCATGAATCATTTACTTTAATTGCACTTATTTCGTTTAAGTTAAAAACTAAAAAAAAATTTTAAATTGTAAATATTTATGATATTTATAATTGTTATAAAAAGATTATGAGTAGGGGACTTTTTCCAAATCGACGCTTTCATGAATATTGGCGATTTTCCCCATTTTGTGTTGTTTCTGGGCAACAATCTATTGGACATTGGCATCGTGACACAGATGCAAGTATGTCTGCCCATTGGCATACATAAGGTTGAAGGTTTGAATGTTGAAACCAATCCAATACATCAAGAGAGATTTTTGATTGTTAAAATAAAGATTACTCCTTGGTGCTTTCATCTACGAGTTTTTCAAAATGTTTACCCTCTTATACTACACTATCTGGCCAAAAGTATCCGGACACCCAGTGGTATGGACTTAGAGCGTCCTGAGGCACATATTAATATGATGTTGGTCCCCTTGTTGCATGCCTGCACACGTTTAGGGAGACTTTCGACCAATTTTTGATAGGTGACCATAGGAATTGCCTTCCAGGCGTCCATCACAGCTGAAGTGAGTGCTTGCAGTGAGGATGGTCGATTTGGCTGGCTACGTAATCTGCGCTCTAATTCGTCCCAAAGATGTTCTATGGGATTTAGATCGGGGCTGTGAGAGGGCCAGTCCAGTTTTTGAACACCTATTTCGTCAAACCACGTCTGTGCAAGCCTCTATGTGTGAATAGAGCAGTTATCCTGCTGGAAGAGAAATGGGCCTTCCCCGAAATATTGCCATAGAGTTGGGAGTTCAGCATTGTCCAGATTATCCACATACATCTCAGAGTTCATGTTTCCAAACACAGGAACTAACGGACCCAGGCCAAACCAAGAGAAACACTCCCACACCATCATGCTTCCACCACCAAACTTAACAGTCGGCACAATGCAGTCACTAAAGAAACGTTTGCCGGGCATCCGCCAAACCCAGACGCGTCCATCCGACTGCCAGACTGTAAAGCAAGATTCATCACTCCAAAGAACAGTTTTCCACATGTCCACAGTCCAATGACAGTGAGCTCTACACCATTGCAACCAATGCTTCGCATTCTGTGGAGTGATGTTTGGCTTGTGAGTGGCTGCACGACAGTGGAATTCCAAGTTTTTTAACTCTCGACGGACAGTCCTACTGCTAACACTAATTTCTGATGAACTTTGGAACTCCTAAGAAATTTCCACCAACAAGGACTTGCGATTTTGTTTCACTGCCCTTTTCAGAGTTCTGCGGCTGCGTTCACCAAGTATTTTCGGCCTACCGGTTCGTTTTTCTGCCGTTTCACTGCCTCGACGTTTCCACTTCACAATTACATCACTCACAGTGGATTTAGGCTTCTGTAGAATGTCCGCAATCTCACGAACTGATTTCCCACAAAGGTGGCATCCCACTATACTGCCACGATCAAACTCACTAAGCTCCTTTGACTTACTCATTGCCTCACAAACGCATAAATACAATCTGACAAACCACTACCAACACTTTTATAGCTTTCAATTACGTATCAAATTGCGTCACTCGCTAGAACCACTTTTTAAAGAGATGTCCGGATACTTTAGGCCAGATAGTGTAGCACTACAAGTATAGGACTCTAGTTCAGTTTGTTTTAGATTAGTTTTGAATTGAACACTTTCATTTGCTAAATGTTGATCTACGTCATCTGAATAGTAATCAATAATAGGGTACACTCTTTAGGTCGGCGTTCTCCTTACTTTGATCTTGCAAATCCTTCAAAAATTTAAATTTCTTACTATATTCTGCATATACTTGACTTCTATTTAAATCAGGGATTAGCTTATCTAATACAACAACAAGCGTGTCCCTTTTCAACTTTTCTGTCCCATAAAAAGCTTTTTCTGTCGATTTATCTGCAAATTTTGAAATAACCCGTCCCTTGTTCACATCGTTAATTTTGTTTCTATACTGGGACTTAATTTTTTGGTTGCGTCTTGATACTCCTTTAGTTTTTTATCTGATTCACATGTACATTGCTCATAAACGATTTTAATGATAATTAACTTATTCCCTTCACAGATGTCTAAACAAGGAGTCTGTAATTTTTTGTTAACTAAATTAAATCTCTCTTTCTAAAATTTCTTCTCAAAATATAATTTAAATCGCAATTTCTCGAGTTTTGTTAATTTATTAAATAAATTTACTACCTCTTTTCGAAAATCAATCTTCTCATTTTCATTGTCACTAAATGTCTTAAGAAAATATTCATGATTTCACCATAATTATCTTTTAAGGCTGCAACAGCATCGTAGCTAAAAGACCATCTGGTTTGACTTAAACTTTTTAAGGTAAATTTCATTTTAATTTCACGATTTAGAAGTTTCCACCTATGGGTCGAAGCAGAAAAGAAAACATATATCTGTTGCACTAAACCAAAGAGAAGTTCACAATTTCAGTTGCAACCTTAACTGATTCTGCACCAAACAGATTAAGGGAATGTGTGGCACACGGCACATAATTATCGAATGTATTATTTTTTTTTCTTTTAGAAGAGCTTGCACACCATTATATCAATCGGACATATTGGTAGCGTTGTCAAATGATTGTCCCCTACAATTATCCAATGGCAGTCCATTTGTTTTTAAAAATTCTTGAATTAAAAAAGTATAAGTCAGTGTGGCTAATAATCTTAATTAATGAGAAACATCTTTCATACACTTTTCCCCTAAAACAATATCGTAGTACAATAGCAACTTGATCATTGTGGGACAAATCTTGGATTGAATCCATCACAATTGAAAGTACGTCTCATCGTTATTTATTTGAGTTATAATTGTTTTAATGATTTGCTTGTCCATGATCTCAATTATTTGCTCATATATCGCTTTTGATAAGTATGATATTAACGATTTTAGTCATAATTCTCGCTGTTCAATATGTTCACGAATGAATGGGTCGAACTCTCTGCTAGCAGTTCCAGGGCAACGATTAAATTACCAATATGAGGAGAGCCAAAAATTTCCTTGGTACCTCTAAATACTAAACTTCTTATAGCCAAATACTGTACTACCGCAATAACACGTTTGAGGACATGGTGGTAATATTCTGTATCTTTTCTTAGTGGCTCCTGTGATTGCTTATCTAACAAGGGAAGGGTACGACTAAGGAAATTCATTTGAGGACGAGATTTTGTGTAATAGCAGTATTCCTTTAGGGTGTTCAACCACCAATGTAAAGGCCGAATAGAACGTCAGTTCCGAGAAAATAGCCTTCTAAATTCATACTTAGCTTTTACACAATTAAGTTTTATTCAGCTCTATATAGAAATGTAGTGGCATAGGTGGTAGTGAGCCTGCATTCTGCGCGGTCCGTCAGGGTTCGAGTCGTGCGATCGACTAGCTTTGTTTTTTTTTTCAATTTATTTAATTATTTTTACAATTAAATAAATTTATTTAAACAAGGCTTATTAAATATTTTATATAATTATTTTATATTTTAAAAACTGAAACAATTACTATAATTATATAAATATTTATATTATATATTTTATAAATATATTATAATATTAATATATTATTATAATATTAATTATTACAAAATTATTAATAAACAATATTTATTATAAAAAGTATATTATATATTAAATGATATTTTATATAATGATTTTGTATTTTAAAAAGTAAAATAGTCACAAACAGTTTTATAATTAGATAAAAAAAAGTTTTATAATATGTAAGATTGTTTATGATATTTTATTATTGTAATTTTTTTATAATTGTATGAATTATTTAATTGTAAAAATAATTAAATGAATTGTAAAAAAACAAGGCAAGTTTACCGCGTGACTCAAACCCTGACCGATAGTGAGAAATGCAGGTGCACTATCATCTATTCAACTGTATCCCTAGAGCTGATTAAAGCTCAATTGTATAAAAGCTAAGATTGACTGTCCATTCGGCGTTATTACATTGAGGTATGAACATCCTAAAGGAGTACTGCTAATACACAAAGCCTCGTTCCCAAATGATGACGTGTCAACCAAACTAACATTGAATTTTTATGTTCAATAGAACTTTCATGAAATTCTAAAAAATTGTTACGTGTTTTCATACAGAAAAGCCGGTTGTGTACAGAGAATTTGCTTTGGAAAAAAGTTTGCAGGTAAAACAAAAAACACTACTAATACTAGTTGAATAACATAGACAAAAGATCTTTCCAGCACTTGGCCATTTTTAAGTTTTTTAATGAAATAATTATTCGAAAATGATCTCTTTTGCTCTTTGTATTCTCTTACCGAAACAGAATATATATTGTTTTGATCTTTATTTTGAAAAATCTCATTTCATGTGAAAGGATATAATCAATAAAATTATTACTTAGCGATTTAGGCCTCGAACCCACGTCAACGTATTTCTTTAACTGAACCCCAACATTTTGTAAACACTTTTCAATCGGGTCAGTAATGACCCGACCGATATCTTAGATGCTATATCTGGCCAGTGACAGTGCGAGGCCTGAACTTAATGTGGGCAAGATGCATTTCATGAAGCCCTCTGGTGGCGTAAGAAAAGGGGTTATAAAATAAAAAGCCAATTTTTATTTCATGAAGAAAAACCAAACTTTTTACTTGTATTTATTTGGCGCATTAAGCAATAAAGAAGAAATATTACAGAAACAGAAATTTTCTACTTTTAGTTTTGATGAAATCCTTAATGATTGGTTCGTAATTTATCTTAGATGCTATATCTACTTCAAAAGGTAAAACTGCCAAAGCTGAAAGTCTTTCCTGACCGATTGTATTTCTTACAGATTTTGTTATCACTTGTGTTTAATAAGCTCCTCTGAGCAGAAGTGATACTTACAGGTATTGTTAACAAAGTTCGAAAGACAACGTAAATATTCGGGAAAATTTCTTTAAAATTTCTCTCTATGACATATTGGAGCAGATGTTTCATGTCTGTAATGGTGTTGGGTAAATTTGGGATCCTATTTTGTAATTCTTTAAATAATTTGTAAGGTTGGGAGTCACTGCTCTCACTTATTTGCAGGACTGTGTGTAAATCTTGAGTTTTTCAGTATTTGCTCTTTTGGAATATTTTTTAACTTGTTTAAGTCATAAAGAAAATCAAAATTTTCAAAATGATTTAAAGACATAAAGCTTGAACCCGTATTGATTATCACATAATCAATCATGGTATTAAAAAAAGTCTGTTTCATTCCGACTTGTAAGAGACTCTGTAGTTTGTCGCCGCCTTCATAATCAAACATTCTTTTCTTTTTGGCAACCCTTTTATTTTAAAAATCTTTTGGCAAATCCTAACTGCTTTTCTCAATAAACTTATGAGTGTTTGACAAGCATTTTCCGAATCCAGTTTGTCGATATTCTTTGATCCAGCTAAAAATGTTCGCAAATTTTCAAGAGTAATGGATAAAATGGGCTTGTACAATACCATAATTTGCTTATAATATTTTGACACTCGTTAATAAATCATACCATACATGTAATGATACGATAAATTTCACACTGAACATTTCATTTAAAATGGAATTGCAATCACTAAGTGTGCCGGATTGTTCCGTTTGGTTTTTTTAAGTTCTCTATGCATTCAACCAAATCATCAAATTGTAACAATGCGGCCTTCGCCGCCTCGATTCTGCTTTCCCACCTTGTGTCTGTTAACGGCTTAATAGTCAGCTTTAATTTATCTTTGGTAATTTTCCAGAGTTTGTTGGAACTTGAAAATAGCTTCTGAATAAAACCAAAAAATGTTTTCATTGCCACTGACGAATTAGCTGCGTCTATCAATCACAGATTCCAGCTATGACAACCGCAAGATGTGAAAAATGCCCTTGGATTTATATTTTATATTCGAGTTTTAACTCCATTATTTATGTCTACCATATTTGCACCATTGTCGTATTCTTGCCCACGACAGTTCTAAACATCTAAGCCATTTTTTTCTAGCTCTCTCAGTATTGCATTGGTCAATTATTCTCCAGTCATTTTAGTGACTGCAAAAAATATGATCAAGTTTTCCTCTATACTTCCAGTTGATGTACTACAATATCTTAAAATGACCGACATTTGTTAAATTCTCTCTACTACAGTCTTTAGTGAAGTCAAGTAAAAAAGAATAATATTTTGCCTCTTTTCACCCCCCAATCACTTCACTGGTAACTGTGTTTGACATGATTGTGATCATTTCGAATATCATGGCTTAGATAATGGTGTGCAAGTTGTTTATTATCAATGTGATTTATGTGTTCCCGTAACGTAGGATCATATTTAGATATCAATTTAAATAGGTCTATATGAAGTTTCCAGAATTCTTATTGTCTTTGTTTTGAGAGATTCTCTGTGATCTCTGAACGCCAGATTATGATAGGCTAAGAAAAATTTATGATATTAATTAATCTCTCAAACAAATTGTACCAATGTTTTTGAGATTCAAGAATTCACCTTTCATTTTCTCGGTTTAATGTTTTTCCGTGATTTACTCCCTTCTGTAATGTTATCCATTGGAACAAATAGGCCATATGTTCTTTAGTATTCTCATGCTGTGTGAAATACTACTAAAGTGTTTCCAAATACAGCACACTTCCTGTACCATTTGAGTTTGATTTGTCAAATAGTCTGAATGGAAAACAGAAAACTTTATTTTTAGAACTTGAATAAACCAATCAGCGACGAAGTTGAGTTTCACCATTATTTAATTTTCTTGAGAAATGAAAATTCAAAAATTGTCCATGATCATTATCTCTCTTTAGGATAATATTAATCACTGTTATTTAACTGCTGTGGGAGACCGCTTTGAACTATATCATGACCGATGAGCATCTGTCATCGGAAACGTACACAATCCCGGGTCAAAACTGTAAAATGCTTGTTTCACTACATCACTGGCATCTTTATTCACACGTGAAGAACTAATCTCAATCTTTTCTTCTTGATTGTGACTTATATTACTCAACGTAAACACATAAATCACAATGTCAGATTATGATTGGCAAACTTTTGATCCTATTTCTATTTCCGATTTTTGTCGTTCGGTATCAATAGTTGGTGCATCTGGAGTAACTCCCAAATTCAACAGAGACTCGGATACAGGTAAATAATGTTGAGAAGTCGAAGGAACCTATTAATTTGATTCTGCACTGCCAGATTAAGACTGACCGAGAAATTTCACCATACCTGAACTTTAAACCTGGTTGAATACGACTGTTTCCGCTTTTATTTTTATTTTTGCTGCACCAGATTCCTATTTTCTCCCTTTATCTATATCTCTCTTAGTGAATAAGCCTGACATGATTGATAAATTATAAAAAATGCCAGTGCCACTATTGTTTATTCTCACATTAAATACTTTTAAAATTTATAACATGATATAGACATATGAAGCGAGATTGGATCTGCATGCGATGCTTTAATTGGCTTTCTAATGATGGGAAGTCCCGAGCCACGCTCCATCTCTGATCGGGGACTCAGAGTGCGATAGCAGCTTAACACCAGCTAATGTTACCATACTAAATATGAATGAATGAGTGGAAACGCGAGAAAGTGTAGAGAAATTTTTAATAAAAGAAAACGGAGAACAATATGTTCACGAATTATTTATTCATATGTTTTCTTGCACCGCTAAATAGAATTTCTTTTTTAAAAAAGTCGATATATCAATTTTTCGATATTTTATGGCGAAAAAGAAATAGTTGAGAATTTTCTAATTTATTAATTATAAGAAACCCTGTGGTGAGCACTTTTGGATTTTCCTTACTTTTCGTTAAATTTGTTTCGGCTTTGAGGCGCAAGGCCCTATGCACAACGAGACCGTGGGCATTGGCCCACACCGCCCTCGCCTTACTCCACCTCTGCATCTGGCTGAATAATATATTTTTTCAAAAGGCTGCTGGTCATCGAGATCTTGCATATTTTCATCATTAATATTTGATTGTTGTGTTTCTCCGTTTTCTTTGGTAAGTTCCTTTCCCTTTCTCTTGCTAAGGTATCTGCGTTTGTTATATTCTTCTTACTTTGTTCCATTGTAAGAAAGTTGAAATCGTGAAGCATTTAATTTTTTCTTTTTCTCGATTTAACAGTAATTTTCATTTTTATATTTTCTGCCTGGCATATTTATATTGTTAACTAAGGACATGATTTTCCTGAAAATAAATTTAAAAGTTTCGGTCATAAAATTACGATAACACTAGGACTTTGCTTAATAAACTAAAAATATTCTAACAAATTTTTACAAAACAATATGGTATATTTCTGTGATAATTTTAAAAAAGTACCTAGTTTATTTTGAAAAATAAAATTCACTGTCTCTACTCGCTAAAACCTAAAAAAGCTGATTATTATTATTTATTGGCCCATCAGTTTAAAGGGAATTTTTAAAAAACAGACTTCAGAATATATTATTTGCCCCACTTTAAATAAATATTGTTTTTCGTTGTTATCCATTATTTAATATTGCTATCTATACTTAAGAAAACCCCCGATTTTTTTTTGAAAATCAAGACCACTTTACTTTAATCCATAATATTCGTGGGAAATCTCCATAATCCACATAAAATTATTATTATTTTTTTCCATCCTGTGTGTGTACAAATATTTAAGTTACTCATCAGAAATTTTAAAACAACATACATATTTATGGGAAACCCTGATGTTTTATATCTTTAAAAAATTAAAAATACAGAATCACTTCAATATCAAATGTGTATTGGTACTTACTTTGTACAAAATGAAAATAACTCATTTTCATTTAAAAGAATTTTTACATCTTATACCTTGTTTAGAAATAAAATATACACATATGTATGTAAAAGTGTTTTATTAAATAATTCAAGAGCTTTAATAAAAATTTTATTAAGTTGATACAATAATAAAAAAATCATGTAGGATTGCAAGGAATAAAGAAATTTCAAAAAGGCATTAGCAAATTCTAGAGTTTTTTTTAAAATTGTGTTAATTTGTTTAATAAAAAAAATGCTAAAATTTTGAATGTTAATTTAAGATAAATATATTTATATCCCTAAAGAACTCTGAATGTGGAATCAATTTTTTATATGAATCAAGTGGTGCAGATAAGAAATCATTTTACAGTTACCCCTTTTAATAAATCCAATCTTCTAAGAGTCGTGATGTTTTGGTTGATAAGAATTCTTGATTTGCTTACGGGAATAATTTAGGATTTATTTTCACTATATTTACATAAGGGATTTTATTATCTAGAGCAGAAATGAATTTTCTTATACTAATCACTAACTTACGCAATATAAACGCCTTTTTGTAAATTACTATTTTTTCGAAAAACTATAAATGAAAAAAAGAGAAAAGTAATTAAATGTGTGAAATAAAATACCGTACTGCAAGTATATATTCTTTTCCTATCTTTCAACTATTAAATCGAGGGGAGTGGACTCAGTTTGAAATGAAATAATCTTTGTTGAGAATAATAAATCAGCTCTGAATAAATATAATGGAGGAAAATTCAGTAAAGTATTTGAGTATTTCGAAAAACATGAGTGATTATATCCTTTAGAAATAAAGATAATAATAAAGATAAAACAAATAATAGAATTAGAATAAAATACGTGAAATTTCTGGATTAGATAAATAATTACTTTTCAAAAAAATTAAACTACGATTAGTTTGATATTTATATTTTGTATTTGTAAAAATATTGTAATTTACCTTCGTTTTTAAAAAATAATAATTATTTGCTTTAAAAAAAAAAACTTGAAATTTAACTTATTTGACAAATGCATAAAGTTTTTTTTTATCTGATTTTGATAAAAACAATTTTTTCAAAGTGAATTCGAGAAATCGTTAAAACTACTGCTGAAACACTGGTAATATTTGTAGAGAACATCAGCGTTAAAAAGAAGCAGAATATCAGAAATGCAGTGTATTACTACGCGGAGTTTTCCCGTGAGGAGAAACGTACCGCCTATGGTTAATGCAAACCGGTTCCTCTCAAGGTTAAGTTTTGGCGATCGACCTTTAGCTAGAAAAGAGAATTTGGTGGTGGTAAATCCCAGCCCACGTTATTGAAGATTTCCCCTCCAAATCAGTATATTATTCTAAATTAGAATTATTATTGCACAAAAATAAATGGCTACACTAATAGTGCCACTGTGTTTGTATAAATGCTCGATGCTCGTCGGCGCCGTCCTATGATAGAGTCATTGTCTATTAATTATTAATTTCCGCGTATTCGATGGTAGGGCGGAAAAACAAAAGTAAATTGCTCTTTTGCTCTTGAAAATAAAAATAAATTTTATATGGTATTTCGGATATTTTATTTTTTATTTATATTTTTCACTGGTTTATTTTTTTTTATTTTTTTTTATTACTATTTTGATTATAAGCATCTTTTTCTGTTTGTTATCTTCAATGGGGAACGGAGCCCCTATAACCCGAGGGCCCTGGGCTGCAGCCCATACGTAGATCCGGCCCTGTGTACCACATTTATTTATTGGATTTATTTCACAAAAATAAAGAGAAATGCATAATTAGTACCAAAAGGTATTTTGCATTTAAGAGTAAAATATATTATGAATAAGTAAATAATAGGAATGATACAACAAATACGAAATTTTAAATAACTGTATATATAATTACAAATTTTTAAATTAATGATCTGTTCATACGTTTTGCATAAAGATTCAACTTAATATTAGTAAAAATTCTCACATTTGCGATATTTACATAAATATTACAATAAAACTAAAAAATGTAAGTACAATAAAAATATTTAACAAATTTTGAAAGTATTATAACCGTAAGATAGAAAAGGAATTATTATTTCTTTATATTAAATTACTTCTCTCTCTACTTATTTTTTTATCGAGAAATTATAAGGTATAAAAATTCGCTAAAGCGCCAAACAGGCAACCCTGCATTTCCTTTTCATTACATATACACCAATGAAAAGCAAAAAGTTTTTCTTTGAGTGAGCTAAAAAGAATGATTGTGGCAGTAAATAGGATCACATTTCGCTTTACTTTTAACATGATGCCATGGACGATGTGTGAAGTGGTTGATAGGTGACTATCGTTTGATTGCAACTTTTTCAAGCGGATCCGAATTGGTGAGATCGTTCCTCATTAACTTTTTTCTTCTTTTTTTGAAAGTTATTTGGTATAACTTTTCATCTGACTTTGGAGACTTTTTTTCTTAATTTTAAATCATACACAAGTTGGTGTATTGATTCAAAGTGGAGTGTTGGAGTGAGATAGAGAGAAAGGGTGATTTTTCTCGCCCAGGGAATGATATGGAGGTGGAGACTACCAATACAGACTTAACATTGAATAGATATAGAAGCAAATTAACTGATATGGAATTATTAGCCAGGTTTGAGGAAAGTTTGAATTTAAATACTACCCCAAATATCACAATTTTCTTAAAATCGGAAAATAATTTTCAGTGTGGTAATCCACTTAAATTAAAGGAATTAATAATGAAAAATTTCACAATCAAGAAAAATATTCAAAGTATTAGCAAAACAAGAAATTCAGAAATTATAATCAAAACAAATAGCTGCGTGACCGCCAAAGAAGCTTTAAAAATTAAAGAAATTAATGGATGTAAAATTTTTTCTAGATTATCCTTTATTGGCCTAAGTACAAGTTATATTTTACAGGGAATAGACACGGAATACACAATAGATGACATAAAATCTGAACTTGAAAATAACAATCACGCAATTTTGGACATCCAACGGTTCACAAAAAAAAACAGAATCAGGATACAAACCGATCAAAACAATTAAAGTAACCCAAATAGGATGCACGATTCCTGAAAGAGTATCAATAGGATTTGAAATGTTTAAAACTAGCCTTTTTTTTGAAAAACCTAAACAATGTACTAAATGTTGGAAATTTGGCCATATACACAAATTTTGTAGAAGCTCAATTAAATGCCGTGTATGTTCGCTAAACCACTCTGAAAACGAGTGTAAAGAAATAAATACAAAAAAATGTAGCTGTTGTGGAGAAAATCATGAAGCTAACGATAAAAGCTGTAAAAAATATCAGGAGGAAGTCGAAATCTTAAAAATTAAAAATAAGCAACAAATCTCGAGAAACGAAGCAGTCGAAAAGTTCTATAAAGAAAAAAAAACCTCATTCTCGGCCATAACTTATAATAAACAAACTGAGAAAATAGAAACCCTTGAAAAAAAGTTTCAAGAATTAAAATTAAAATTGGAAGAAAATAACAACATTTTTGAAATGAAATTGGAACAAATTGTACAACGTTTTACGGCAGAGCTAAACGCGATGATAAATCAAATAAATTTAAAATTTTCATCCTTGATGAACACAATGGAATCTTCGCTAAAAAAAATTGCATCCAATATAACAGTTTCACAAGATAACGACTTTCGAATTAATAGAAAAATAAATGAAAAAGTAAAAAGACTAAAAAACTTTTCAGAAAAGAGAGAAATTAATTTAGAAAGTATAGTAGAACAAAATAAAATTTAGATATAAATATACAAAATTTCTTGCATCCTAAAAAATAAAAAAATAAATAAATAAAATAAAATATTAATCGGTTTTCTTTTTGAAAATTTAAACTATTTCGTAGTATTGCTCATTTTCCCCCTTTATATCATGAATATAATCCAATGGAATGCACGTGGAATTAAAAACAAAAAATCAGATATTCTATTCACGCCAATTTTTCAAAAAGCAAGCATTTTAATAATCCAAGAAACTTGGCTACACCCTAATGATAACTTCACAATTCCCAATAAGAATATATTCCGAATCGATCGAGAAAACAGAAGAGGAGGAGGATTAATGATAATTTTAAACAAAGATATTAGCGCAATAAAAATATTCTCAGAAATTAACGAAGACTTAGAAATTCTATTAGTCAAAGTTCAGATAAATACAGTTCCTATCACAATTTTTAATATTTACATCCCACCGGGTAACTTTAAAGATGACAGTTTATCAAAAATAGCTTCATATATAGATAATCATAGCTTAATATTGGGAGATTTCAACGCATCTCATGAAATATGGGGTTCAAAAAACTCAAATATGTCTGGGAAGAAGATTTTTGATTGGATTATTGAAAATGACTTAATTTTATTAAACGATAAAAGCCCAACTTATCTCCATTCATCGGGAATTTTTACATCTATAGATCTTTCATTATCATCTATAAATTTAAATTATGATATGTCGTGGTCCACAAGTACCGATAATTTTGGAAGTGTGTGTGTGTGCCCATTTCCCTATTATTATTAATTACAAAAGAACAAACAGCTCAACAACAAATAATTTTAGACAAAAAACAAATTGGAACAAATTTATTAATCTTATTCAACAAAAGCTAAATTTGGATGAAAATATAAATATAGATGTTGTAGAAGAAATTAGAAAAGCCCAAATCTTGTCTCAGGAATCAGAAAAAAATCAGATAAATTCAAGAGCTCCATGGTGGACAGCAGCATGCGGGTATTTAAGAGCAAAAAAAAGAAAACTCCTTAAGAAAGCTAGAAAATACTTCAAAGAAGAAGACTGGATAAAATATAAAGAAATAAGTGCAAAACTTAAGCGAACAATAAAAACCTGTAAAGAAAACTTTTGGCACAAGACATGTGAAAAAATCTCTTCTCCTAAAATTCTTTTTAAAATAATTCGTATAATCAAAAATAGAACAATTTCGAACTATTCTTCATTTAACATCATTGAGAATAATGGAATCATACTAACAAACGAACAATCCCAAGCTAATTGTTTTTTAAAACATTACGCAAAACAAAACAATAATAGTATCCAAAATATTTTTATTCCGGACAATAGCCAAGATATTAATAAACCGTTCTCTTTAAAAGAATTAAAAATAGCAATATCTCATCAAAAAAAACAGCAGTCCAGGGCATGATAAAATTTCTCTCCAAACAATCAACCACCTCCCCATCAAAGCAATAAATCTTCTCCTGAAATCCTTTAATGACAGTTGGTCTTCTAGTCAAATTCCAAAAGATTGGACTCACGCAATTATTTTACCATTCATAAAACCTCACAAAAATCCCAAGGAAATAGCGTCATATCGCCCAATTTCACTTACCTCAATAGTTGCCAAATTAATAGAAAGAATGATCCTACACAGAATGTTAGATTTCAGCTTTCAAAATAAAATTTTTCACGTAAATCATCATGGCTTTTACCCCCACAGAAGCAGTATTAATACGATTCTTCAACTTCAACATGATATCATACTGGCTAGAGAACGTAAGGAATACTTTATTCTAGTAGCATTAGATATTAAATCAGCATATGACTCAGTGTGGCCAAGTGGTCTAGTTTCTAAATTAAAAAAAGTTGGATATTCAGGTAATTTGCTACGATGGATTCAAAATTTCTTGCATCAAAGAACAATTCAAATTAAATGGCGGAACAATTTTTCGAAAATCAGCAAAAACAATTATGGTGTACCTCAGGGTTGCATCTTGAGCCCTTTCCTATTTATGATTTATATGGCAGACATTTTTGAAATTCAACACGACAGCCATCTTCTGGTCTATGCAGACGAACTTTTTTTATATAATAGTGGCACAAATTGGAACAAAACAATAGTCGAATTACAAATATCTTTAAACAATATTTCAACCTGGTGTAAAAAATGGAAGTTGTCCACCTCTCTAGAAAAAAGCAGTTTAATCAACTTTTCCAGAAAAAGAAGTACAATACCTCCTATACTTAAAATATGTGACAAACCATTCCCGAAGTAAAGTGTCTTAAAATTCTAGGATAGTCTTCGACCCCAATATCACTTGGAAAAATCATATTATTTACCTCAGACAGAAAGGTTTTAAATATTTAAATGCAATCAAAGCATTATCGTCCCCTAAAATAGGAACAAGAACTGATACTCTTTTAAATATTATTAATGCTACAATCCGTTCTATTTTTGACTATGGAAGTCAACTTTTTTCCTTTTCAAGCAATAGCAATAGACAAAAACTAGAACCAATTTACAATGCTGCATTACGTTTAGCCCTAGGTCTCCCAAGAAACACTCCGATAGACGTATTAAGAGCGGAATCTATGAATGGCAGTATCAATAACCGACATAATTTCCTTTGTCAAAAATTTATTATTAAACAAATAGCATTAAAAGACTGGTCACCAAATGCAAGATTATTTTGGGATATTAATAATAATTTTTATAGATATAGAGAAAAAGAAATCAGTATTTTTCAAAAGTCAATCAACCTGCTCCAAGAACTATGTATTTCTAAAGTAGATATTCTTCAGTGGACTCCTCCTCCTCCAATCTATGAAAACCACAAAATTAACATCTATACTCATGAACTGCCATTTCAAAACAGAGACCTTCCAGATCTCATAGTACAAAATATGTTTAATGATTATATCCAGTCAAACTTTAATGACAGTATTATAATTGCAACAGATGGTTCTAAAAATATTGATCAAACATCAATAGGAATCTTAATCCCCAAGAAAAAAGTTAGACAGAATTACATTCTGAAAGAAATGATTTCCATTTTTACAGCGGAAGCTATTGCCATTTGGACTGCGTTAAAAAATTGGGTTTCAGAAACAGAAAACTATGTCATCCTGACGGACAGCTTATCAGTTCTAAAAAGTATCCTTAATATTAACAGAAAATCCAGTACGATAATATTAAATTTAAATTCAACGTTACACGAGTGTCTCCAAATAGCTCAATCAATTACATTCATTTGGGTACCAGCTCACAAGGGAATAGAAATTAATGAAGAAGTAGATAAATTAGCTAAAGCCTCTCCAGATCCTTGGAATATTATTCCTTGGATTACTTGGGAAGATCTACATACATTTTTCAAAAATCAACACAAAAACGAAAACGAAGAAACATGGAAAAAGAGCAAGAGACATAAAAATTATAGTTATATTTCTCATCTTAAAAAATGGAAAAGACAGGCAGCAAAAAATAGAAATACAGAAGTTTTAATTAATAAGCTGCGGGCAAAGAAATTACCATTAAATGATATTTATTTTCTTTTTAAACAAACAGATTCCCCATTGTGTTCAGATTGCCATGTACCAGAAACTAGTGAACATTTTATTTTAACCTGCAACAAATATCAGTTGCAACGTAAAACATTAAAAATTTTTATCTCTGATCATGGTGAATGGTCTTATTCATCAATAGCGAATTGTGATACAATAGAGCATATTCAAAAAGTCGAAGAATTTTTAAAAACAACCAATAGATTTTAAAATATCAAGTTATAGATCCAAAATACACTAGTTTCATCTACCACTTTGGAAGCATAAGTTAACAAAACTTACAATTTTACATAATAATCAAGACCTATACTTGCATCCTATTTAAAGAAAATAATGCAATTAATTCATTTCGGAGCGATAGTGACAGATAAAAGGAACAAACAAGGCCGGACGTGTAATGCGCAATTTCGTTGGCAGCACCTATTCCTATAATCTACAAACAAGGATGGGTTACTTTGATATTTTTGGCCTCTTTTTGAAAATCGCCAAGTTTATCGTTGGCTTAATTGAACCTACTAAAATCATTCTTGCTATAGCGCTCGTGCTGAAAGGTTCGTATATAAAATTCTAGCGGGGAGATTTATTGATTAGGTATTTTATAAATTGAATTATAATGTTTCATTGTTAAATTTTTTTGCAGTTTTTATATTGTATCAATTTCCTGTTAAGTTTTCCATCATTTTAACATATTTGCTGATTTATGGAATTTCTAACTTATGTGAACAACTAAAAACTTTGATTCATAATTTTGAATTATTATTATTTTACTCTTTTTATATTGTATTTTTATTTTATTTTGTGCTTTGATTTGATGTAATTAACATTTTCCGTTCATCGACTTTCTAGCTTCTGCCGTGTAAAAGCTCGATTCTCCAATCACGTGAATGTAAAAATTTTATGCTTTGATTATTTATAATGTTTTAATAATACGTTTTAAAATTTCCAGGTATTTACTATTGTAGTAGATTCATTATTTTTTTAGTTCCTGCTGGGTGATTGCCCACTTGGCGGATCTCGTGAGTGTAAAACTTTTTCTTGTCGTTAAATCGAAAGTTCTATTGATTGTTATGAAAAATTAGCGTAAATATATGAGGTAAATTGTTTGGCTAAATTTTTAAATGATTGTGAGAATAATAATAGAAAATACAAATTTTCTGGAGGTGTTCTTGTAAAAGAAGGGTGCCCTGCTAGGATCCAACCAAAGGTAATAACACTATTCTTAATAAGAAAATACATTTATTTAATTAAAGTAAGAAAAAAATCATTATTGGAATGTATTATCTATTGCAAAAAATTTTATACGAATCACATGTAAAGATCTACACAATATGTTGAGATTTAACTTTCCCTTAACCTTTTCCATATCATGAGTGAAATTGTAGATTTAGATATTTAACACATTTGCTAACATGTGAAGCTTCCTAGACATATAAAAGAAAAACTAGTTGTATAGAAATATCAAAGATTCTATATTCCAATTATTAATGGAATATCTCTCTCTCTCTTGGTAGAATCACTCTTTATAAAGACTATTAAGGGATCAGTATAATATATTTTTCAAAGCATAATCAAGCATTTCAACTGGTTTATAAAACTTCTATAGAGTTCATTAAAGCTAATCTTGAAGTGGGTATTGAAAAATCTTCAGTATTAGAATATGTATTCGGTTAATAGAAGTTTAATTGTACTTGACTAATAAGGAATGCTTTACTCTGTTGCTCATGTTATTATTAATAAATTAAATACAGGAAATATGTATTGTGTTTCAACATTCTGAGAGAAAGGGTGCCCAGTTAAAAATTAATTGCATTACGCCTTCAATGCACTTGGAAGAAATGATTAAATGATCTTGTTTTCCAATTTTGAAATGCGAAGGGAAATTTCTCTAGTAGCTCATTTGGAAGGAATAAGTTCAATCAGATGTAAACAAATAATGGAAAATTTTAAAATTGCATCGACTGATAAAAAGCCTGCTTTCAATAAATATTTTGATGATATTTATTGTAATTCAGCCTACTAATAGTATAAGTCACATCATCTACTTCTGCATGCCAATACTGATAAAAATATATATTGTTAATCTATATTCACAATACATGAATGTCCAATTATTTTAAAATGAAAATTTAACTGTCAAGCAGATAGTTTGTTGAAAATACAGCATGACACATATTTAGCACATTATAGAATTTTAAATGGTACTCTCCCCAGTTTATATCCTCACAACCTATTTCCATTTCAAAATGAATTGAAGATTCCTGACAGATATTTATGACCAGGCAACAAATTCTTGGTTTGTAAAATCGCGGACTAATGGAGATGTATTTTATGTTGTTAAAAAGATTATGGTAGCATTTCAGAAAGAGGCTATGTGTGTGTGTGATCAATGCCATTACAGGTGTGTAAAATTATCATGTTCGGCTTGGTATACATGTGAATGCTCAGATAATCATGCACCATGTAAACATATTAAGTTCATTCTTAAATTGTTTGAGAGATTCCATGTTGTTGAATATACTTCTTTCCATATCTCAGATAGAAAGTGTGGTATGGGGTCTTCCGCCAAAGAAATATGTAATGACATAAGAAAAACCAGGAGACTGAACTTCTACTTGTAGTATTAAATTGTTTATTGCAAGGTAAAATAGGTCAATTGCTCACATGAATTAGAAAGGTAAAAAGTAATTACTAAAGAATTATTTACCTGATCCTCTTGTACCTACCTCCCAATCAGCATTTAAACTAGCAGTAAATATTTAAGCCAACTATTGGGGATATAAAAAGGAAAGCTCTGAAATGTTCTTTTTTTAGTTGTCAAGAAAGAAAACATTCAAGCTCAGGCAAGTCAGCATTACTCAATTCAAAAGCTATTTGCAAAAAAAAAACTTAACTGTATCTTTAACACCTGATATATGCTTGTAGTGGAGTTGTTTTATGTTTTCCAAGACATTTAGCTATGTTTTTATGGGGTAAAGTTGTTGTATATTTTTATATCAGATGAGAGGTAAGTAATTATCAAAAATGACCAAATTTTTGTCACAAATGGCTTTATGACAGTATATTAGAAGTATATAATTTAAAAATCATGCAGGATAGAGATTCCTTTGCAGTTGAATGTTACCACACAAATTTTGGAAAGTGATGGGAATATGGTAATTTTTTATATCATTCATCCTTAATAAAATTTTAGGCAAAAAAATTGATTTATACTTTTGGAACATACGAATTTAGAAATTACATGTATACTTTTTGCAGGTAAGTGTTTAATATAAAATATATAGAATCAGGTGATGTTAATGCTTGCTATCAATACAAGCAAAACTATATACTAAAGTAAGTAATATGTTTTAACTTATGTGTAAATAATTCTTAATAATAAATTATTCATCATTTTGATAATATTTGTGCTGTTTGTTATACAGGAATAGACCTTGAAAATCTGCCTTGCCTATATAGAAACAGGTATTTCATCCATATGTTACATTTCATGGGTGATGAGGAAAGTGGTAGTGAAAGTAATGATATAATGTGATTGTCTTTTTTATGGTATAGATGTACTAATAAGGATTTATTTATTTTTTGTCCAGTAATGGACCAGTTTTTGATATACTATTTGTTTTATAAATACTTTAAATAGTTATAGTTTTTCAGATTGCTTTATATGTGTTCTGTGTATCAACCAGATGAATGAAGTAAATATTCTTACATCTCTGAAAGTCTTGAATGACTTTTTGATCTTAAAAAGTGCTAGATGGGATTTTCAGCTGTGGTGACATACACATTATAATTGCATCACAGTTGTGAAAGACTTTCTAAAGCATTAAAGATTGTGTAATGTAATTAATTA
>BMAO01035563.1:0-124999 GCA_019973975.1 Trichonephila clavata | reverse complement strand
CGTTGGATAAACCTGGGCTGGGTTGAAAGTCTCGGCGAAGGCATGGATGTTTGTAAATTTATATCGCCTTTGCGGCATGGGGATACTCTAAATATTTAGCGAGCTGCAAGTTCTTTCGCAAGGTTGGTGGAAGAGGAAGAGAGATGCGAGGCTCCTGACCACCTTCAGTGTGCTCTCCGTCAAAATTGGGGTGGAAACGAGCCAAATCGAACTGTAACATGCATGGTACTCAAAGCTATGACTGGCATAAATTACTAGCCCCTTGTCTCAATGAATTTCGTGGGCCTTGATCTGACACCGTCAAACAAGTGGCATTAGAAACACCAAAAAACATCAAATACATCCCTTGAGATGAATTCGACTATGAAACCCAGATAAAATTCTTCCTAAGTATGTAGGGGAAACATCTCAAATAAAAAAGGATAAATACTGAGATGCAAAAAAAAGTATTTCTTAGGGAGGAAAGATAACAATCATTAAATTGTTGGATATATGTAGTTACTTTTAATGGTTTTAATGTAAAATATAACCAGTACCTTCATTCATGATCTCACTCCAACTCAATTTGGCATGGTAATATTTAAACCTTTGTAAACAAGATGCATTTAGTGTGATGAAAATGGCCATAATTCTTTGTTTAAAGCCCAACCGTCTTCTGTACTATCTTCTACAATTTTAACGTAACGAATTGCTTTCATCAGTCAACAGCAAAGGAACTCTTGACTAGCAACAAAAGCAAATCCGTCTTAGCAATAGAAAACAAAGTACCTCTTACAGTTGTCACAAATTTCCCTGAAACTAGATTTTCATCGAAATGCTTCAAAGTGACACAAACTTTTCCCCACTTAAAATAACTTTTCACCCTTCAAAATCCCTCCGAGTAAGACCATTCATTGCCCGAAAATACTTCAAAAACCCGCGGAAACCATTCGCCCTCTCATTAAAAGGACTCGATCCCCTCCGAAAGTGCATTCATTCCAATTGGAGGAGGCTGAATCGTCCCGTTATTCAAAGAACCTGTTTCCAGAAGCAACAACAGATGTTTACGAGCTCTCAGCTTATGAATCTGACGTAATTAATTTTGCAAGATGGCGCGCGTATTGTACCTTTGAGGAGGTTGCTTTCAGAAGTCCTCCTCTCTCTCCAGCTTCCTCTCCAAAAAATAAAAGAGCGAAGGCTGCAGTTTGTATTGTTATAAATGTTTAAATAGATTCATTTCTAAGGAGAAAAGACATGTTTTCTCTCTCTACCTCTCTCTCTCTCTCTTCCCCGTGCCGTTACATATCAGGGAAAATAAAATGCTGATGAATATACCCAGTGTAAGAGCAGTCTTAGTGCTTATTGTTTGCTTCCCGAGTTCGCAGGAAAAATGAGCTGTGTAATGATACGAACACAAAGCTCGCAGTTTTAATGAATAGTTAAATTATATTATGAATGCGCGTGATGGATGATCTTGTTCCGAGTAAATAAAGTGGAGTTGATAAAAATTATTTGCGCCCAAATCGAGAACTAAGTCCCGACAAAATGAATTGTTAATGGGATATTTAAAAATAAACGCCTGGGTATCCTGCAGGAGAAAAATTACCTTTTGGTGTTTCTTATAAAATTTAATTATAAATTTCTGCTTTTTCTGTATATTAAATTTAAATAACGATATAATATTGGTTAACAGTTACGAAAAGGTATCTGAGACACAGCTCTAAAATTTACTTCGAAACAAATATTATGATTTAGGTCAAATAAATTCAATTATCACATATATATGTAATAATTCTCCAGTTTCGAGGATTAATCTAAATATTTTTGAGTTACCAAAAGCCAGACGGGTCAATTATGTTTTACTCAATAGCACAAATTTGGGTTAAAGTATAGAAATAAAGGAGAGGGACGTCAAAAGCGTGTTTCTGTTACTTGTAAATTTTTATAATAATCCTCTACATAATATTTTTATAACCCGGTGCAAATTAAATAAACACTTGCCGTGAATTTAAAAGAAATGAACACTGAAGAAATTATACCATGAAGAACGAATGATCCAATTGATATGCAGTGACGTCTTGACATTAATTCATCGCCTATGTCTCTGTTCAAAAGTAGGGCTGACCAACGACACTTTTATGTAGATTGTATACAGAATACTCTGTCAAATACCTATACAAATGGTAACCCGAAATAATATTACCGATAATAATACTCATATGAACGGTATACAAATTAAATATGTATGACTCACAGTCTCACAAGCCTAGGCCCGAAACAGACTCGACTAAATAAGTAATGATGATGTATGGGGTTGGACCTAGTCCTAGACACGGACAACGTTTTTTGAGCAAAATTGCGACCTTGCTATTGTTGGTATTTGACATATTGTTCGAAATATTTTGTTATTTGGTAACAATGTACCGGAATAAAATTATACGATTAAAATGATTCCGATCATGGTCTTATTGAGACTGAGTTGACAGAGAAACGATGCCCCTCTCGACGCAGAGGCAATGAGCCCGGGGCCTGATGGGCTGTGCCGTAAGTCATCTCTACTATTACGAAAATGAACTGAAGTTAACACAATCGCTTATTGGACCATATCCAGCAAATAGTTTGTAATCCTCTAAACCGGCAAATATAAATATAAGCGTTTTGTATGCTCAATAGGAAAGCAAAAGACGCTGAATTTAAGGTTTAACGTGTACGGGAAGATGAATAATATCTTTCTGATGCCAGTCAAGGAATTGAACATTTAACAGATCTCGATACAGGTCTCATGATTAGATTAAAACCTCTAAGTGCTGGGGGCGCCATCTAGCTGACCTCTAAAATCGTTCCTACAGTATTATAAGAGAGTAGTGGAATCGTGAAAGAAGTTACCTCAAGCTGGAATTTTAACTAATGGTTCTCAAATCAGAACCAGGGCTAGTTTCTGAGTAAGTATTTTCTACTGCAACTCTTTTTTGAAATTCTATCATTAGCTATAATGCTGTTTTTCAGGCAGTGTTCCGCTATTGGTGCCTCTGTTTGTAGGGGAATACATCCTAATACTAAAATTAGCATTTACGCAGCATTTCCTATATTTTATTAATAACATACTAACGAATACAGATTTCTTAACTCTATTAGACGCAAGTTTTCTCAATAAAATGTTTTTTATCAACTTATACTGTGTTAAAGCTATTAATAAAGCTACCTTTAACGATTTCGCAAATTTTGTGGTGGAAAAAAGCTGTTCTGGCGTGTGAAGTGTTGTGTTCCAACTCCTTACTCATTTCAAAATAGTTATTTCAAAATTTTATCCATGATTTTTGGACATTCTGCTGCAATGATCATCAAAGGTTTTAAACTGTTTATTAAAAACCCTGATATTAATATCTATCATATTTCTAGGCAACGCATTTTTTCTTACCCAAACGTAAGAATTTCTCTACTTACTTTCATAAGTTCAAACTGCTTTCTACTCCTAATTGCTTGTGGGGTTCTCTCAGGGATGCCAGCAACAATGTTTTTTGCCATACAGCAAAATTTATTTAGGGAAAATGTACGAAAAAGTAGAATTTCTTTCTTGATCTATTTTTCTCAGTATGATGGTAATATAAATCAGTTTTTTGGTTTTTAAATCTCTCTGTGATAGACTAATTTAGTCTTTTCTCCCCACCTCCGCTTTTTTGCAGAGTTTGTTTCAAGTATTGCATTTTCTTTTGTTTGTGGATTTTTTGTATTATTATTTCCTGTTATATATATCTCGGAGAAACAGTTGGCAGATCTAAGCCCAAGTCAGAGCAACATAAAGAGTTATGAAATGGCATTCAGAGATGCTTGATGATGAGTCAGTCTTGTATAAAATTAGCTGTATTTTTAATATTACCTTTGAAATCTTGGGCCGATAAATCTATTGTGGCTCTTGGTTTCCTGAAAATGAAATACACATAAAAAATAATAATAAATTAGATGGAATAATGAAAATGATTTTATACTTACTTAAATATAAAGGTCCAAAAAAGAACACGTTCCAAAAATTCAATTATTTAGTTTGGATAGTTGAAGCATTGTTTTATTACTTATTACTAACATTTAGGAGTGAGAAAGCAAGAGTTATATTAACGTCTACTATAAAACAACACGACGCTGAGACGGACCTCATAACTTTAAACCTTGATTTTGTCGAGAGTTCTTCACCTGAGCTGGAACCCCCTCTCCTAATTACCACACTACTTGGGAGGTAATCGACAGATCGTGACATCGACAGATTCAATCCTTTCGCAAAGGATGTGCCAGTTTTGCACCAGATTCAAATCCCCTTAAAGTGGCGGTATACCGTTCGCGGTTCTCCGTGGGAACAACTAGTAGTAAGGAACAAATAGCAGTAAAACATCTCCGTAGAACGAATGGAAATGTGATTCAGCAATGCATCATCCGGCTGCCGGCGACATTTGAGGTGGATGCATATGTAATGCACACATCTCTAAAAAGCTTTTCGTAGATCTGTACGACGTCGCGAAAAGGTTAACGTACATTTCCCCTTTTATCTAGTGTGTCTTCACGCTATGTAGGCTCGAACTCAAGACAAGCAAGCCAGGAGTCCGTGACCATAAACATTAAGCTACTGCAGTCACCTTACATTTAGAAAACCAGTAATGAGACGGAAATGTTGTTAAGGCGATATGGTACCATCTTCACAATTTTTTTTTTATTTTTAATATTTGATATTTGGTTTTAATTGTATTTCATAAAGGTTAATATTTAATAATAATTCATTACAAAATTTTTTTAATTTGTTGCAAAATGTTTGTAAAATTTAATTTGTTTTAGCTTTTTTAAGCATTTTTTATATTCCTAAGGCTTTTTTAAATATGTCTCTTTTCTTTCAAAATCTTTTTTTCGAAGTACCTTATAATATACTACATAAAACTGTGCATGGGTTTTTTCTTCTGCTGCTCTTTAGTTTTTTATTAATTTTTTTATAGTTAAACTTCCGAAAATTCCCCAAAAACATTAATTTTGATTTTGAAATTTTTTAGAAAAAGTACTAAACATTTTAGAGCTAATTCCATGCACGGTTTTACAAAACATACATTTGAGAACATGTATAAAAAATTTCAAACCCATACTTCAATTATCAAAAAAGCCTTAGGGTTTTGAATAACAGTATATGAACCAAAATTCAACATGGAGAAAAATGAGTTTGAAGTTTTCATTCGATAAATAGTGTGATATAATATTTATCGAATAGTCTGAAACTTTTATAAAATGTTAATTAGCTTATTTAAAAATACTTACCATAAAAATTTCACAAATGTAGAACAATTAAACAGTATACTGCCATAATGAATACATGGAAAGATCAATATTTCATAAAACTTTTTATCTTAATAATTATTAAAAAAATAAATACACACACTTCAGAACTATTTCCATGCTCAGAGCTAATGCACAACATGTACAAAAGATGTTTATGCCTTTATTTTTTATTTCCATGATTTTAAAAGCCTTCGCATGTTAAATATTGTACACGAATAAAAGCAAAATCAAATAACATATTATAGGTAAAATACATCAAAATCTAAAATCTGTGTATGTGCATTTATTTAAATAAATATCCTAAATTATTTTAATAATAAAAGTGTTGAATCTCACGCACATGGGATATATATATATCATGAAAAACAAATATATAAAAATGGGAGAGTTTTTCTATTCTTGCGAATTAGATTTTTAATTATCTGAGTTATCAAAATGAGATTTAGTATTTGTGCTTTGGGAGAATCCGTTTGGAATTTTTAATTTCATTCATAATAATATCATAAAAAGCACGCACAACTTTTAAATCTTGACCTAATCCATTTGATCTTCCAATAAATAATTCACAAACTAGAATTTTTGCATGAATTGCACAATTCTTTCTTAAAATGATTTATTACTGCATATATAATGTCAATCTCATTGATGCGCATTAGAAAATAATTAATTCATTTTTTATCAGGCTCTTTTGTAGCAGATAATCTGAAATGTAGGCGTGGTAATTGCTGTTTAGCATCAAACATTGCTCTATTACTTAATGAAAAAGGTAGGTAAAACTTTGAAATTTTGCAGGCATTTTTATAAAGACTCGGGGCATCAAAAATAAGCCAATAAAATTTTTTTCGACAGTTTAATGATTTTTAGGGTACCATATCGCCTTAAGGAAGAAAATTGTGGCAATGTGACATTTTTTTTTTGTCAATGATTGGCGCAATCAAATGTCGTTGGAGATTTACACCAAAGTATCTTGATACTTGCATGCTGAGATTTGAGATCTTAAATGAGGAGAGAAAGTAAAAGGGAAACAGGAAAGCTTACGCCCAATCTTCATCTGAAACATGACAGCTGAGGCAGTGGATTGACGTTAATGAATTTTATTAGATTACGCAATGTTCAAAAAGAAATATGAAGTAGAGAAAAGATTCTTGATAGCTTTTTTTTTATCTATGTCTGTGTGTTCTTTGCAAGCCTATTCTGTAATTATGTATTACCGGAACCTATTGACGACATTATATGAAACGAAGCACATGATTGCAAATTTAGTCTATATGACCCATGCAAAATTGGGGCTGCCAACTTTGCGAGTTATCTTGAACGCTGGCGATTGTTACGATAATACGAAAATACCGCCTATTATTTTCATTTGAAATGCCAATTGACTATCCTGTAAAAGCCTACTCTTTTCTAGAATAATTTTAAGTTATTATAAAAGAATAATAATTGTGCAGATATTTAATGGAGCTACAAACACGTTTTTAAATAATTAAATTTTTACTCTCCATTTTTAGTCAGTTTTATATTTCAAATTTTAAAAAAAAAATCCTTTTTTAAATGAAATTTTTCTTTTTCTTTTGTAGAATTTTGCCCAATTCGTTAATTAAAAAAATTGATTCCCTTTATATATACATATGTGTAATCCAAACAAATGAAAGGTAACAGGAAAAGAAAAAAATGGAAACTTCGGTGACTTAACTTAAACTCAAACGTACATGTTTTTCACAAGCACAATTTATTTAGTTTCGTCTCTGATCAAAACAGGTTAGAATTAGCTTTTTTTACCATAATATTACACAGCTCAGCAACTCGTAAATTTAATTTAACAAGTCTGGTAAAAGTTCGAAGTTTGTGTTTTTGCAAACATGTGTTGGTGATCAGCTGCTCATTTTGTTTTAAAATTCACCGCTCCCATTAATCATTTTTGTCAGATGTTTTTTTTCTGTCTACCTAATCATGTAGTGTTTGAAAAATGATAATAAACAATATTTTTAAGCCATCTGTAGTAAATACATATTTGTTTTGAATTCAAAAAAGTGTATGAGAGAAAAAATACATTATTTTTTTCAACAAAAACGAGAAATATTCACAACGAAAAATCCAAAATTGAGTCATAAAAAATATTTTTAATGCTAGAAACGTGTATTTATGTACAGGAAAAAGCTCTTTTTAAAAATATTTACTTTTAGCGAAAATTGTTGGTAAATGAATACGTATTCTAAATGTGACAAACTTCAATTCCTTTAATATCTATGTGTTGTGGGGGAAATATTTTCTTTCTGTTAAAAAGATAATAAATTTTTGAAATCGTACCGTCATTTAAAACTGTTTTATGTTTAAAATCCATGCTTTTTTTACTAGAAAATGTGTTTTAAATTAGTATTATACTAAAAACGAAATATAAATTTTAATTTTAAAATTTTCTTCATTTTGAGACAAATTTCCTTTTTTGCAGCCTTAATTTAGAATAATGTGTACATAAGACACGGTTTATTATAAAAATAAAGACATTTTGAAACTTGCGGGCAGAAAAAGAAAACTTCTCTTTTCTAAGTTTATTTTAACATTTTTTTTTTCATAAATATAAATTCTTCACAGAGTGTTGAAATAAAACTCATAGAAAATAGAGAACATTTAGATAAACTCTTTTTTTAATTATAAATTATGTTATTAACTTTTGAAATGAGAAAGAGTTTCATGTAGGACTTAGATTGATTTTTAGCACCAGAACTATTCAAAGCACTTTTACGCTTATCGTAATTTGAGCTTTCACATGAAATCAATTCAATACTTTTTTTATGAAAACCCATTAATACTAATGTGGATTGTTTTTCGACTGCAGTTAAATGTGTGATTATGTTCTTTTACCTAAAATTGAAGATTAACAAGGAATGTATATTATAGCAAGGAATTATTCACTCTCACTTTCTCTGTATTTTTATTCTCTCCTTTTCCTATCTCAACTCTCACGGTCCTGCTTTCCACTTTCTCTTCTCTTTTGCTTTCTCTCCATCTCCTCTCTCTCCTGCTTTCCCTTCATCTCTCTCCTGCTTTCCCTCTATCTCCTCTCTCCTGCTTACCCTCTCTCTTCTCTTCATGCTTCACCCTGTCTCCTTCCTGTATCCTGTATTATTTCACCGCTCTCTCTCTCATACTTCATATCTCCTTACTCTCGACCCTCTCATACTTCATATCTCCTTACTCACGACCCTCTCATGCTTCATATCTCTTTATTCTCTCTCCCTCCTCACTCTCCCTCTGTCTCTGCCCCCACTTTCTATTTCTCCACTCTCTCTGTAAGAGTAATATTTCTTATTTATAATAACTACAAAGTATATTACATTGTACTGTGTAAAAGTAATCTGAATTTATTCATTTTTAAGCTTTCAATTTTAAATTGTTTTACGGAATTTCTTAAATAATGTCTATTTTTTCATGTTCGTTCAAAAAAAAAATCCAAGAAACCATATAGCATGCCTTTATCTTATTCTTTTTCTTTCTAGACACACAAAATATCTTCAAATATGCAAATAATAAGAAATTTAAATCACAAATCGAAATTTATTTTTCTTTATATTACAATTTTTTTTGTTTCAGGCCAGGGATCTCTAACAACAAAATTTAATTACTTTGAAGCTCTGTAGTCAAAATTCATGAAAATCTCACATTCTGTTCCTTTTAACCGAGACTTTAAATATAATTTAAGATTGTAAGCAAGGGGGATATTGTTCAAGCTGTACGTCATCAAATATGCAAAGCAGAGCTTCAAACTTATTACTTTATTTTGCGAGGAGGAAATCGGTAAACTTGAATCCTAACGATCTCTTAACCACCCGAATCTACGGCCGGTACCTCATAATAGTTAATTAGCAAGTTTAAACTTTTCAAAAGTGTAAAACTAAGAAAGTAGGAAACAAAAATCAAGGGTTACACAGATACGTAAATGGCAAATCGTCTTTGTAAAAGTTGTTCGAAAGTATAATTACTCTGTACATTCGCTTGTTTGGTACACAAGATAACAACATGGCGTAAGAACGTTCCAAACGACGGAAAATTCTAAATGACTTCTTTAGTCATTTACAGCTCGGTGCGTGAGAAACTAACAAATTTTGGCTGAAAGGGATTAAAAAAAGCCAAGATGGGCACGCCAAACTCGGTCTCTTTTGTCGCAAAGAGGAAGGAATTAAGAAGAAATAATTGCCAAGAACCATTAAATTTCAATTTGCCAGTTCATAGTCGTGGAATTATAATAAGTCTGCGCCAAGCTTTCATGAAGCTAACAGTACCATTAGAAACACACTTTCTTTAGAAATGACTCACGATATGTACAAAGAAAGGAAAAGAACGAGGGGGAAAAGCAGTGGAAAAAAATCCCTATAAATAATTAAGGGTAATTCAGAAATGTAGGCGAATCTACATTTAGTTATAAGCACGGAAATTGCTACAACACGCCATTTCAAACCATTAATGTTTTCTGTGTCGTATTTTATCACGCGGCCGAGGTAATTAAAGTTTGGCTTTAAAAAATTAGCAATTAAAAGGATTCATAAAAATTACCTTTTAAATGTTTTCTGGAGCAGAGGGAAAAAAATTTGGCTTTAAAACTAATTAGGTTCGTTTTGTCTCGAAGTGCAAGATTTTTTTTCTCTCTCTCTCGGAGAAAATATAATGTCGTGAAAGATTTCCATTTTCTAAAATTTCGCATTCAGGTTTACTGAAAATGTTGGCATTAACCACTTTCTTCGCTCGAATTAAGAAAATATATTTCAAAAAATAAAGTCATTCTATTTTTTGCGCCCACGTTATACAATTCGTAGAGAAAGAAAGGTAAATGCAATAGTTCTCTTGCTTTGAAAAAATTAATTAAAACGCTCTCTTTCTCTCATGCCATTGTCAAATATAATAATTTACGGAGTTTTTTCCCACATAAAATATGAAATACTTTCTTTCAACAAAGAGTATACTCAAAAATAGCATAGTGGTCAAGGTGACGAGCTCATAGTTTGCGTGTCATGAACTTTAATCTTTGTGCCACTGAACTGCCCATGTACAGGGTGTTGCCAAATTCGACCTCCAAATTCAAAGGGATGATAGTGGGCAGCATAAGGTTGACAAATCGACAAAGAACACAAACCACGTTTAGTCGTAATAATTTGCTAAACAATTAAGAAATGTGTGGTGTATGGCGGAATGAAACGGAGCAATAGGAGGTAAGAGAGATATTAATTAAACGTAAAACATGTTTACAATACTTACAATGCATAACATCTCGATGTGAGAAATGAAACAAAGATTATCAAAGAAATTGTTCCAAGTTGCGACCACGTAGTTCATAGATACCGATGGGCAAAGGATTGTCAAACCCGTTCAGACGGATTCGGTTTCATTTATAACGTCAAGATGTGATGCATTGTTCGTATTGCGCAAACATGCTTTACGTCTAAAAACTGTATTTCTTACATTTTTTACTTATTTTCATTCCACTGTACACCACACCCTTGTAAGGAATTAATATTCCTTCTTCCCTCAAACCCGGCTAGATGTGTAGGAGGAACTAATTGATCAGACTACATGATTAACTACAATTGTTTATTTGTCACAATATTCAACACAGACACAATAATAATCTAATTAAGATAAACTTGATCAACAACTAGAGAACTAAGATAAGACAAGATAGCGTGGGGATTATAAATACGATCATTTAAATATATTCCTACGATAACTTATACAAGCTCGTTTTACCTCGGGCGTGCGCTAACAACTTAACTCTCTAACTCCTACTTAAAATATGAGTACAGTACTTGAACTCTTGCAATTCTTTATCCGTTAGACGAGGACTAGAGCACTTCTTAGAAATCATACTTCATACGTCAAACATTATTTACGTACTACTGCTGTATTGCGCGCTTCTCATTAATTCACTTCACATCTGAGTTATCCTCACTTCAGTAAACTTCAATTTTCACTTTACTAATCTCCGATCCTCACTTCACTAATTCTTGAAAACCCACGGCATACAGGATATATATACTAAACTAACTTTGCGTAATCACGCCTGTCATAAGCTATAGTCACCTGCCACTGAAAACCTACCTTGGGTATGAATTGATGCACGATTATCTGTAGTTCATTTATCTCCTACCTTTGGTGTGGTGTGGATGTTTCAAAAAAGGTACCATATCATGTGCTATTCTCATCATTTCACCATGGTTCGATATTAAGAGTTCCTGCACTAATAGCCTCGTGTATCTTTTAAGTGCGAAGTTTCTAAAACGAACACTCACTTGCAATAATTTAAAAATAAATTACAAGTGCATAACAGCCATAAATCTTCAAGATCTTGCTTTTAGTACTCTAAATTATATTTCAGTTAACGCTTTTTTGTTAATTGAAAATATTTATATATTTTTATCATTCAGGGAGCTTTTATGTAATTTTCTGGAATTACCCCCAGCAAATCTTTATTACTGAACGTATACCCGGAACCAAAGGAATTAGCATAATCTGTACCAACTGCAACCGCCGTCTGGTGTCCCTTTTTAGCGTTAATTTAACGTAACATAAACCTGATTAGATAAATAATAACGCACGGTAGAATCCATTCTGACAGTAACTAAACGTCGCAGTTGGCGAGCTTTTGTGTGCTTTATTTCAACCGAGACACACTTTAGAAATGCCACGAAATCGAATTAGAAACCTTTCGACTGCACCTAGCTTGTAATTGCGTTAGCATTTATTCTCGCACAAGATATTCGAAAAGCCTCTCGGATCCAATAGCAGAAGGAGATCGTTAATTTTACCACCGCTTCAATGGATGCTTTAGACAAAAGCAATGCAAATGTTTCCTTCGATGCGATGCAGGCTCTTCAAAAAGCAATATATTGGTTTTTTCGTTGTTCCGTTCCTACCTAGAGGGAAAAAAAGAACTATTCTCTAAATATCTTCGAGGAATATTGCTAAATGCCTAACAGAATTACACTAATCCCGCTGCAATCTCGTTACAAGATAAAAGGATACACGACTGTTGTTAATAGTCTCGTGGAATTGTGGGAAGAATTATGATGAGCAGTAGGCCTAATTGAATTGCGTTCGTTCCTTCAATAGAAGGAAATCTGATTATCATGAATTACAACAATCTTGAAGTCTTAATAAAGCTAATTATTAATTTGAGAAAACTCGTAAGCTCGGAATGGTCGTGTTGGTTATTTAATAAATAACTGTCTTCTACTGATGGGTTGTGGCATTCATGACAATGACATTTTCGTTCAGTGTAGTTGTGACACGGTTATGGTTACTGATTTGCTCAACACATAATATAAATTTACAAAAATGTCAATTTTATTTAAATGAGGAAATTTCTCCATCAGTTGTGTATCGAATAATTAAAAACTACGATTTTAATCTCACACGGGCACAATTCCTTTTCCCATCCCTCACTTATTTTCATATTAGATCTGTATAAAAATTTTCTTGAAGTATGTGAACATCTTTTAAATCATTTTTTATTCACCGTGTTAGAAAACATCTGAGTCATTCCATTTGAAAAAGTGGTACTTACGTACTATCGCAATAATGCAAACATCCAAGATAACTCGCCAAGTAGGCAACCCTGATTTCATAGGTGTCAGATGCGCTGAACTGGTAACAATGTGCTTCGTTTCATATAATGTCACTAATACGGTTGCGATAATCCGCATGTACCAACAATGCAATAACGTAATCCTTATTTTTATAAATGTAACTTTAAATCGGCATGTGCACACTGAAGTTAAATCGCTGTTAAACAAGCGAGTTTTCTTGGGAGATTTTATCTTTACAAATTTAGAAATTACTCATAAAAATAAAAGTTAATTCCCATTTCTAATATAGTTGTGCTTAAATTACGTTAAATACTTTATGTTATTATTTTTATTATTTTTAAAGCGCTTTCCTTCAACTCGGTTGAAACTAATTTTGCAATGTTTCTACTTAAGATAAGTTAATTTTTTTGCATATATGGATTAATAAAGCATAACTACATTACTTAAAAGTGAATACAAGATATAACTTCCATTAAAATATAACTTAAAAAGAGTCAAAGCTGAAGACGCAGGTGAATCAATACGATTGGACAAATAACATCCAATAAATAAACCTGCAAGTGAATTACAAACTGCATTTGGGTGCCACTTAGATGGATAAACTGAATGTATAATGATCATATTCTTTCAAACATCCCAGTGAATAAATGTGAATTTTACGAACAATTCAGAAACTGACTTTTGTATATAAATGGGATCTTTTTTTCTTTATTGAACAAGTATTGCGTTCGAATCAACAAGAAATTTAAAAGTCTAAAATCACTTGCGCATGGCTAAAGGTAAGTATTTAAAAAACATCATTTTTCTGAAACTACATTTTCTTTAGACTAAATGATACGTATGTAAAACAATCCTATAAATAAGCTTTAAAAAAATTCTTGGCTTGTACATCAAAATATACGATATTTTCGTATTCCATGTAAACATATAGTCTTAATCAGATTTTATTTTTAAAAAAATAGATGAAATTGTTATTTAAATAACATTCCAAGCCAAGAGAGAGAGAGAGAGTAGAATGCAACAATGTCTACCTAATTACTATTAATTCATCAAGTGGAAGAACAATGTAAACCTCAAAACAGGAAGACATGTAATGCCATACAGGGTGTCCGGGCTTAAAGTATCCAAAATTTATTGTTTATTATTGCGGAACTACTTACAGAATGTAATAAGGTGTTCATCCGTGTATTAGAGACCCCTCCGAGATTTTTTAGGTCTAGTCCAATCGGCCGAACGTGTGCACATTATTTGGCAATCGCGGACGATAAATATATTACACTAACTTCATTAGTAAAAATGTAGATGCCGAAGCAAAAGGTGCAGTGTCTACTTTGGTTAACGGAATTTAAATCAGTCATGCGTGCCGCCCATTTGGTATAGTGCTTAGTGAAGCTGACTGCGGTACCGTAGGGCCTGGAATCGAATCCCAGAGAAGGCACGGATGTTTGTAAATGTATAGTGCCTTCGCTGCATGGGAGTATTCTAAATAGCCCTCAAGCCGCAAGTCCTCTCGTGTGGTTGGTGGAAGGGGAAGAGAGGTGAGAGAGAACACCCTGGAGGCCCTTGACCCCCCCAGGGTGTTCTCTCTCAACATTGTGGGCGGAACAGAGCAAAATTGTACTGTCACTTGCATGATGCTCAAAGCTAAGCCTAGCGATAGGCGTAAATATCTAGCCCTTAGTAGCGATGAATTTCGTGGACCTTGATCTGATGTTACTGTTGATCAAGTGGCATAAGCAACAATAACAAATACGTCACGCTTGCATAGTGAAGTGTTCGAACAGAATGGAATGTCGTTACTGGGTAGCCTTATAGACTTACCAGGGGGGATTCCTACAAAATGAATCAAGCTTACGTTTAACAGTGTCTTCTATCACGAAAACTTAAGCATACTTGCCAGGTTTCTGCGATATGAATGTTCCCGTCTCCTTTGAAGTCCTTTCCCTTTGAGGGATAGATTTAGAAGTCGGAGGATCAATATTCCATTTTGTTCGAACACGTCGCTGTACACGTGTGACTTATTTATATTCCGTTAACCCAAGTACACACTGCACCTTTTGCTGCGGCGTCCACATCTTTAGTAATGAAGTCAATATAGCATGATTATCGCCTGCGATTGCCAAATAATGCGTGCACGAGCGGCCGATCGGACTAGACCTAAAAAATCTCGGAGGGTTTTCCAATCCACGGATGAACAGTTTGTTACATTCTGATCTGTAGTTCCGTAAAAATAAGCCAGAACTTTTGGATACTTTAATCTCGGACACCCTGTGTATCATTGTTAAATTAATAATACAAGAGTACCTACGAAGAGAGACTACAAGGCTTTCACAATGTTAGGTCAAGTCTATAGAGAAAATAAATTAACATTTTATAAAAGGTCGGTAAATCAAATTCAGTAAAAGAGCCTGGTGGCTTTTAACACAATCTCTTGATTCGATAATGTTATCTACAAATAATACTACCAAGTAACGACAAAATAATTGTTTTACTAATAAGTAAAAACATTCTTTAAATTATTTTTTTTAAATTTACATATTTAAACTTCATGATACTTTTGTGTTCAAACACATTCCCATGCATAAAAACAAAAGGAAATAATTCTATTTCTTCCTAATTTTAACGATATCAAAAGACGAAAATCCGAAGTAGAATTGTCGTATTATTAGAGAATTTTTTTTAATTTAAGGCTATACTTTTTTCTGGTAAAACTTTCTCTGTAGTTTAGTTTTAGTTTAAAAGCTAGAAAGCCTTAGTTTAGTTTAGTAAATCTGAGTTCTGAGTTAAAAATATCAAATAAAAAGTTTTCTTCATCCAAAAGTTTTTTATCCGCGTTTTAGTTTTCTCTTTATATAGTTCACAAAGTAATAAAATGGCATCAAACCCTTTCGCCGGAGGCATCCGAGAATTTTATTTATCACTATAAAAATTTTTAAGAAGGATTACATGGAACAAAACAGCAGTGTAACAAAAAATATAATTTTATAAACTAAATTTGGTTCAGCTAAGAGCATTCGAACCTGAAATATTTTTATCCGGGAGTTGAATTTTTTTAATTCCTTTTGATATTGCATCAACGTTACTTTCAGTAACCTTCGAGTAACGCCTTTTATACAATTTTTATATCAAGATTCGTTTTAGGATATATAAGCATATTCTTTATATTCATATAATTATTTTCCCGTAAAAAGTAAGTTTTAAAAATTATTTATAAATTTGAACATATTCAACAATAGTATTTATTATTTGACAAAGGGTTAACATTGTAAAGTTCACCAAAAAAAATGGTATTATTTATTCATTTTATGATTAAGTAGTATAGTTTGATATATTAGGCTTAATGGAGAGTTGGTTAACGAATTAGAGGTAAATTAAAGAACTACATTAATTTATTGTAGCCGTAGAAAAGAAGAGAAGGTTTTGTATTTTTAGATCCACATTTATTTAGTATCATAGAAAACACACCACCGACATGAAATAAACAGTACAACACAAAGCAAGAAATTTAAAATGCAAGACAGAAAATTTAGGGAAATTGTTCCCTTAAATTTGTTTTTTGCTTAAAATCATATATTTATTATTACATCAACAAAATAAAAAGTTATTAAGTTTAAAATAATTTAATTCAGTTATACGAAAATGCACTGATTGCTAAATTCATTTTTCTTTTTCAAACATAAAGTACTACTTTTTTATTCCATATCTGAATCTTTATAGGGAAAAGAATCATTTATGAAGCGAAAAATCTTATATGGTGTCCGTTAAAATAATAGATTATAAATAATAGAAAGTAATCTCTTATGGAAACCTAACCCGATAAAAAATTACTTATTCCAATACAGAGACGATGTACCTTTTTAATCAACGAAGGCAATTCAGTTTATACATAAATAGAATAATATGATTTATCTAATACTTCTAACACGCTAAAAAGGGAAAATAAAATCCTAGCCTTAGGAATATATAACCCTATTTTAAAGAATAAGTTAAATTAACAACTTTGATACTTAGTTTCGCATGGCTTAATCACCTTAAATTGTCCGAAAACTGGTTAGAAAAATTAAACAAAATATAAATGGACATTTAAGCTTGCTATAATTTTAAGAATGTTTCTTAATCGAATTTCGCACTGTTCAATTTGTAATTTTGGTATCAGAATATCGAATTAACTTCAAAATCCATTGATACACACAGAAACTACAACTCACATCATCACGGCATTTATTCAGAAACATTTTCCACATCAGAGATGGAAACATGCAAAATCCCACAATCAACCATGTGAAAAGTATCCCACAAATCCGAAAAGCGTAACTCTGGAAACTGCACACCGAAGCGTGAAGATCATCAAAAACGAGAGAGAGAATATTCTCTCCTGCGAAACTAATCCGTTTTAAATTGATTAAAACCCCATTCGAACACCCCTAGTGACCGCCTCTGTCGTGTTCGATATATACCGATTTTAAGACTTCAGAACGCGATCATGTTTCACTTACTCTTTAAAACTTCATAAATATTTATCGCGAGGGGTTGGTAATTGGGAAGACGCAGTTACAGTTAGCAGTATCCATCATTTAACCGCTGACAGACTGAGTCTCGCCTCGTTGCATCCGGGAACTTCTTCTTCGACAAAATGTCGTCTGCTATACAAGTGATAAATGTTAGGACAGCGATAGGTGAAGTCAAGTGAAGTGAGGGAATGTCTCGTTTTGAGCTGGAGCTGTGTTGATGGAAATGGAACGTTTTGCTCCCCCCGCACTCTTGTTTCAGATTTTTTCCCCTGATGAAATGGACCAATCCGGATATCGTTTCCTGGCGGATTCTTGGTAAAACACTTTTGGAAGAGGCTTTGGAAAAAATATGTTATATGTAACTTTTGGTTCTCCTTCTTTCCCATTTTATTCAGCATCGCCTAAATATTTCATAAAGCTACAGGTGATAATGTTTTGAAATACAACTATTAAGGATAAAGGATGTAAATATTATTAAACATTTTGTTTGACTATTGTTTTTCCAAATATATTTAAAAAATATTGCTTATGAAAGTAAAGAACCAATCTTATATATAGATTTAAATGTTTCTTCTTGCAGTTGAATGTTTATTCATATCGTATACGAATCTCCACACCATTGATCGCATCAATCCAAAAATTTCTTGAGAGTTTCGCTGAAGTCTCAAAGACACGTTAGCGTATTTAGTATGCTTCAAATTTTCTTTTGTGAATTCTTTTCTAAAACCATCCTTTTCATCGACATAATGCACCAGCAGTGATTTATTTAAAGAGAAGTTTGTGTATGTGTGACGTATCCCAAAATAGAAAAGATCCAAACGCCTGAAATTTTTTATCCTAAGACTAGGGGTAATGATGGTATTTTCAATATGATGCTGAATTATTTTTTCATACCAAGTAATAATTGGAAACAATTAATACAATTTAAAGTTATCTTCTAAATTTATTTAGCTCATTTGACTTTAATGTGTCAGTTTTTTTTCAAACGGAACCCATGAATTACCAGTTAATTCACTTAATATTGATACAATTGACTTCGTTATTTCCTTTACTTAATATTGTTCCTTCCTTAAACTCCAATTTACAGTTTTTTTTAAATTTTTCATTACATAAAAATGTAACCCTATTAAAAATGTTTATATATCTATTTCGATTGTTATGTTTTTCTATTCATCCTTATGAGGAACGGATATACTTACTCGTCGATCAATTATAAAATTGTGAAACTAGAATAAAACATATTTTAATGATTTTCTTTAAACTAAAAAGGGACTTGTTAAATTGCAGCATTTAAAAAATGTGCTTTAGTTTGAAGTTTTCCCTAGTAAACTATTTCCTAAACCTATTTAAACTAAACAATTCCCTTAATGTAATATTGCCTTTTATCATATTTTGTGAATTTCTTTTTATTTAAAAACTACAAGAGTGTATCATTTTACTGCATGTAAATAAAGGGTCTTAGAATATGAAAACAATAAATTAGTATAGCCTTAGTTATCGCTATATCAAACGTTTCATGGAATATTTTTAGTTAGAAAATATTAACTAAATAACATGCAATTTCAAAAAAAAAAATATTTTTGCGTAACATTTACACAACACATTAATCTGAAACAACTGTAATACAGCAATTGAACTTCATTCTTTATTTTACTCAAAAAACACTGTATTCTTAGAGAAGTATTTGTAAAAAAGAATGTATTTTTTATCACATTTTTTAGTTCCCAAACAACCTGATAATCAAGCTGATGGACAAAGAGAGACATAGCTGAGGTTTCGTGATTCGAATATTTGTTTTCTCAAACTTTGATATGTAAAACCCGGATTGAAACACTTTAAACCTGTAGTGGTGGTAGCTTCCACCTCAAATTGAAACTTTTTTGAAAAGGAATTCCCCTTCGGGCCTCTTATTAAACTATTTCACGCCAGTCATTTCTACTTGAGAAGGAAGCTGTCACCATATTTCTAACTGGACTTTACAGACTCATATTGTAGAGTGATATTAAAGCTTAGAAAAGAAATCTCCAATTCGAGTGTCTTTTTTTTATAAATAACACCTGTTTCAAAGTAAGAATATTAAATAATCTGCTATATAATTGTAGGTTTAAATGGTTTGCAAAAATTGTAATTGTGTAGCCTAACCAACACAAATTGGTTTAAAACAGTGCTTCTCAAACTTTCAATATTTGCGACCCAATATTCAACCATAATTTTCATTGCGCCCCCCCCTCCATACAAATAATCATATATTGTATTCAATAATACCTAACTTTGACACTAAAGTTGCAATAAGACTTTTGATTAAGTGCCACCGGCGTATACAAACGTCTCGCTCAGCCAAAGCGTTAATTGCACTGGACGTATATATACGTCTTTCCAAAGTACGATCTTTTCTGCGCTCTGTTATCCATAAAATTATTTCGAAGGCTTTGGAATGCAAAAAATGGACCTTGATAGAGATTGCAAAGGTTTTATTTATTTCAGAGGATTTCCTTATCTATTTCTCCCTCTAATACATCACATACGCTCACCTACATGGAAAACGGTGGCATTGGGGAGCGAATCGCGTAACTTTCAATCGGCAGTTAAAAGATTGATCATAAACCGTACAAATTATCAAGATGAACATTAATTTTTGTTTATTACTTTAAATATGACAAGTCCATGGGGTCACTAGTAATTGTTAAACTTTTTCTTAGTATTATTAAATAATTTTAAAATATATTGCACATACTGATAATTTATAAATGTATTATATCAGTGCAAATGTTCGAATGTATTTTGTTGGTTTATTTTCAATAAATTAATAATTTTTTAAAAATAATCTTTCGTTTTCGATTTTTCAATATGCTTGTGACTCTCTCGTAGAGTTATCACGCCCCCTTAGGGGGGCACGTCCCACAGTTTGAGAAACGCTAGTTTGAAAGAACATTTATACTGAAACTCAACTCTGCTTTTCGTTTTATTCAAAAAAATGTATAATATTATGTCATATATGTATATATCGTTGGCCTGGTTATCAGAATGCGTAAATCCACAAAGAGAACTAATTTGATATAGGAGTACTACACGCCAAGTGCTGTTTGGCGTAATTTCTTAATCGCGCCAATCAGGGGTTCTTGTCGAGTTACATGGAATCCAAAATGGCTGTTTAGTCGTAGCAAATCGCCAGGAAAATTATTATAAGGAACTGTTTTGAATTTTTTCTTCAAATGAAGAATATAGGAATAGATTAAAAATAACCAATATCAATCAATTATGAATATCAATATAATATAATAAAAATTATATATAATAATATATAATCTATTTTTATTATCATATAATATAATTTAATAGTAATTATGATATATGACAATATTCACATACTCTTTATGTAATAAGAATCATTATATATAATATGTATTCATTAAATATAATAATATATAAATAAATAAATAAATAGCATTTTTGTAATATTTTTTAAAAAAAATATCTGTATTCGAAAATAGCACAAAATACAACATAAGACTAAAATGTTAGCTTGTTGAACAAATGTAATGGAAGTAGTTAAATCTTTAGGAAATCGAATTAAAATCGTTTGAAACTAATAGGGTTACCGTGGGAAAAAAACCCAATAAAAATTAACTCCAATATACGTTATCCCCATGGCAAACTCATTACCACACTATAAAAATTTGAAGGTAACCGACCATATTGTGTAATGTCATCGCCCATCTTGGAAAACATAAACAACAACTTGGCGCTTAGCACTCTTATATCAAATTAGCACCCCAGAAGGAGTTACACATTCTGATAATGAGGCCAACGATATGCTATTTTTTTGCTATTGTACTACTACTGTGACTATGCTACTTTCATTAGTACCCTCTTGTTATATTTATATTTATTGTTTACCTTTTAAATTACAATTATAACGATTCAAATTGCTTTACTAATCGGTATAAGCAATATGCGTAACATTTTCCTTTAAAATATAAAATGTTTACTTCAAAAGTAAGTTTGCTTGTGGTATAATTAAATAATTTGAAATCGAATAAAAAATATTTATGTATAATAAATGTATATATAAATATCAGTTCTTATAGTATAACAAACACAAATTTTAAATAACATCATTTACTTATGCCGCTTTAGTATTTTAACCTTCAATACTGCCTTGAGGAGAAAGTCCAAGCCCTGTCTCGTATCGGAAAGAATATATTTAATCGTTTGCAGCGTCCTACTTGGCTATTCTGAATTGAGCCCTAACTATTCCCTAAACTAGATTCTGATACTTCCTGTCATTCACAGTTCCGCTGAAGTTGGGTCCACCGATTTCATTTTATTTTTTAAAGTTGCTATAAATTTGGCTCATCCAATTTATTATTTTAGAGTATGAGTAGATAAATAAAAAAATGTGTAAGCATTTTATTTTTACAATTTTTTTTCTGCAATTACCTCTTACGTAAAGTATTGTTGCATTAAACATAGATACAAAAAATAATCGAAATTTTATTTGGTTGGTAAGCAGTTTGATTTTGTGTGTGTGTGTGTGTAATAAAGGTTACTTTTTTAAAAAAAATTTCGACGAAAAGTGCTATTGCAGAGAACATTAAAAAATATTTTCTCGTAAAATATGTATGCTATCAGTAATGAAAAGGAAGAATAAATAGATTTATCTTAAATAATTAAATTTTTATGAATAATGTTTGGGGGGCACTTATCGATTATAGGGGCTATGTATTCAAACATGGCACAACACGCAGAAAACACCCCAGGCTCTCACTTACAATGGTTGTTAATAATATAAACATCTATTTTTAAATATATCTAATCAAAAACAGTAGTTACGTTGAATTTAGTATTATTTACTGCCTATTATATTGTTAACTCTTTGCCATGGGATTCATGAAGCTAAATATGATAACGCGTAAAAATGATGCCAAATAGTAATTGCTATAATATAGGATATATGCAAATTAATTAGGCTAAAAGCAAGAGTTATCGCATGTAATTTACAGAAAAAAGTTAAAGTACATATTATTGTAAGATAGAGATATAATCCAAGAGATAAGATCCAAGTTAACTGGAATCTAAAATGTTTGATGTGGCTTTCTTTCGTTACTTTTCAAAATGTCCCATTGGTAAATCAGTTCTTGCCGCAGATTTGTCAGCATGCTTCCGTTGATCAAATTAATTGCAGCGTAGATTCTGGTTACAGTTCAAGAATGGATATAGAAAAAATAATGGTGTGTACACTTGATCCTTTACAAAGCCTCATCCAATGGTGATCTTGATGGCCCCTAAATAACACCTCCACGTTCAATCGAAACTGGTACCTCAACATTGAGGTCAGATGTAACGTTATTGATGAAGTAATAAGGCGCGCCATTCTGTTGAAAAATGTAAACTCCTGGCATTCCTTCTTTGATTATTGGAATAAAAACATTCTATAGCATGTGTAGTTAAATAATTCTTGTAACCGTCCTTTCAGGGAAGAAGAATGTGCCCAGAAAATTCGAGGAATTTTTTGAACAAATCAAGTTTATCTTGGGTCTATTTCTTTCAGATTCTAGGATGGTGAGAGTATTTTCCGAACTCCGAATGACACCTTACACCCTCTACGGATAAACTTAGGATATATTCCTACCAGTCTGACTTTAAGCGAGTTAATTTCATTTATAACATTATAAATTTACTATATTTTATTACATTTGTCGTAATAATATCACCAATGTTTATTTTGGCATTAATTCGGTCAATCTGTGGTCCTTTAGCTGATTAGCATCGATTTCTAATTATTATACAATTTTGCTTTTGTTTCGTAGATTTTACTTAGAGATAATAAGTGACCACACAGATTCAAGTTAAAATTTCAACTAATATTTAGAAATATTTCATATTTAAACAATTAAAGAAATTAAAAATAGTATTTGTTTCTTTTTAATGACGAAAAACATTAAATGTAATATGTAATTAATTATCACAGGTACAGGAGAGAATTTCAATTAATAATCATCAAAAAGGTTTCATATTAAAATATTAGCGCAATAAAATAATATCCTCCATTCCTTTATTTTAGAAATAAAGTCTTCGATGAAAATGTTTAATGCTTCAGAATTTAAATTGAATGTCACTTAATCCACTTGATTTTTTTTAACTGCCGAGGGATTAATCCAAATGATTACTTTAGAAAGTATGCTTTATTTGATTTTTATATTACTATGAATTGTTCTACATTTTTATGCAACTTTATTGCATCACATCGGATGTCAGCAAAATCAAGGAAGAAATAATATAGTAAATAGATCAAGATAATTAAGCTGTCAAACACCCATTTGTATTCACACGCTTGCACAGAATTAAGGAATGCCTACGTACCAGTGACGATCAAGACTAGCGTGCTCTAATTAACATTTTTTTAATAATATTTAAGTAATGCTTACGCAGAGTAACATTTTTTATTTTTTCAAAAATTAAGAACTATCGAAAATATATTTGTTTCTATGACTCAATGCCAGAATATCTACTGTCAAATTTTACAAAGTTTAGAATACAACTTTCAAGCTTTATTCATGAAAAACTTTCCGTACCAATAAAACATAGTTCTTTATTTTGGAATATCATGTTTAATAAATATATCTTGATTTTATATCTATATATATACTAGCTCGTATACCCTTTCTTCGCACGGGTGAATCGAAAACTTAAACAATACAAATTGAAGGATAAAGAAGTTGTTAATGAGTTAATTTTACGTGAATTGCAAATTAAACTGAAAAAAGCATTTTGCTCATCTCAGGTGAACGAAAATTCATATTTGTTAAATTTTAAGTCTGTAGGTCTAATACTGATGTAAAGAATTTTTTTTATTTATATATAACGCTCGGTAACACTCTTTTGGGTCGATTTTTGAAAACAACTTCCTGTACTCATTTCTGCTCAGCAAAAGTAACACAGTTGCAAATTTTTTGCAATGATAGCTTAAAAAGTATAAATAATTTATATCTGGATGTGTAATACGTCAATTTTACTTGTGTTGTATTTATTTCATGTTAATTTGTAATATTGACAATCAACTCCGTTCCTTATATTATAATTGCGATCCAATGGAAATATAGTGAAATGTTGGAGAAAGAGACAAGTTGGCATCATTTTTGGTGACCACGTGATTAAACGATGAACATGATTGATTTAACGATGAAGAAGTTGGTTTTCTGTAGTACCACCTGGCGAAGAGCTGCCACTAAGAGGATAACAGAAAAACCTTCTCCATAAAAAAAATACATATACATGCTAATTTTCATAGGGATCGGTTGAACGATGTTGTAATGAAGCTAGGTCATCTATACAAACGGATCAATTTTTTTTTTGGTCAGACGGTTTACTCGTCATAATTTTAAGAAATCCATACATAACGATTGAAAAATTTCGATCAATGTGATTTACAAAAACCACAATACTCCTTTACTTAAATTAATATTAATTTAAAACAATACATTAAATGTATTGCAAATAAACTTATTTGAATGATAATGGAGTAAAAGCGATTAAGTTTTTCGCAAATGTTTTAGATGGTTTTGTTTTATAAACGGATATAATGTATGGATTTTTAAATTAAAGCTATGTAGATAAAATGGGGAAAAAAACTTTTAACTCGCATATTTTTTACTCGCCAAATTTGGTGATTTTTGATTTGTTATAAACACCCCTTTTTCTAGTGTAACCCATGAATAGGGTGATTTGGACGGTAGAACAGAGAAAAGTCTCGTATCTGACACGAAACCAATTTTCGACACCAAGCGACGAAACAACATAAACGAATAACGACGACATAAACAAATTTTAGCAAAAATTGAAATAGGCAAAAAAAAAATATTTAAATCTGTAATTTTTAAGCAATTTTTTCAATCTTTGTATGGATCTCAGAAAATATTGTTCTACACACGGAAAAAGGTTTTGTGAGATTATCTTAATAAATTACATAGTTATAAAACGTTTAGTTAAAATTTTGAGTATTGTTTGAAAAATAGTAAAAAAGAAGTTTTGGTATTTTATTTTTAAATGACTGATTCTAAAAGAGAAAAGCATGAACTTATTTAGTGTAGAATATCGTTTTAATAACACGAAAATAAATTCATACGCAACAGTTTAGAAATCTTTTTCATGAAAACAAAACAATTTTGACTCAGTTTTTTAAAAAATCGTAAAAAATACATTTATTATATTGTAAAAAAAAACCATACCATATCGTAGCGAAATAAATGATTTTTCTGATTCTGCAATTGTTTTTGTCTGCGTTTGATAGAAACAATTAGATTGTTATTTTAAAAACGTTGAAAATGTCGGAACTTCACAGCGCTGAAATTGAAATGACGCTCGGCGGAATAAACAACACAGAGTGGTAAAACAATTAGGCGTTTAAATGTTTTTAAGTAATATATTTTCAACTAATTGCAATATTGGAATGAAAAACAGTTTATGTGCTATTCTCAGACCTACTGTATATATGCACAAGATTTCATAAGAGTCGGTCCAGCCATTTTGGCAGAGTTTTGTTATAAACACTGTGACACGGGAATTATATATGTGTGTGTGTGTTTTATTTCCACTATTTTTATTAATCCTTAAGCATGCCATAAAATATCGAATGTGCTTTTGTCACTTCCGTTCAGAATGTAAGCACATCTCTTGTCCATGTATAAGTGCTCCAGAACTCATGTATGACACTAAATTAACATTGCTGGAAATAACTTTAAAATGTATCTTCTCAGGGCGAAAGCTTTTCCTTTAAATTGCGCTTTAACTGCTTTAAGACTAATTATAATATGTTCGCTGGTTAAATACAGAATTAACTACCTTCAACCAGTCTAATGTATAAATGTATATGAAAATTCTGATTAACTTTTTTTAACAGAAATTTTTCACTAGTGTATAGGAAAAAGAGAAAGGGAAAAATAATTTTTAATAGACAAAAATATTTTTTTCTGATGATACAAAGAGATAGAAGTCTCAAGAGCCGTAACCTTCTATACAAAGAGCCATGATTTACCCACCTTTGCATTAAATAGTTCAGTTGAATAATGTTGCAGCTGCACTGAATTTTTTAAAACTAGTCCAGTGGTACTAGAAGATAAGAATTCTTTTAAGGATCTTTTTCCTTCAATTACTACCAAGAATAAAATATTCTTTTAACGAAAACCATAAAATAAAGAAAACAATAGAAGTTCTAGAACATAAAAAAGCAAAGAAAACTAACTAAAATACGTATAGCAAAAAGAGGCCACGAAGTGTGAATCTTTTGTGTGAAAATTCACCTAACTTCTGCCTTTGTAATTAGACAATTCAGTAGAAAATTACGATCCCTTCAAAATGTTGAGAGAATTTCTTTATTATTACTTTTACATAGGTTTTTTTTATCCTCTTCTTCTACTTCTTAGGTACGAAAAAAGAATAATTAGATAATTTAATCATAATTTGACTAGAATTTTCTCCCATCTTTCCTAAAGTATTAAGATGATATCTTTTTAGATTTGTTTCTTACAAGAAACTTATTTTATTTTCTATTCAAGAGCCACAGAAACTCCCTCAGGGACTCCAGGACTTTCTTTAGACAAAGAACATGAATTTTGTTTCTTTATGTATTTTTTTAATTTAATAATTCTTAAGCATGCTTATACTATTTTTGTTAAGATTTTAATTAAAAAATTAAAGAAGTTGTTTTATTTTTCCCTCAAGTAACTTCTTTGTTTTTCGGAGGTGAGTAGAGCTTAGCAAAGTAAATAACCTCGCGACTAGAATGTTGTGTTTCTTTTGAAAAAGCCGGTGTTTGCGTTCAGGAAGTGTTTAGATTATTTTAATTAAAATACGACCCGTTTTTGAATTATACAACTCATAATAAGAATACATTATTCAAGTTTTTTCTCTCTTTTTTGTGCTCTTATTTTGTCTTCATTTACAACCAGTTCTTTGAAATAAAATAAGAAAGAATTTCCTTTACTTTAATTTTTCTTAACAAACTTCGCACATTTTCGAAATAGAATGGACTAATAATTCTTAATTCAAATACGTCTTTATTTATGTTCTCCATTGACCCTAAGCTATTTTTCTTTCATTATTCTTTAAATAAATCTTCCTTTCTACAAACGTATGCATTTGAATGTAGGATTTGCATAAAGTTGAATAGAACGAACAAACCTTGCACGAATATTTTCTTCTATAATTAAATGTATTTTTTTTTTTATTTTCAGAATCATTTTACTTTTTCTTTTCTCAGACGCAATTTTTATTAAAATAGTTAATGAGACTAAGCAATTTATTTTTTGTACGTAGAAAAAAAATAAGAAAATTTTAGTCTGTGTAAATGTTACGCTTCATGTAATCTATTTAACTGTTTTCAAAATATGGACGTATTTGCATATTCAGTGACCGGGTTATAGCTATCAGTATTCCAACTATTCAGTAAATACGGCTATTGGATTTCATGAATAAATTATTTCTATTGTTAGAAGTACTTAATGAAGTTTAGTTGTCTTTATCTTGAATACATTATAAATATTTTTTTTTAAATTTCTTCGAAGACTATTTAATATTAATAAAGCTTTTGTTTCAGTAGCAATTTCCTGTGTAATTGTATCTGAGCTGTTGTTTCAATTTTCATACATAACACTACCAAAAAAATTTTCAGAGATTCCTCGTTTGGCTTATACTTTTAACCATGTTAATCATTTTAGAATAATTCTTTATTTTAAGCAATATTACATTTGATTATACTCATCAAAAATGATAGAACGAATTTGAAGTTAAATGTTCACATGTTTCACACTATATGTATTTTAAAAACCTTATTTTTATAGCAATATATTTTATCATATCAGTGCTTCATATACTTTTATTTAATATTTGCGTCCTAATATTCAGTCATGATTTTCATCGCACCCCACCCCATCCCTAATTTTCTCCATACAATAACAATGTATTGAGTATTGAGTTTAATAGTACTATACTGTGACACTTAAGCTGCAATACGAATTTGACGTGCGACCGCCGTATATAAACGTCTCGCTCAGCCAAAGCGTTAATTTCCCAGGACATGTATATACGTCTTTCCGAAGTAAGATCTTTTCTGTGGATTTCTATTCATGAAATGATTCCGAAGTTTTTGGAATGCAATAAAAAACCCTTGACAGTGTTTGCGAAGGATTTACTTGTTTCAGAGGATTTGCTTATTTATTCCTTTTCATCCCCTCCCCAATACATCACATACGCACGCCTACGTGGAAAATGATGGCATTGGGGAGCGAATAACATGTCTCAATCGGCAGTTAAGGGATTAATTGTAGAACGTACAAATTATCAAGATAAGCATATAATTTTATATATGACAAGCCCATTGGGTCAATGGTAATTATTAAACTTGTTCTTAACTAATTAGTTATAAAATATATTGTGCAGTACTGATGCATTTATAAGTGTGTATTTCTTTCTTTTTTTTTTGTCAGAATTTATTTTGTTTGTTTACTTTAAGTAAATTAATAGTTTTTTTTTAAAAAAATAATTTTATGTTTTTGATTTTTTAATATGCTTGCACCCTCCCCCCCTTGTAGAGTTATTACGCCCCTGTAGGAGGTGCGCCCCACAGTTTAAGAAACGCTGCATACGTATTTTTATCACTAAATGTAGTTTATGTCGTTAATAAAGTTAAAATTTAAATGTGAGAGCAGTGAAAAAGGTTTAAAAGCTAGTATTTTTTCACCCAAAAAGATCGAAATGCCATATAATTGAAATGCAAATTAAAAACATGAAACATTCATTGGGAAATACATTTTATCTTTATATACAAAGGAGAAAAGTGGCTTACACACTTCTAACGATGCACTAAGAATTAAAACACTGAAATTTGGCAGCCATGTTCTTTTTTTTTTTTTAGTAGAGATCCGCTAAGGAGGGTTTTACGGAAATCGACTCCAAAAGGGTTCTATTTATTATGCGGGGACGAATACACAAAAATATTTTTTTCTATTAGACTAAGACTTGAAATTTAGCAGGCATGTTTATTTTGTTCAGTAGAGATTCAGTAAAATGAATTTTCAGAAATCCACTTTAAGGAATTAAGGGTTATGGAAACGTAAAAGATAATTCCACTCCAACTATTAAAAACTTAATTCCTGTCCTTTTTAAATCAAAAGGTGAGTGTTTTTCAAGCACTCGAACGCTTAATGCTTGGTCTTAGATATAAATAACGTATATGTGTATAAACAGTATATATTCATATAACATTGGGAAATTCCCAGCGAAGTGGGTGATTAATGCTTGGTTAAATATGTAAAAACAACTAATCTCCAATGAAATATATTTAACAAACGGAAAATATGAAATTTATATCGTAAAATATGCCACTGTTAAAAGGGAATGATCTCTTTAAAAATGTTACTAATAAAGAAAAAGGAATCAAATTTCGGTTTATTTCTTCCTCATTTCACTATCTAAGCTACTTACATTATCTTAGCCAAACATAAAAAAACTAAAAAATCTGCTAAGCCAAGCCAATAGTGTACTTATTAAAAAAAATTCTCAAGAACTGAAAATGACTGAAACGTTACAAACTTCTTGAATATTGAGGATCTGAATTACCGTAAAATCCAGCGTATACCTCGCACTTTTAACACAATAAATGAGATCGAAATTTACGGTTGCGCGTTATACACCGGGTAGAGAAATGAGAGCTAAAAATATATATAAAAAAAGAAAAGCATAGGGGGGGGGATTAGTCCTTATGAACATGAAACACTGCAGTTCTAGAAACATACAATTTTTTTTTTCTGATGCTTGGAGTAATATCTCGAACAAATGATTAAAACATTGCTTAAGTATATTTCAGATTTCTCTGTGAAAAAGAGGGTGCACATTATACGGCGAATATATCTCAAAGTGCAAAAATTCAGCGTGAAAGTATAGATGCATGTGTACGCCGGATTTTACGGTAAATTAATATTATATTCTAAATTATTGAAAATATTATAAAAGGCGTGTATGCAAATAAACTGTAAAGAAAATCGTCAAAGGACAGCATCCACAAGGGGAAATACCGTCCATTACTGAAACATTAGATAATAACTCTTTATATATTTTTAAAAAATAATATGCCTTCACTTAATCATTGTAGGACTATTTGTTTTCTAAAAACTAATAAAGCATCAGGCAAGGTGAAATTAGATTAAAAAAATTAAGTAGAAATTAAATTTATGTATTTTAATCCTAATGTTTCATCTGATTTGACCAAAAGTTTTATTACTTATATCTTAAGAAAATATATTGCTCTAGAACAAATACATATACATTCTGAGACGGACTTTTTTCAAACTTTTAATCAAATTATCCTTATCAGTAATGAAACTTTAAAATAGGGGACCACAATAATCAAGGGTGTAGTACAATCTAGAAATGCGTGCGTTTAATTCACAACTACTTAAAATTTATCTATTCACTAAATTATTGCTATTACTTTTGAAAATATTTAAGGAGAAACTGTTTGAAATAACCTCGCACAATTTGTATTGGAAACTACTGCATTACCAAACCAGATTTCAGAGACTATTAAATTTAGAATGTTTGAGAAGAACCACCTGGAAAGCTTCCGAATTTCCAAAATTTCGAAATCAGTATTTGAGAGTTTGTCATTTCTTTCAATTTCTGATTATGTTTAATCAGAAACTCAAAATAAATATTTAATTAGCAAGTTCTGGTCGAGAAAGAGGCTCTTCTAAGAAATGTATTAAACTTATTTCGGGAGTAGTATTTCACGTTATTAGTTCGAAATATAATTATAAATAACAATTAAAGTTTAAAGCAGAAACGGTTGTTACAGTACTGGAAAGGTTTCCTACAACAAAACTTCGTATGGAAGCTGTTTCAAAGGAGATAAAGTGATTTTAAAACTACATCATTCCCAACTCTTCTATACTTGGCGTGTTATTTTAGTAGATTCGGTTTATTCGAACGTATAAACTCGTTTGTGCTGATTCTATAAATGTCAGCTCTAGAAAATATAACTTTTTTCTTAATCCGGGGATAAAAGAAAAATTCCTCGATCACATTTCACGGATTTTTTTTTTTGTATCTAAGAGGATCCAATGAAGTATTTTCTTCCAATGCAATGAGTTTTTTTTAACTCTCTTTTCTAAGCTGTTTGTAAAAGACGGCATTGAAAAACATAATCCCAGCCAAGTCAGCTCTTCGTCTTTTAACAGTTAGGATTTTAAACGAACTTCCAAGTGAAATCATTTTATTTTTTCCATTTGTTATTTAGCCTCCTCTCTCTACAATCTTTAAAGAAACTTCAAGTCGTACCTTATCAACTTTAACCTGCGGCAAGTAAGTTCAGGTCTCTCTCTCTCTCCGTTCGATTTTTTTCTTGCCTCGTTTTTTTTCCCGGAATTTTTTTCTCTTTTCCTTTTCCTTTACTATACAATGTCCACAATTTTCCGGAGAACGGATTTTTTTTCAACTCTTCTCTTCCTCTTTTGCTTTTTACCACGAAATAGTTGTTTTTGTGAAGGTAAAAACTCGCCAGTTCTTATCAGGAAAAGGACGAAAGGAGAACGAACCTTTTAACTTGAGTCGCTTTTGGGCTTCGCATTCTCTTTTCCACTTTTTCAAAGAAAAAAAAAGATAGCTTCAACAGATTTTCTAAAAGATCTTCCCTCTTTTTTGTCGACTGTAAAATAACTTTTTCCCCAGTGTTTATAATACGTTTTTGAAGGCTTCTGTTAGTTTTTCTGAATGATATCAAGCTTTAAGCAATCCAGGATCACTTAAAGGTAACTAGCAACAAGTATTAGGCGTAAAAGAAATACAAACAAGTCAATATCATTTCGATTAAAAGGATGAATTGAAAGGGAAAGAGGATTGTAAATATCTTAAGTAAGAAGATCTTACTTGCGGGATAGTATATGTTTTATACCAAACCTTTTTTTTTAAGGAACCAGGTGTCCATGATTAAACTAGCAATTTGCGAGCAGCTTATAGCAAAAACTATTCAACGGAATAGCATGAAAATTGGGTAATGGCATACTGAAGTGATGATAATTTTATCAAGTGAAAAAAAACTGAGTTTCAAAAACCACCCCTAAGTGTCGTTTGATAACTTTATAGAGAACATATAAATAATCTTAAAAAGTTTACAAAACATACTCGAACAGTATTACAAGAGTGAATTTTACAGTTGTAATAATTATATGAACACTTCAATATGATGATTTAATATATGATGCAAATAATGCCCATGGTAATCAAAATATATTTATAAAAAGAATACATTATAAATTTGTGTGTTTTATATTATTGCATTTTTACTATACGCACGCACACACATATATATCCTCTTTTATTTTATGAATAAATACATACTTCTCCGCCAACAGTAATGAATAAAAAAGAGAAAATTCAAGCTTTATGAAATACTTATAACCCAGCTGTTTTATTCTAAGCTTAGGCAAGCTACTTACAAGCTCGTTTCCGTATTCGCGATTTGTAATATCTTTCTTAATACATTTTTAATTTGATTTTGCATTTGTGTGGTTTTACTAAAGAAAGGTTTTTGAGAATTATATATATAATTACTACGTTTTTATAATACATTAAAAAAAGTCACAATGACATTATAATTTTCCGTATACTTTCTTAGGTAATATATTGAAGATGGAATATTTTTCTTGACATTTTCTAGAAGTATCAAATACTCTCTGTAAAATTTTATTACGATCCACACATTCAAAAAGATTATATCATCAAATATTGGAGGGCGAAATGCCTTGAAGTTTCTGAAAAGCAAATTCGAGTAGTTTAATTTTGTTAGTCGTTAAGGATTGCAATATGATAAAAAAAATAAAATTATAATCTCATATTTTTTGGTATGAGAGATTATTAACGTCGTCCTATTCAGCTACTCTAGGACCTATGGAGACTGATCTAGTAATTTTAAACAATGGTCAAGAGTCGATGACGAAACTTGAGCCGCCACCCCTCTCCTAACTTCCACTTCACACCAACGGGGGAACTTTTGAGCCTCTGAGTATTTATCCTGCATCGGCCTCCTCTGCACAACGAATCTTCAGCAGTACTTGGCTCGAACTCATGATATGTTGGCTCACGCATACGGCTCTCTAATTTATTGGAAGTTCTCATCTAGTTCATAGTCACTAAAATTGTACAAAATTGCAAACGTTTTGTAGCTGAATTATACTACAAAAATTTCTACAACGCTGAGCATTGAGATTAATAATTTTTCAATTTCAAATTATACTTTATTTTAGTTAATTAAATTCTACCATATTGCAGGATTTCATTTGTTGTGGGTAATAACTGGCTCCCTGCATTTCTACTAAAGGGAGTTTGACTGTAGGACACATTCCTGTATATCCATTGAATACATTATCCAATGTGCTTTACTGTCATTCTGTACTAGTATATGATGTCTACAGAAATGAGTAGAATGCGATGTGATAGTTCAAAGATGCCGCATTGGCTGTTCATATTATTGGGTATGTCTCTACCGGACGATACATACAATTAATACTATGTGTAACAAACGTTAAACTCCATCTCTAATGCTCTTAAATGGACACAGTGCGATTCAACTGAGAAAAATCGGTGAAAAAATCAAATCTAATTTTTTTAGCCTAAATTATTCTTTATATACTTTTCTATAACCTTACAAAATTTGAAAACTCTAAACTTAAAAAGCGCAGAATTATGATAGTTTTTACGTTCGTTTTTATTCACATCCCTATGGCAAATCAAAACTTTAGCTTACTTATCTCAGAAAGATAAAATAACTAGTTTGTCTTCATTTAAAATGCTAAGGCTTTTTTTCTATTGCACCTAATGCTTTGATTTTTACCTATTGCTAATAGTACATGTAATAAAAGTTGGTATGCATTTTTGAATCAAAGCGATACTTATTTTTAAAAAAAAATAATTGAGTTTAGAAAATTTATACATTTTTTAAGGAATTTTCAATAAGCATCTATAAAAAGATATGTTATACGAATAACAATCATGTTACCGCAAAACCCATAACAATTTTTGCTATAAGTAGTTTGACGTACATGTAACTCAAATTTCAAGCTTGTACGTAAATTGTCTTATGAGTAGTAGCATTTTAAAATCATTTAAAAAATTTTAAGTTGTTTCCTTAAAATATAAAATGGCTAGCTTTTTATGAAATTTTGAGCACAATCCGGATACTGGTATAATTTATATTAGAGAAATAAAAAAAAAGAATTCACAAGAGTAGATCTCTGATTTTCTTTTTAAAAAAATAAAGTGCTGGATTTGCAAAAATTAAGAGCTATAATTTTAGAGCTGTTTGCTTAGTTATAAGAACCAGTGGCGTAACGAAGAATCTTATCCCCTTCCCCGCTGCAAAATCCAGTTTAGCCTTTAATATTTTATAAATTTGTTAAATACTTTCTTGGCGTCAATCAGTCTCTGGGCCTCCTGGAACCATGGGTCCCCGGTGATGCGCATGTCTACGTTACGCCACTGATAATTACACCAATTGATATTTGTGTACATTAATAAGAGTGTGTCGTGTTACTACACGTTGCATTAGAATAAATTTGAAAAAATTGTGATGCAGAAATCGAAGATGATAGTTTTGATGAGCCGATTACCCTAATTTTTGAGGCGTATAAATATTTTTATTATATGGCAAATTATAAGAATTTCGTCTCTTAAATCATTGATAAGTTATTAACTCAATTTTATCTGTCTTAGCTATAATTATTTCATATATTCCTCAGTTTCAAAATATTTCAAAAATGTTAAATAGCAATATTGTAAGTGTGTAGCTACCACCTATAAGCCGTATAAAAAAACGGGCCAACAAGCTACGGAGGCCCCAGCATATATAAACAAATAAACCGTAACATTTTAATAGGCTTAAAAAAAGCGTTCTTGACATTTGGATACAGAACCCACTTAGGACTAACTACGCCAGTGAGTTTTACCCTGAAATATTTTATAATCAATACACACACGTAATGATATTTAGAACCATTCTGGTTCCTGTTTGTTTCTTGATATTCTGATATTTGTGTAAAACGAGCCCCAGACAGCTCTGATGGCTTCTTTATGAATAAATAAATTCTTTGAATTTTAAGAAGAAGTCATTTTTTGTTTTCTACTTCTAGTGCTCATACTTATTTCCGTACAGTCATTTAAACAATTTCAATCCCTATGTTTCATTATATCTATTTATATCTGTGCATGTGTTTTATCTCTCTCTCTCTCTTTATATATCACTATTATACCAAGTGGGCAAAAATTCCGTAAAAACTTTAAAAATTTATAAAACCCAGAAAATTAAACAAAATAAAAAACGGTTTGCAGGATTCGCATTGATAAGTCACGAGATTTTTTTTAAAAAAAGAAAAAGAAAAAAAATCAAAAAACACCCGAGAGGTGGCGTTTTGTACATAAGTGAAAGAAAAGACTCGCAAATAACAGAAGTAACGTTCCCAAATCATATATTACAGCAGCATGTGCTCCACATATCCACCACCACAAGAGGTGACACATTCAAAGCGTGTCACAAATCCAGCAACGGAAAAGTGCAGAATGTCCGCCTGTATACTTGACAGCTCTCGGTGAATTACATCTTTCAATTCCAACAGAATGGATGGACAGAATATAATATATTTTGTTTGTGGGGAATTTTAGTATCCCCACAGACAAAAGTCTACTGCAGTCAGATCTGGAGACCGAGGAGGCCATGTAAACTTGCAACTTTTGATAATGATTGTTAGACTTGGTCGTCAGAATCTTAAACGATCCTCGAACGATCCAGTTTACTCAAATCGCTAAACAAGCTTTATGATGCGTACCACTGTTGAAGGCCCTTTTCCAGTCTTCACAGTTTTTCGAAGTCGGAATTTACGCAGAGCAACAGTCGCTGATTCCTTGTTCATAAAAACAGCCTCACCAACAAAGCTTTGTCTTTCTCGCTCAGCATCCTTGTTCACTTAGTTGGCATGCAACGGAGAATTAGATCTGGATCAAGAGCATCAGTATATATTTGTAATGCCTGTCTCATTTGCATATTTCCAGCTCAGTCGTTTGTATGAGCGTCATCTGTCGGCAGAGTTTTTTTCTTATCTTAAGAAAAATCCCGTGACTTATCGATGCTAAGCCTGCAAACCATTTTTATATTTTGTTTAATTTTCCTAGTTTTATAAACGTTTACAGTTTATACGGACTTTTTGCCAACACGGTATATATATACAAAGAAAGAAGGCGGGGGGGGGATGGCTTCACAAACACATGTATCTCAAGATCTCTGGTTCTATCAGACCTATGGACATGAAATTTGACAGGTATGTTTCTTTCGTTGAGCAAATTCCGCTAAAAAGGTATTCTACAGAAATTGGCTCCAAAGGATGGGGAATGAGATTTTACGTGGATGTAATCGGCAAAAATATTCCCCTTATTTTTTATTAGGCCTACACACTTGATACTTATCAAGATCATTTCTTTTTAAGTATATATCCGTTCAGAACGTTCTTTGAGGAAATCCATTTCTAAGATGGTTACGGGGACGTAAAAGATAAATATACTTCCATTCTAGAAATTCATATTCTCTCCTTTTATAATCAAATGGCCGTGCCTTAAGAACGTTCTTGTTTTTTAATACAATAGAAATCTAACGGGTAGGATTTATACATGAATCAATTAAAAACAATATATAGTCATACAAAATCATGAAATACCTGTGAAGGAGGCGGTTAATGGATGGTACATTGTACAAAAATCATGTGAATTTTATAACTGTATTGAATGCTTATTTATTTTTGTTTTAATTTGAATGTTCATTTTCAATTTCCGTTTAACGATAGTATTGTTGAAAATGTGTTTTAATTCAAATTTCTAAAACAAGTCTTTAAGTTTCACATATGCTATAATTTTTGCAGCTATTAAATGTTGATCCCAATAAATTAATGCTTTATAAATTTATTCAAAGAAACACAGTGTGAAGAGACTGATAAAAGGTTATTTGTTTGGCATAATCATTATAACTTGTTTATACATCATTTTCAACTTTGATTAAAAAAGTCAGACATTTTAAATTTATTTCTCGAAATAATTTGGTTGCACTATTTATAGTTTTCTTCAAAAAAACATTCACTGCTTTAATCCAAATAAAAAAAGTAACCAATAAGAGATTGGTTTCTTTGCACAAAGAGTTTTTGCGTTACTTTTATCACATTTAAAGGAGCTAAGCATTTTCAATTTGATTGTTAAAGCTTTTAAACGAAACCGGTTTCGCTGTTTTATTCAGGAATCATAGGCTTATCAGATTCTAAATACAGAAAAGGCGTAAAAAAAACAAAGGGAAAAACGAATTTATGCAACTGAATAAAATTTATTCTCTGGGACAGTATCCAAAACACTCCCAACTTGTTTTGCAAAACACCGCAGCTAAACAGCTTTATTATTTTATTCAAGAATCATTGGCTTACCGCAAACCAAAACCCGGAAGTAGAAAATAAAAGAACAAAACTAACCGAATAAAAAAATGGCGTCGCATGTCGTGAAACGAAGAAAATACGGCGACTGAAATAGCCCATTTTTTTGTCAGAGTGGAAACGATAGTGACGGAAAAAAGAGCTAAAAAAGAAAGGGAAAAAAAAAACAATTTCAACCACTCGCACACCTGCTAGTGTGATGAAATTTTATTACCGTTACTTCGGCATCCTGATCCTTTTGTTTGCTGCCTTTCTTTCCTCTGCGCTGAAGAAAATGGCGACTGGCAGCTGATAAACAGTTCCAAAGAAAAGATTAGATAGAAAAGTTTTCTGCTATTACAACACGAGTATCCTTTTATTTCTAGGAGAGGGATTTTTTTCTATCTGCCCATTAACTTACTTGAACATTTTAACTGGAATGTTTTTGCAGGATATACTCATTTATAGCACACTGAAAACTCATTTTGGAAGAATGTATTTTTCTAAGCGCACAGTCGTTCTTAAGTCTGAACTTTCTTTTTCTCTTAATTCGTTAAGAAAATTTAACGCACCACAGTAGGGTCTTAAAAATGTCTTCCAAAGTACTGGAATTTTTTTTACAAAAACTGTTTTAAAAATGCAGAATAAGGAAATGCATTTAAATGGTGGAAATTTTAATTAAAATGTACCTACTAACCGTTCGTCTTTTTAGTAGATAATGTAAATTTTCAAAATGTTTCAAAGATTCAAAATACTAGAAATATAGTCGTAATAGATGGTAATAATTATAAGTATTAAGTGGAGATACACGGAAAATTCCTCTAACTATTGTATAGAATTCAACATATGTTTTCTCTCATGAAAAATTTTAATAAAGTGATTATTGTAACTGATATATATATATTTATATATATATATATATATATATATAACTTCTCTCGCACAAACCTTGTTTAAAGTATAATATTTACTTGAATTAAAAAGAAACTCAGCTACTTTTTAGTCTATTTTGTAGGAATATTATTCAAAATGAGACATTTCCTCTAGCTTATGAAAATTGTTTTAAAACTATACTTTTTTTCATTAAAATTATTACACGAGAAACCGATAAGAGAAAAAATCTAAGGAAAATTTACTTTTTTTCCTGACAGTTTTTAGCTTGAGAGTAGATAAGACAGTCAATCCACTTAAGATCATTGTAAGAACATAAATATCACTGCTTGCTGAATCAAAATCCGAAATTAATACGGAAGATAACATTTATAGCACACTTTATATGTATTACATCATATTTCAAAATGATCCATTTCTTGAAATATTCTGCAATTCTAATTAGAAATAAAAATCAAACTTCAGCCACAAATCAGTTCTTTAGTGATGGAAATACATAAATACTGTTATTTGAATCAACATTGTGAAAAATTATATATGTTTCCATAATTTATCGAAAATATACAAGAGAAGCTAAGTAGACATGCTTTGGAAGACATATGTATGTGCGACGTCCTTACGAACAAGCATTTTTTCTACGTTTGGAAGTTGTTAGTTTTCATTAAACAACCGTTGAGTCAGCACATATTCGTGAATGTCATGAGAAATTTCTCTTTTATAAAAAGGACAAGAACATTCGAATAAAACTACTGCATTAAATTTTGGTGACTCCCTGGAACTGAAAAATCACCAGAAAGAGAAAAAAAACGAAGCCAGAAAATAACCATGTTTCAAATAAAAAGGTGATATGCATAATACGATGAACTGTAGCTAAGTAATATCTCAGAACAGGCATTTCAGTTCTGCTTCGGACAAGAAATTTGAGAATCATTAAATTAAGGTTGTTTTCAATAAATGTTATAGAACAGTACGCAAACCTAGAATATTTTTAAATATAAAAGTAATTCCACATTATAATATTATATCCTTTTTTCACTAACCTACACAGATCTGGATATATTTAATCATACTACTCATTTTTATTCGAGTTGACCCATTTTCTTAGCATAAAATGGGCTTCGCACTTTTCCCCCTATACCGTAATGCTAAATGAGATATCCCTTGGTGTGTCAAAAGAAAAAATTAGTTAGCTATGGAATAATTTGACTCTTTTAAAAAAACAATATAGTATGAAACAAATGTATGAGTTATATACAATACTGCTATTTTTTATAAAATCTAAAACATTTTTCTGTTTGAAAATGTGCTCCCGCATTTAGTTCAGGTTGTCGGACATTTGGCAAAGACAGTCTTTAGTGCAGGGGCGTTTTAAGTCATGGACCAACTTGACCTGGGTTTAAGGCCTCGGTTACAATGGGATCTTTGTTTCGTTTTCGATTAAGCTTTAAAAAGGTCATAATTCGAATAATTCCAAAGGTCAAATGTGTTATTTCCGTTTGGGGCATTCTCCGAAACACTGGGAATTTTGGTTGATTTGCCAACTGGCTACATGTAATGACCGTCGTCCCACGTACAGGCCTCAGCCAACCATCATACACTCATTCAGTCAAAAGGTGGAAGTCGGTCAAGCCGGTTTGTGCGATTGTAAGTCATGCGTATTTATTTGTTTCGGGTTATTGTTTGTACAAGTATTTGACAACGCATGCTTTGTACTGCTCTTAAGGGTCGTAAGTGGGGCCTATATTTGTGTAGGGGGCCCAGCGTCTACTTTTGAGTAAAGGCCCAAAGCCTCAAGAAGTCTTGAGACGTCCCTGCTTAAGCGTGTAACAGCTTAAACCTTTCGCTTGACATTTATTTCTCTTTTGAATTTCTCAAAGTTTTTTTATGTTTTGTTAGCAATTAAACAGTAGCATTTAAGTAAATATATATTATTTTGCGAATTGTATGTTAAAATTTAAATTTTAGGGTGGGAAGAATACTTCCCAAGGAACCATTCACCGTCATACAGAAAATTAAACTTAATGGTGATTATTTGCCGTGAAAAGATGAGGAGCAGGGTGCAATGCACAAGGGGACATCACATTTTGTATACATGTAGCGGGCTCTCTTTTCTTGTCCCTTTCTGATACATTTCCTACATCATCTACAGTTGAAAACTATCTTTTGCAAATGATTTCTCACACTGGCTAAGCACACATTATCCGGAACTACACACTTCTTCGCTTGGAAGCTAGCAGAATGCCTTTTTCTTGAAGAATATCCGTCTATTAGCTGATGCACTAATACTATACGGAATGTTAGCAGGTCTAAATATCTTTTTTGGGGGGGGGGGGTTGTTCACTTGCCACAGTAGGAAACTATTTATGATGGCAAAGCCAATAAGAAAATAAAACATTAATATGTGGGAATTATTTCTCCCATCGTTATAATAGCAAGGTCAATATATTATAATTAGTTTAGCGCGTGCCACAGGTGTATTTTGTATAATCATGTAGACGGTAAGTTATCTATTCCACGGGGCCCATGAAAGGGTTTATAGGAATTAAAAGAATAGCTCAAGAATGTTTAATACGACTATTTTTAAGAACAAAAATCAAATATCATTTGAGCACACCTCGTATGGGGCACCATGTGTATGTAAAACACGATATGAAAATGCACAATGAGTACCTCTATAAATCTCTCAATAAAGGTATTCCACATCTAAATATATTTCACCATTGTGATGGGTACTATATCGTTCGATTAATGAAGAGTAGCTATACGGAGAGAAACTTCACCGCCCTTATTTCGTTAAATAATAGCATTCTGCACTTTTTCGTGACCGAATTCAATAATAATCTGTTGCTTATTAAAGTGATTCCGAAAAACGGATGCACAAAGTATCCGAAGATGATTATACAGTGGAAATAATTAATAAGTAATGAGGCTGCAGGCTTCACCGAATTCAGTGCTTTAGATGATAAATGCACAGCGCTCTTCCCCGTCACGTCATGTAACGTGACTTACCGAAGCAAAAGTATAAGTATCTGCAAAACCATTTGGATAATAAACTGTTTTTGTTTATTAAAACAATATTTTAAGGCACGGTTCCGTGCGTTTTACATACTGTTATAAAAATAAACAGTAATGGATTCTGTTCCAAACGAATGATGTGCATTAGTGAATTTTGGGAATATATATTCAAGCTAGTTTTCCCTTACTTATTTATAAAGCTACTTATTTATCTATTTTCATTTATTTATTTTTTTATTTTACTATCGTATTAGGAATGAGATCATTTTTTTTTCATACTAAATGGAACTTATTGGCTTAACAAAAAAAAAATTATTTGTTAAATATTATCAATCTTATTATTCTCTTTCTTTTTCAAACATCTATGATATAATTAATGACCTGTAAAACTTTTTTAAAGAAAAATACATCCAGCTTGCTAACATTCGCATTTTTAATATTGTTTTCAAGGTGCAAAAATGTAATGCTGACTACCCAGATTAACGATAATGTAAGCAAAAGTGGTTCGTGGGGCCGCGTTAGCCTAGTATTTATGCTCACGAGCTCATGAGGGGTATCATGACTTCGAGCCCTTTTGCCACTGAAGACTCATCATGAAGAGATGTGTTAAACTTCTCCCGTTGGCATGGTTTAATTGTTAGGTGAGAGGGTGCCAGTTCTGGTGTCAACCTGAACGTGGTTCAGATTGTGATACACTATCACTTGCACCTGGTTCAGATTGTGAATCAGAATCACTTGAATGTGGTTTAGATTATGAATCAGAATTATCTGAACGTGGTTCAGACAGTGATTCAGAATCACTTGAACATGATTCAGACGCTGATTCAGAATCCCCTGAACGTGTTTCAGAACCACTTAAACGCGGTTTAGATTGTGACTCAAAATCTCTTGAACGTGGTTCAGATTGTGATTCAGAATCATCTGAACGTGGTTCTCGACAGTGATTCACAATCTCTTGAACGTGGTTCAGATTGTGATTCAGAATCATCTGAACGTGGTTCTGACAGTGATTCACAATCTCTTGAACGTGGTTCAGATTGTGATTCAGAATCGTCTGAACGTGGTTCAGATTGTGACTCAGAATCTCTTGAACGTGGTTCAGATTTACGAGATCTGTCGCGAATAGTTCTGGCATTGCTTTATAGTACGACTTTAATAAATCACTCATTCACTCGCAAAAAGGATTCGTTTCGAGTAAACAATGACTGTCTATTCCATCACTTCAAATATAGACCCGGCTTCTTGGTAGACTGTATAGGCAGCCCTTGGTGCTCCAGACGTCATAGGAATATACGTGCTACAATTAAGCCTACATCCTGATTCAGATTCTGTGATGTGACTGTACGATCCTGTAAGGCTGATCTGAAAACATTTCTATCCTTTTGAGTGTTAGTGGCCTAAGAATGTTAAATCCTGCATGAAGTTTAGTACGACCCTCCTAAGCCCAAATTCACATGGCAATCGTTGGATTCCGAGCCGCCAATATCAAGAGATGATAAATCCATCTTTCGATAAGACATGGTTCTGAGACTTTGATTTGTAACACGAGATGATAGTCGTTTTACTTTATACGAGGCAAAACATGGTATTTTCACGAAGAACCATAATTCATATCCGATTTTCGAATAAGAAATCCACTACGTAACTTTCCATTTATACAGAGTGTGTTTTCCTCTACTTTGTTGTTTGTTTGAACCTTTAAATGGTAGTCATTTTTATATTCCCTTCATCTTCCATTTTTATTAGAATTTGAAGTTTGTCAACTCCCCTTCATGGTGTTGCAGTTTAAATGGCCAACAATGAGCTTTCAAAATATATGCTCATCTATATGCTGTGCGTGTGTACTCGTGCATATAAATATTCTCGCATAATAAATAATGATACTTTCATAAAATTTTGAATAAACTATAAAATATCACATACACGTTTAATATAAAAACAATTTTGTATATATTTTTTTCAGATTAACATATCGGCCTTTATTAGTATAATTGGATGCAACGTATGCTTGGTCGCTAACACTCTCTTGGAGGAAAACTTGGCGTAGTTAATTGTACAATATCATTTGCAAATATTTCGAAAAACTGTATTATCTTGTTATTTGCCAATGAAAATAAAACTATTTTGTTTCACATATATATTTCTATTCAAGCTCATGACATTCATAAATTTTTTCCTTGTACTTTAAAATATCCATGGATCGTTTTTCAGAGATATTGTCTAGCAGCTTCTCTGATTTTTTTTTAATAATTTTATTCTGACCCACAGCTAAAATTATAAAATAAAGTCTTTGGATGAAAAAAACTAGGCCATGTTATCATAGATTTATTCAATGTCATATTGCGATGATAGATTATTTTCATACTTTTTTAAATATTTATATTTATTTTTAGTTTTATATTAAAATAGTTTTTTAAGAGAGTTCGGAAGGATTTACTATAGAAAAAAGAAACCAAATACGATCAATTTTTAAAAGAGCATATTACAGCTCCTACTTCACCATTATGGAAAAAAATAATTTCAAGTAGCTTATAATATGAGTTTATATTAATAATTATCTTTCATTAATATACAAATTTTCATGATTTAGCTCACATCCGAAAAAAATAATCATTTTCAAATCTTTGTTTAGTGCTTTTAAATATAAAATAAAGGGCCATAAATTTCAAGTCCCATTATTTATTTATAAAATTTATTTTATTCAAATGTTTATCATATATATTGCATAAAATAAAAACTTATGAATGAGACAAGCATAAGCTGGTTCCGTACATATTAATTGTGTGAATAAAAAAAAATGGTATATTTTTAAAAAACTACTTAGAAATAATTATTCTAACTTAATATATTTCCATTTATTTCCAGATTAAAAACATCTGATATTATGAATGGAAAACATACAATTTAAGCTGGACAGTAAAATCCATTAATATGCATCAGTAATGTATTTAACTGTGTTTATAAAAGATTAAAACAAGACGTAGTAAATAGTAAGCTGTCAAGTCTGAACTATAACTGATTATACCAAATAAATTACAACGCCTTGGGCACTTAATATAAATAGCGGCAAGAGCTGTCTTTTTTTAAAGACAAAACAAATCATAATATTCACTGAAGAAGCGTCTTCATTACTAAATTAATTTATTATGATCATTAGCAACATTTTAAGCAATGCAGTCTGCCACGGAAAAAAACTTACTATACATTACTTATCCTATACCAAAACTTGGTTACTTCCTTCAAAAATGGCGTCCACTGATAAACGACTTAAGGCAACGAACAAAAAAAAGTACAAGAACCCAAACCAAAAAACAAAGAAATCATGCAAAGTTTCTGGAAGATCTCGTAAGAGAGCTTTCTCTCACGAGAACTTTTCTTTTCGAACTACCATTTATTTTCTAACTGTGACCGTATCCGAAGATCATGGTGGACGTCGGTATATATAATTATTACTTTGTCGCTGGGTATAATTAAGTTTAAAAGTTCAGGTTCTATATCTTTCTGATGCGCAATGGTTATTAATTCTTTCTTCCGCGTAACCGGTGACACAAGTAATTATTCACCGGAAGAGCTCCGGGAATTGGATGTAACCGGATTTGTTCTTGGAGAGTAGTCACTGTAGTGAGATTTGATCTAGAAATAGATTTTCTTTCCTTTTTTCCCTTTTAGAATGGAAGATGATGATTCGCTTTTGAGGGATGGAATTTTTTTCGTTACTTTTGAGGGAGAATGTCTATCGCTTTTTAAAAGGAAAAACTCTTGGTTGGCTAAATAAGATTTGCTCTTTTTTCTTATAGTAAAAACTTAAAGAGTTGAGAGAACATAATTTTAAAGATATATGAAGTGATCTAAATTGATCTAAATTTGTTTTTTCAGGAATCGTTTTCTTTCCTGGAAATGTGAATTAGATACTGCAAAACCTGTTTTTGTGAGGTAGATCGGGACCACGTAAAAATAAACCGCATAAAAATATTCAAAAATTTCATAAATTCTTACACTTAACAAACAACTTCTTCGAAATACTACAGACACTTTTTTATGCGATGAAGAGGTACTGCATAAAAAAAGTCACTCTTAAAAAATACGCCAATTATTTAGTACTTCCATAACAAAATAAATAATTAAATTACACATGGAAACATTTTAAAATATTTAGTTTCTTACTATATACACATGGAGAAGTTTTCAAAATGCGCATGCACGATTCACTGCTACACATCATAATCCAAAGCTGTAACAAATAAGTTCAAAATCGCTTCGGTCACTTCAAGATACAATTACAATTGATTTATTTTTTGCACCGTAAAGTAAAGAGATAAATTTTTCGAGAAGGTCAGTTGGGGGTCCCTTACTTATAAATGTCGCGATAATCAGATATGCATGATTGAAGCTCTTTTTCAAATGCCATACTCCTTTCGAAATTGGTACCTATTTTAAGAAAATGCTTTTCCAATTTGTTGGAAAGCTGTATCCCTACATATATGTTATCTGCTCTCAAAGAGTTCGGTTATTCTTGTCCGTCTTCATAATGTATCAAATTATTGATAATGTCACTGTCATTAAAAGTTTCATCGTTCAATCCAGCGTGGGCAGTTGGCGCGTTGAAAGCGACTGAACGTGCATTGTGTCGGGAGAGTGTTTAAATCAAGTGAACAAAGCCTCTTAAGTATATATATCTACATTGCAGTAACGTAGCAGGCATCCTCACAACCCATGCCTAGTGGGGGGGGGGAGGCCAGACTAATTCCAAATACGTATTTATCCAATTTATGAAATATTAAAGGAAAACTCTGACTCTCTTTTTGCAGGAACGCCCTAAGATTCTCCGTTACGTCATTGGTACAGTGATAGAAAACAATACAGTGGTTCCAGAGCTGTTGAAATTCATATACCGCATAATGAAAGAACACACAGAGAAATTCACACAAAAATAAAATCGCATATGAAAGGAACGCACAAAAACAGGTTCTACTGTATCTATAACATGTGGCTATGTGTGTATTAATTCATTTGTTTTCATCAAATCATTCAAATTAAGCTACCTTAATAGAAATGTCATTATATGTATAAGTTAGTAGTACATTCTTCTTTTCTTTCTTTTATTTCCTGGTGCATTTCAATTTATACAAACTTCATAATTAGAATAAAGGAAAAATCTCTCTATTAAATTAAATAATAATTTTATTAGGTCTGTTGAAAACCAAATAAAAACCACTGCAACAACGAGTATTTTTTGTTATAAAAAAAGATAAATAACTGAATAAAAATTTTAACTTTTTTCAGATTTTTCAAACTGGGACTAGTTTGATCGAATATAATATATATAATCACATATTGTGTGGAAGCAAAAAATCAAATTTCACCCATTTTTTTCTTAAAATGTTACATGAATTAAAGTACCCATAAAAAAAGAAGACACAGCTTCCATAATTTTCGATAAAGAAAATAAATGAAAATACCCATCCGACTTGCATATCGCTTATTCCCAGTTATAATAAATAAATAATACAAAAATACGACCTCTCCCTCAGAACTCTTCCTCCCACACTCAGTGGAACCCAGAATGGTTCTTTTCAAAATGCAAATAATGCATCGTGTTTTTCCTGCCTTTGATATTAAAATCCAAATCGATACCTTTAGGGTGGTTATGGTAGAGAAAGAACGGAGGGAAAAGTATTGGATAAAGCTGGCTTTAAATTTAGGAGATATTGGTGTCCCTTCCATATGGATATATGTTATTCATTTCTTTTTTTCTCAGCTTTTTCTATGTCACTTGTCTACTGTTCTTCTCTGGCCTCAACCCCGCCAGCTCCCAAAGGACATTTTGGAACTTTTCACGATGTACCTGGAGGAAATATTAACGAACGATCTTTTTTTTTCCATTTAATATTTTATTTCTGACTGGTCTGGAAAATATGTTGGGACAAAAGGGGGGAAATAAATTTATAAAAAAAAAGTCCTTTTCGTTTTGGAAGGCTTTTGTGGCTATTGGGATTTAAAGATTGAAGACCCTTTCGAAAAAAAAAGAACGTTTATTTTTCACTTTTGATTCCTGCTGTTATGATGTCTCAGCCAAAAACGAAAATAAAAATAAAAAAGTATTTTGATGTCTAGCTTGGTTAAATGTCAGCGCTTACTGGCTGGATCTTGATGCGGTCCCAGTTAGGGAATGTATTTTGGAATTTATTGAGAAACAAAACTCCAGACTTGTTTGCTGAGGTATATTTTTATTATCTAAAGGTCGCGCTAATAAAATTTTACTATATTTCCTCGGTAAACCCAAATTGGATTTTGATACAAATAAATAATGGCTTTCATTTCCTTTCAACTAAGTTAATTAAATACTTAAATCAAAATTTTTATCTCTTAATTTTGCATAGAATCCTTATCTTATCTTTGTGTTGATTTTCTACGCACAAAGAAATATGTAATTAGTTGAAGAATAGTCTAATTTTAGATCTATGAATATACACTCATGTTCAAAAGTAAAATCACAAGCATAAAATCTGTGAATACTTATGAACTATTTACTGTGTTGTAACGGTTCTATCCGCGAGCCTTCACTTCCTTGGCATGACGGGTTAGTACTAAAATTTTATTGGTGTTTGAGGGTTAGGAGAAAGACCCCAGCCATAATCAGAACAATTCTAATTTATTATTCTCTTACTTAAATTAACAACCCAGAGTAGGAAATGCACACTTTTACTAAGTATAGGAGCAAAAGCATGTTAGAAAGGATACTTAATATTTGGTTATAATATAATTAACTTACTCTTGGAACTCTTTGGATGTCTACGGTATAAATAATCGTAATTCCGTTATCTCATGTTATTATTCAATTCTAACTTACTGACTAAATCGGCAAGTAGCAATCTGTAATCCTTTAGCAATTAATCATTGAGTAACTCTTGACTAGCTTTCAAATACTTTCCACTAACCACTATCTTCCCGTACCTAAAAGTTTGTGCTTAAATATAACCCTTCATTTGCATAAACCGTGTCTTCTTCTTCGGGAGAAAGTTTTTTAATAGAACAACATATAAAAAAAACAGATTTACCTCAAGATGATTAGTGAAGGCTCGAGGATAGACTCGTTTCAGTATCATCACGAAATTTGAAGCAGAGTTTAGTTGTTATAGAGCATAGATAGTTCAAAGTTTGTCATGCAAAATAAAATGGACAGTTTTTGTTAATTTTCACCTTAGGTCTAATAATCCTCATCTGATGTAGAGTGAAATTCAGATTAATAATACATCAGCTCATATATCAAAGAATTATGAGAGCGAGGGATTAAAATTACAAGTTTCATAGGTGGCAGTGGAAGCGTTCGATTCTCAAATTCATCATATTCTACTTTGCGCGTTATAAGTGATTTAGACCAATGAGGCTAATTATTTATCTATCACCAATAACCATTGACTTATAGCGATAGTTATGTGGGAAACAACATCCTTCATTGAATTTAAGAAAGAAGGTTTTGCATACTTTTTCCCATTCAGATTTTCCAATAATCCTTGAATAATATTGCATTTCTTAAACAAGAATAAGTAACAAAAATGTCTACAAAAACCTTAATAGGAGAATAAATGCTAAATAAACTTATTATCCCCTTAAAATGCTAATTACATATTTAATTTACTATGTATATACACTGCTGGCCACCGTAAATGCAACACCCTAAAGGAAGCACACAAATAACATGAAATTTACAACATGCATTAGTGGAGGTGAGATATGCAAATGATTAGAATTTCAGCACAGACACACATCACGCACGCCTGTGGTGCCATCTCAAAGCGCTATTTAAGGCTTGGAGATTTCGAGATTTCAAGTTCGGCAATTGTGTTTTATTTGTGGTTTTTTCAAAAAACGATCAGTTATGTCTCGTAGAAAATAGCGATCAGCTTTTGATCAAGTATCCGAGTTCGACAGAGGAAGGATAGGGGCCTACCGAGATTGTAGATTATCTTTCAGGGAAATCGGTAGTCGCGTAGTGGACAAAACCAAACAACTGTAATGCGTATATGTAACCGTTGGATGCAGGAGGGTACGACGGACCGACGTGGTCGATCGCATCCACCTCAGTGCACCACTTCACGTGAGGACAGGCAAATTGTGCACATGGCAGTGACGGATCCTCAGTCACATCACGAACCATTGCACAGCACATTGATTCTGTAACGCATCATTCAGTTTCTGCATGTACCATTCGACGCCGTTTACAGCAGAGTGGTCTGTCCGCAAGACGTCCATTTCTTGGTCTACCCTTGACGCAGAACCACAGACGTCTCCGCGCCAATGGTGCGATGAAAGAAGGATGTGGGTGGCAGAATGGAATGAAGTTGTCTTTACTGACGAGTCACGCATCTGTCTGCAACACCACGATGATCGGATTCGAGTCTGGAGACACCGTGGAGAGAGGATGCTGAACAGCTGCGTTATGCACCGCCACACTGGTCCTGCACCGGGTATTATGGTATGGGGCGGTATGGGATATTACTCTCGCACTCCTCTAGTATGCATTGTCGGTACTTTAAACAGCCAGCGCTACATCTCCGAGGTGTTGGAGCCAGTTGTCCTTCCTTACCTTCAGGGCTTGACCACAGCCATATTTCAACAGGATAATGCTCAACCACACGTGGCACGCATTGTTCAAAGTTTCTTCGTCAATCACCAGATTGAATTGCTTACCTGGCCGGCTCGCTCTCGGGATCTTTCGCCGATAGAAAACATGTGGTCCATGGTTGCTCAACGATTGACCCAGATTACACCCCCCAGCTGCCACACCAGATCAAGTTTGGCAACGTGTGGAAGCTTCTTGGTCTGCTGTACCCCAAGAACACATCCAAAGTCTCTTTGAATCAATGCCGAGGCGTGTGTCAGCGGTGATGTCCAACAATGGCGGCTACTCTGGCTACTGATTCTGGCAGGAACCACACTTCACAGAAGTCTATAAATTTAATCATTTGATACTTGGTCAACATGTTATCTACAAAATAAATTTTGTTGTGCTATCTCTTGTCTTTCTTGGTATTGCATTTACGGTGGCCAGCAGTGTATAAAGTTATATATATCTTACAAACCAATACTTAGAAGTGCCTTTCGTTTGCTGATATTCTATGTTTTAAATGTAAGAAAAAATTATAAACGAATATCCCCTTTAATTTTCTATAAAAGTACTACAGAAATTAAGCACACTATTTTTTGTTCAAAATGTTCAAAATAAAGGAACATTTTTTATTGCATATAACTAAGCATATTATATTTAACAGAATGTTAAATTGAAGGAATTTTATTTTATATTTTCATTTTAAAGTTTTCACACTATTCCTTATTTTATAATTGTGGAAAACAAAACCCCTAAATGGTTGTTTCTTATAAATATTTTTGCATGCTATGAAGAATGTTTCATGTATCATGTAATAATTTCTCACCTACTTCCAAAAAGTTTTTATGTTCTTACCTCATTTTTAAATGGTTAAGAATTTTGTGTGTGTGTACATGTATATATACATCTGTCAACAAATATTTACTTTTTAATTTCTTATAATAGGTAGATGACACTTACAATGTCATGAATTTACTACTTTAATTGAATGAAGTGTCCTTGAGATTCCAACTGATATGTCTATTCTTTATATTTTTCTTTAAGAAAGTCGTTCTCTTGTAAATGCTGAAATAGAAATTGGTTGTGAAATCCAGACTCCGTCTTTTTCCGCTCTTGACATTTTGTTTCTTTCATTGCTACGGAGGATTTCGGGAAATCTTTCAATTCTCTGTTTACATACTTATTTCTATTTAGACTCGATACACTAGAGAGTAGAAAATTTTTATTTTCATGTAAGATGGAAACGATACATTCTGAGAAATAAATAAACACAGATGTAACTGAAAATATATATTCTTGAACTCTCAGAAAAAGTGCTTAGATATTATTTTTTGATTTGAAGACTTAAAATAAAATAATGTATCCTTTAGGAAGGTACATTTAGATTGTTTATTGAATAAATTGTAATATATTAATAAGTGTTATAAAATGTATATAATGACGATATCCGAAAGAAAAATAGTACATCATATTATGCAGAAAAATACTTCTGCCATATTCAATCATGAGATTTTTGGTGATGAAATAAAAAATACAAAAGAACATTTAGTAAAATGACCTAGTATTTTTAAAAAATTACAAGTTTTCTACAATTACATGAAATACTCGAAATATTTATTCAAAATTACTTCAGAATGTCATTAACTATTACAAAAATTAACAAGCAAAATTCTATCAAATGATTCTCAAAATCCTTTTAAAAAAAGTACCAAAAAACTACCAAGTGAATAAACATTTTTCTTTTACTGTAGAAACTTTGGCGTACTATTTTTGCAAAAGTTACAACACTCTAAAATAATTAAACAGAGATAATGAAATCTAGTCCACATGTTACGTAATAGTGCTACAAACGAAGAAGGAAAACTTGCGCAATAAAGGAAAAATGATGCAAAAATCCATACCTCTTGTAGTGAATATGCGCAGGGATGAGAGCCTGTAGACCTTTAGGAATTGAGTCATAAAAACGATGAATGACATGCTGAGGAATAATATTCCAGGTTACATCTGTTTAATGTCAAAATTTAGCCCACTTTTTGCTCAGATTTTGCCCACTGTGCACAAATTCTCGACCGATAAAAAAAACATTCTCAATGGGAAAAATATCCAGGAAAGTACAGGTGGTGGAAGAAGCAAAATTTGTCTTGCAGTATAGAAGCTTTGTATATTCTAAGCAGCTTGCGGACATGATTTGTATTGTTGAAATACAATTCCTGAAATGCGATACAAAAAGAGTAACACCTAAGGATCCACAACTTCCTAGATGTAGCATTCCCTGAGGAGGATTCCCACAACTCCTAGCAGGCAAGTTTGTTCATGATACTCAAAAGCACCCTAAACCATAGCACTAGGCGATCGTCCCGCATGGTGCTAAATAAGACACTACAGGAAAAAGCATTCACCTTCGTATCGTCTGTTGACTTTGAGTCAATCGTTGTAGTCCATAATGTAATTGGGCTCATCGGAGAAGCCGAATAATCACCATTTGGAATGCAATTATAGTTTGTGACGACATAAAGTACGCATCAAGGAGATCCTGCGCAGGACGCTGTCTTTGGTGTGTCAGACATTAAACTATTTTAGGGACAGATAATGACATCCCTGTAATCATACACACTAGAAGGTCAGTTCTGTCCCTCTATGTGGATGGGGTCTTTTATTACCACCCATTGTGCCACCATATTACTTTGCCAAATTGCCGAGGATTCAATTTGCTCGATTCTTCATGGTCCATCTCATCCACACACTATCATGCCATCCAATGGGGCTAAATTCATGATACACATTAGTTCACCATCATGGAAGCCTATCATGTGGCCCTGTTCGAATCCCGTTAGTTGCTCGTATGACGCTCTAATTATTTGACAAGGTGTATTAGATTTTAACACCGGTATAAAATTCAGCATAACCATGTATGGTTTATTTGGTTGGAAGATTAGATGGTGATTTTTTCCCCTACACTAACATGTTCTGAATTTCCATCAAATTCATTTAATGTGTATGATTTCTTCATGGTGATGAATTTTCATTAGAAGCAGTGTATAATCTTTTTATCAGAATAGAAATATTAGTTTACTGATTTTTGTCCTCTTAACTCGAATTCTCATGATAACATTCAATTGCCCTAAAATTCTATCAATTTTTTTAACCTTCCCACCATCTTCATGTGATATAGTCTTAATTCAGATGTATGTGTGTAAAATTCACTTTGTAAGGTATTAATGCTACAATGAGCGAGCTTCGAGTAATACTCAAATGAGTGAAATTAATGTAGGTATGTTTGTTGTAAAGTTATTAAATCCATTAGCATTCTAAACAACAAATTACATTGATTTTATCACATATATATATATATATTTTTACTATAAACATTTATAGGAACAAATAGCAAAAAGATATATTTGTATAAAAAGCATTTTTTACAATATTTGGAGTATTAAAAAGCAGTCCTAAATTATAAGCACCATTTTAATCTATATATTTTATTAAATTGTGTTCCTCATACGCATATTCATAAAAATTCTTCATATTTCTAAAATGTATTTTTACCTCCTTTGCTTTCCTTTGGGTTATAGAACTCTTATACCAATAAAAAATTCCAGAGGAAAATATTTTAAACTTAATGAGATCATTAATTTAACTCTATTTTATTCTGAAAAAATATCTTTCCACACAAATTCCTGTACTGAGTTTTATTTCTTACGAAGAAAAAAAAACCCGAATAATATATTTTTATCGAGCTATGTTTGATACAATAAAACTCGATTTGATTCAAAAAAGAAATAGTCCTTTTATTATCCCTTTTTTCTTCTGGTTATGAGCCGAATCCGTTTCTTCAAATCTCATAAAAATAACTTATTGAAAGAAAAGAAAAGAAATGAAATAAAGCATTGGAATAAGTTGCCCCCAAACGATTAAAAAACATCCTTCCATCATCCTTCAACTCAACCCCGCATTTTGCACCTAAGTTAGTAAGTAGCGCCCCCTATTAATCAGCGTCAACTTCACCTGGCCCTCTCACAATCCTCAAAAGATCATTAGTCCACAAACCTCTCTAGCGAGTCTTTCTTTTCGGAAGGGAAAAATAAATGACTTCAACTTCGACTCAGGCCTCGCGTCCAATAGCAATCCGCAAAAGCAGGCGCACTATCTTCACTTAGCAACTGAGACTCTTTTAATTTGTATTTGCCCCGGATTTCTTCTTGGTGGAATCATAATAATGAGGGAGATTTTTGCCGAATTGATCGTTTGTAATTAAAAAGAACTTTTGGGGAGGTAAAAGATTAAAAAGATGGAAGGTTCATATATTTGCGGATAAAGGAAGAAAGAAAAAAATTTGGAAAAAAATAATATATATATATACATATCGTTTCTCAGAAAATCCTGATAATGATGATGACATTTTTTTGCAAGGATTATTACGTTCTGAAGCGAAACTTAAGTTTTCGGGATCAAATAAAGTTGTTAACTGAACAGCAGGTCCTCTAATTAAAATGTATTGCTTCGATTTTCTTAAAAGTTCTGTAAGGTTTATTTTTTTCTCCTTCGGTAATCATTCGAAAGACATATTATTTTCTGTCTCACAGTGAGCAAGATATCTTCATGTTTAATTTTTTTTTCTGTTTGAGTTAAGCAAAGTTATCTGATGAATTCTAACATTAATTCAATTCATTCAAAATATAAAATATAAGGCTTTAAAAGTATAAATTCTGATTTTGCTGTCAACAGCATTTGCGATAGCTGATTTTATAAGATTTTAAATCTGATTTCGAAATCATTGGAGACAGCTGAGATTAGATCATTTTAAAAAGATATCATAAGTTTATTTTTCATACCATACATGCCACTCTTATTAGTATTGAATTTAGGTGCATGTTTTATAAATTTATACGCTAATATTTATATATATATATATATATATATATATATTTCTAATATTTTCCACTTTTTGACGATTTAAAGCAAAACATATGATATTCTGACTACCCAGCATGTAATTTAATTCCTAATAAATATATTGGAATTTCGGTAAAATAAACATTTGTATTTCAGTTTTTATTACATGAATGTTTTTCTATTCCATATCCTTTTAGAGACGGATGTTTTCATTTCGACGTTGAATTTCTGTATATTATTCTTAGTTAAAATGCTATTTTAGTAACATTGTAAATGTAAATGTATACGCATTTATTGCACAGTAAATTTGGTAGTGAAATAATCTTCTTCAGCTATTAATTGTATTCTGGTTAAGGATTTTCAAAACTTTTCATGATATACGAGTAAATCAAGCAAATACAAATATATATATATATATATATATATGTTACCGGCAAAATATGAAATGTCGACATTCTGTAGATTGCCGAACGTTTTTAGGTCAAGTAAGAAATATGAGATTTATTGCATACTTCGCCTAGGCATTCTATAGAATGACCAGAGCTATTTAGGCAAAGTATGAAAAAAAGTCATGATAAGGCTATTATATCAATAACGTGCATTCCTAAAAATACAAATGTTATTCTGACAAAGTAATGAGAGTGCCATTAAAAAAAATTCAAAATACCTAAAGGAAAATGAAAAAGTTGTATCATACAAAATATATGTCTTTCTTATTAAGGAAATAAAAAAAAATCATATAAAAAATAGGAAATTAAAATCAACCTACTTGTTGCAACATGGTAGGCATGAATGACATGTTGAATTACATTCTATTACATTTTCCCCGCATAAACAATTCTTATGTTAGTATATTCATTTGACTAATCCTTGGTCACACTAATTGGACTGAGCAATTGCGACTGACAGGAGAGGAATTTTGTGGTCAGGAATATCTTTAATTCTAAGCAAGTTCTTAGGGCACAAAGTATATATATATAAATTGTGATTTCTCATATGCTTGTTTGAAAATTCTTCCAGAAGTTCAATGTCGATACAAACCATCCTAATTTCCCACTCAATTTCAAGTGCCAATAAATTAGCATTAGGAGGAAAAAATCACGGGTTTCATAACGATACCTTTTTTTTAAAAAAATATTTTTTTTGGCAAAGTTCACAAAGGTGGATGTAGATATCAATATCATAACGTGCAACATTTTTATATTTGGTTGAAAGTTATTTCAGAATTATATCACGTCCTCCATGACATAATACTGTATGACAGTAATTTCCAAACTTTTCATCTTCCAGACTGGTCAACGTTTGACAATTTTACCGCGGCCTGCTGAGGGAGGAACGTAGATTATTTATACTTTAAATCGTTTGATTTATTAATTTAATTGTATTTAAACATGCCTTCAGATTAAAATTCAGTTGCACTAAAAATGAATATAAAGTGATTTTACATGAAATATAAATTGATTTCCATGGAAAGTCACGCAAACGCGAGAGAAATACTCCGCAGTAAATTAAATGGAAATAAGGTAATGCTTCTTGAGTGGCCCGATACCATTTGATCCAAGGACCGGGAGTCGGGGACCACTGCCTTCTTTAACAGGTTAAATGAGTTTACTTTTATTTTCTACAAACTTCACATCATAGCGATTTCGACAACAAATAGTCCCTGGATTTCTTCTTAGTAGGTTTTTTTTTTACATTTTGTACATTGTTTATTAACATCTAGTAAATAACTTCAGTTAAAAAATTTTTTCGCAGCTGCAGCATCATTAATTCCAATTTTGGGCAGCTCGTCGTCAAATAGTTGTAACATGTCTCCCACCTTTTAGCTGTGGCGTGTCATACCAATCTACCAATATGATTCAGCTTGCCACACAGTAGGGCATTTTTGAAACAATTCAAAAACTGACAAATTTATTAAATAGTGCAAAGTGCCACTGAGAATTATACCGCGCGCCACATGTGGTCCGTGTGTCATAGGTTGGCCCCCTTCTATAGAACATAACTCATTTTCCAAAACTACAGCTTGCTCTTCCATTTTCATACAGCACAGGAAAAAACAATTTTTTGTTGGACAAGTTTAAGTAAAATTGAATATTTTGACACTTTTGAACAACCCGCAATGTGCAATTGACAAATTCCGAGCCTGAGGCATTCGTTAACAGTCTAGTGTTTTGCCACGCAATATTCGAAACAAATCGGAGGTATATTTCATATTTTTCCGGTTTCTCATGAGGTATTCTGTAGAATACCTAGGCAATGGGTGAAATATGAATCATTTCATACATTACAGGCTAGTGTTAGGTATTCTATACAATGCGTAGGCATTCTATAGAATGCCGGATTTCATACTTTGCTGGTAATATATAACGGATAAGACTAAAGATGATATTAAATAAAAAAGATTTAATTCGTTCTTAATTAAATTAATTTAACTTCTTAGCACACCCTTCGTATATTAAACTAAAAACTTCAAAAGAGAAAAATATGAGAATAATATTTTAGTTATTCATCATCGTATCTAAAGCCCAAAAAAGTCGATTATGACAGTTAAAATCATGGGTAATGAAAAGAAGAAGTAGTTTAAGAACTTTAAATAACTTCCAGCAATATACATATTTAAAAAAAATAATAAATATATTTTCAGACAGAAAAAAATGCCTTGAGCTTCATAAAACTCGTATGTTGTATTATTTACATTTATAATATGTACTTTTATTTAAAACCTAGGAAACAAGATATCAATCATTGGCATGGCCAAGTAATTTTAGCGCGTTTTTCACAATTTGTATTTTACAATACGAAGGCGAAGACGAAATTTGCGTCCTAATAGTGCTTTTGTTCCACTACGTGAAAAACGCACTAAAAAGCGCAAATGAAATAATTTCCGTTTAGCATACAAAGAGAAATTCCTTTTGTATTAAGTTATAAAAGTCGAAATGTGGAATACATTTTATAATAGAAAAATTGATAAATCCAGTCAAAAATGTGTCATTGTAATAAAATGTACTGTTTTCTACAGCAAAAGTGTCCGCAATTCTTTGATCGCGTACTCAAAAACCTACTTCTTTCGTGTATCATCAAATATCCATCTACGTATCCCCTTAATTACGCGAGCTAATCTATAGAAGCCACTGCTCTAAAGGATACCGAAATCCAAAGGTATCCTTTAGAGTTTTTAGGAGCTATACGTCTACCTAAAAAAGTATTCCACATCTGGTTTATCCCTTAATATTAAGACAGTCTTTATATATCGAAATATATATTTTTCATTTAATGACTGTATTGAAAAAAATCAAAGCTTACGATAAATAATTTATGATATTATCTCATTATCCAAACGGTGTATTATTAGATAATTTGTTGTGAATCATTACAAAATACAATATAGTTATACCCCGAACTTCCGCTACAGATGGGGCTGAGTGATAACCGAGGAGGTTGAATTTGCGTAAATCTATATATATAAAGGAGAAAAGCGACTCACTCACTGACTGACTGACTAATCACGATATTTCCGGAACTATTCAACCTACAGACTTGAAATTTGGTAGACATGTTCCTTTCATAGAGGAGACCTCAGCTAAGAACGGATTTTCCGAAATTCGAAACGCAAGGGGCGGGGCGTTAAGGGGGTTAAGGGGCGTTATAAATAATTGCTTCCATGTTTAAACTACTTGATGTACAATCTTGAAATTGGGTAAGCAGATTCCTTTCAGAGAGTAGAGATCCGCTACAAATTAAACTGTTAGACGTACAGTCTTAAAATTTGATAAGCAGATTCCTTTCGTAAAGTAGAGAACCGCTACAAAATGGGTTTTGCGAATATCAACTACCAAGTTTAATTTCGGGAGTTTAAAAGGCGTAATCGATAAATATTTCCATTTTTAAACTATTTGATCATCCTGCTTGAAAATTGGTAGGCATGTTCCTTTCATGGAATATAGTTCCTCTATCAAAGAGTGAAACGAAAATTGACCCCTAAGGATGTTTGTGAGGGGTCAAGAGGAGTTACAGAAAAAATTAATGTTTTTAATTGTTAGACCCATATACTTGAAATTTGTTAAGCATGTTTCTTTTGTAGAGAGATCCACTAAGAATGTATTTTAAGCAAATCAAGTTCTTAAGGGGGGGTGCAGGGGGTTACTGGGACGTATTGACAAAAAATTACTTTTTTCGAGCTACAAGGACTATAATAATGAAATTTGGTTTGCATTTTTCTTTTGTTGAATTGAAATCCTCTAAGAGCGGTTATTTTGGAAAACGGCTCTCAACGGGATTACGGGGATATTGATAGTAAAACTTCTTTTTTTCTGTTAGATTTAGACTTGAAATTTGGCTTGCATGTTCAATTTACCGAGATCCACCGAAAATTGGTTTTGCGGGAATCCGCTTGGTTTTTGGGTTACGAAAGAGCAAATATCATTCTATACTTCAATTTTAGAGATTTTTAGAAAATACAAATTAGATGAGTTCTGCCCTTTTTTTTTGCGACAGTTAAAGGTATAAGTATATTTTTCAATACAATCGAATTCTTAATGCTAGGACTTAGATATCAATAATTTATGCATATATATAAGCAGTAAAAATTTATAAAACATCATGAAATACCCAGCGAAGCGGGCGGGTAACAGCTAGTCGTATATAAATACAGATAAATTATTTTTATTTATGGCCGTAGATGAAAGAAAATAATAATATATAAAATAAAAAAAGGTTAATAAAATCATAGATAACACAATCACAAAATCGTAAATTGAAATTATTTTGAGGTACAAGGTTTCACAAACCCAACAAATACTGAAAGAATTTTTCCCCCAACAAAATTTCCTCATAGCATGCTAGTAACTTTTTATTCCTTGTTTTGTTGAAATATCCGCTTATCTTTACAGTCAATAATTTCCCAAATTTGTAAACATTTTTCAATTAAACTGAGGACTTCTGTGAAATTCCCAATCATCATTCGATTTTCTGATTGAGTAATGTCTAAAGACGGAAAGTTTTCAATGTCTTGTTCTGCTCATACATTTCTATGAGGCCTACAATTGTCAGATAATGATTGTGGGAATCCAGCAGTTCTTGAACTTTATCACTATCAACATCTAAACTTTTTTGTCTTGCAAGATAGACAACTGCTTCAGTCACATCACCTTTTCCCCCCTCAAACAAAAAATGAATCGATGAGTTTTGAAAATCACGTAATTCGAAGTATTACTGCACTTCAATGAAAATATACAAAACTTAAAAGAATTTTTTTTCTTATATCCTGTTTTATAGTATATTCTAAAACATATATTATAGATTGATTTCCTCTGTTTTTTGTTGTTGTTGTTGTTGTTAAAATAGCCATTTTAAAATTTCCTACTTGAAGTAATCATTAACATATGTAATCATTTAAATTTTAAAAAAATTCTTAAGACCGCGATCACAGCATTGGTTACTTTTATTTCAGCATATTGAGCATATTATTATTTAAATAAAATATTAACTCACTTCAATCGGAACGTTAAATAAAAAAAAATCGTTAATAATTTAATACAATAGAAGTTAGGTTTTATAACTGAATTTTAAAAGAAGGAAACTTCGATATACTTTTATTTTTACTCAAAAATGTCCCAATGATTTTCACCAAACGACAATACTTTAGCAGATCAAAAAGGCGTAAGCGCTCATTACTTTTTATTTGTCGAACAATTTTAAAAATGAAGCGAGAAATGAAGCGATTCTGATTTAGAATTCCACAAAGACGTCAGACGGCGATCTTTCAAGCGTAGCAGTTTGAAACGAAATTACCACCTACCTTTACGAAATGAAATTAAAAACTGCGAATCATATACGCACACTCACTCCCTTTCCGTGTTTCGGCCAAACGATCTCGTTGTTTCAATTAAATTTATTTGATTCGAAGTGGCAACACGGCTGTTTAGTTACTAGTCGCCGGCGGTCGTCTTTTAGATTGCTGTGAGGTTATATATATATATATACCAGGTTCTAAGAGAGCGAAACTCATGCTCCTTTAACATCAGCAGAAAATGAAATGAAGTGAAAGAACTAAAATAAGAATTAAAAAAGAAAGAAAAAAAGGATAGACTTATATATAAAGTAGCAGAGAACAGCAATTCTGGCGTTCGAACCATTGATTCCTTTCGAATAAAATGTGAATTTCCTCACGGGAAATTGCAATTAACTCCAAACTGAAATGAAGTAACAAAAGAGAAGATAAATAAAAAGAAGAAAATTCTGCAATTCTGCTTTGAAAGGGAAGTGTTAAACTTCCCCCAAAACCCGTCAGGGGGCGCTTTTCACTGTGTGTGTTCGTCCTTAATTCGATTACTGTGCATGTCAGTAATGGGCTAAATTCTTACATTTGGGGTGCTTTAATTTGCTTTAATTATCCGTAGAAGCGTAAAATTTCCTTCACAGTTAGTTGAATTATTCAATTAGTTCGAAAAAGTGATACATAAATGCCACCTGGTGAGGCAAAGAATGGGCTGAATTCGTTATAAATTCCCTTCCTTTACTTTTTGACAAATAGCTCATCTTGTATCGAAAGGGATTGCAAATGTTTATTTTGAGAAATTTCTAAATAAACTAAACAACCAATCACTTGATACTTTTTTTTTACACCAAGGGTTTGAATTAATTCCTTTGTTTCCAGAAATAAATGATGGATGCTATCTAACGCTTTATTTAATTGTTTACTTAAAACATAGGCATTAAAACCTTTAGTTCTTTAATTTTTCATTTTAGTACTAATCTGGGTACATGTCTGAGATGAAAAGTTGTCATTATTATGTATCTAATTTTATGTTTGTTTGTTTTGTATTTCTAAAAGAGGCGTTTTAACTGTAAACACAGTACGTCAGCAAATGCAGTGAAAGTTTGAAATATTTCATAAATATTTTATTAAAAGTTAATGATGAATAATATTTATTTGCTTAAGGTATCTGACTACCCTAAAACTGTGAATTTTGCCAAAAATTGACAAATTTGTATTATGATTTATTTTATGGGTCATTTTATTAGCTTGATAAAAATACCAAGTTTATCATTTTCTGTTCACTAGAACAAAAACTACAAGTGTTTTAGTAAAAGCAGATGTCATTACTTTAAGCAAGATGTCATACTTTAAAACGCGTTTTACTCGAGATGTGATTTTTTGAAAATAATCAAACGGGGTCAGCGATTGCTAAAAAAATTTTGAACATAATTAACTGTGAATTTTTTTCTGTAAGTTCTGTATAATAGTAGAATTGTTTTAACCCTCAAATTTATCAATCACTGTTTTATTACAAAATTTACAGTCCCTTATGGGAATATAATAACTGTCTTTTTAAGCATCTTTAGATAGTAACCGAGATAAAGTGCTCCAGTTTTGGTAAAAAGAAAATATCTTTTATCCTGAAGGTAATTTCAAACTTAAATAATATAGCAACACATTAGATTGAAAAAATTGAAAATTTGTTCAAAAACCTTTGGTGCAGAATGAGCCACGTTTATGCTATTTTGTTGTCAATTTTTACCTATTTTTTCTCAATTTAGTAATAATCATTTCTTTTTCTATTCTTAATTTTAGCACACTTTTCTTAAAATGCACCAAACAAATCTAAAAATAACAAAAAATACCCATATGCCTTTTTTTTTAAAGTTGTCGCAACCAGTCGTATACCTTAAATATATTTTTTTAAAAGAAATATCCTCAGGAGTTAAATTAAAAACTCGGCAAAAATTCGACATATTTTAAAGAAACCTTTTCTAATGTAGAATTAAGCAAGTATATATCTATTATGATAAATAAACACGGAATTTTAAAATAACCAGTTTTACAGTAAAGTTTTCTTATTCAGGAGAGTGTAATGTTGAAAATTATATATATATAGTTACATTCATATATTTTTGTTATAAATCATAATTACTACGTCACATTTTATTAAATGACACAAAATTTGAAAACTTTCTTATCGGAAGAAAAAAAATTCTAAAAATAATTCCAATGAAGTTGTGAAAATTTTATCTAATGCGTTACATTAAATATCTGATGTGTTACATACATATTTACATTAAAATATATCTATAAATATCTAATGTGTTACATATATACATTAAAAAATACTGAAAATTTATAACAGAAATTTAGATAATTCTAAGTATGTGAAATTAATATTCTAAGTACTTGCCGTTATGTACTAAAAACATATTTATTGATGATATTTTTTAAAAAAGAAATGAAATATGGTATATGAAGTATTATTGAGAATTTTATAATAATTACTCAAAATCTAGATCCGTAAGTAATACGGTAAATAAATTTTCATTTAAGAAACACATATTCTAATATTTTTATCTGAAATATATATAATGTTCCATTTAATAATATTTGTATAAATTAAACAAAATAATCGCGTAAGAAGAATAAATTTATTAATCGTTATATATATATATATATATATATATATATACTAGTAAATTTTTTCTTTTCACAAAAACAGAGCATCTGTAGAATATTTTAACTCTCTTTCCCCTTTAAGTTAAAAATAGAACAAATATAGAGAAATAACTCAATCGGATTTTCTGTCTTCTTCCCTTCAACTATTTTTAAATAAATCATTTTTATTTCCTCCTAGCATGAGTGGCAATAAAAATAGTCAACATTATAGATAATAAAAGAAAGATAACATCCTTCATCTCAATATATCATTTGCTGCATCTTACATGAAACCTTATAATACCCGTCATGCCAAACATTCCATTTTATTTATAATGCATCGGGATGCTTATATTTGAGTGTGAGTTGCACACATGCTGTTTACAAACTCCAATATCGTCGCCAAGAAGCAAAGAAAAAAAAATAAGGAACGAGAAGTATCAGATACTAATATTGCTGGGATAGAGGATGACCGCCCACAAATAGGTCTTTTCAAGGTTCCCCTATGAGACTATCTACTTCCCATTCATAGCTAGAGTAGGTTACCATAACTGGCGAGAAATCTGACTAGTGACACTTTTCAGAAAACTTAACATCCATGATTTCCATATGTATTTTTCACATTTTACATAGTTATATTTGCTTTTCATTTGGCAAATGTTAAAAATTATAACTTTCCTTCCTATTTTTAGATGATCAAGTACCTCCATGAATATATTTTAAATTTTAACAAAGTTTAGTTTTATGACAAGGAGGGAGAAAACAATTTCGTGAGTAAACGATGAATCTAGAGCGAATTCTTATCCTGGATCTTTTTATCATGACAGAGAAAACATAAACGTAATCTTGCAATAGAATTATATGAACTTGTAACTCGAATTAAATTTTAAGACTCTTTCTTTTGAATTAACTTTTCAATTATCAAAGAGAATATGTTTTTAAGGTAAAACATAATGCGTTTACCATAATAAAGTAGAAAAATTGTCGATCCTAAAATAATAAAACTCGCATTTGTGACTAAAACGTGAAAAGTGGCTTAATTATTATAGAATCTTAGAAAACATATTAATTGGAATTTTAATCATTGGTTAAATTTTGTACAATTGACTACTGAATAAACTATAAAATGTTTTATTAATATTTTTAAATAATACAAATGTACGACAGTGCATTTATTAATTTATAATAGCACACTTTTTTTCTATCACAAAGTAAAGTTGCTTTAAAAAGAGTTAAATAAGCCTATATACATATATTAAAAGTTAGAAAATAGTTATTAGAGAGAATTACAAAAGAAACATGATTATTTTTTTAAAAAAGATGTTATTTAACTTTACGTATATTATCCCTCACTGTATTGTTGTTTTGTTTCTCTCTACAACTTTATATTCTTTTCGTTCATATTATTAATTTTCATTCATTTTTCGTTTAATAACAGACGCTAAAAGATACTAAAATAAAAGTGTTCACATAATATACCTCATACAACAACCATGATATTTTTTCAAGTACAGTTATTGCTTCAACATTTAAGTAAGTGAAATTTTCAACGATTTTAAGAACTTATTCTATAATCTCAACTAATTTATTTTACATTCTTACTATTAATGTGTTGTTTAATCTCTAGAAAAATGTATTACTAAACTTCTTTCGAAATTTTGCTTCGTACGAAGATATATTTTCTTTCATCTCCTTTACGTATCATTTAAAATCCCGTTCGCCAAGAAACCGTCGCCAAAAGATTTGGCGCTATCTCCAATCCATTTTAATCTAGTAACCCTTCGTGGAAATGCGCCATAACTGGTAGCGCAGGATATCCCAGTGCAAGCCGTTACACTCTATAAATTTGCCGCCGAATAGCGCTGGCGAGCCTTAATGGTGTGCGCTTATCATCCCTCAGGCTCTACAGGTTTCTTTATGTCTCGGGACCACGATGAATTGATAATGATTCGATACTCGGGGAAATTCTTTTGATTCCAGGCTCGGCTTTACTGGGATGGGGAATTTTTGTTAACGTTTCCTTTTCTGCTAGTTATGGGGATTTTTGATCCTGTGTTTTCGAGGATGAAATGGAATATTTTGAAATTGATTTAAAAAGATCACCAGTCTGGAACGTTCTGCTTTATTTTAATTTGAGAATTGAAAATGTATCTTTCTTTATTTTGAATTCTGAAGTGCCCTGATTATGCTTTTAAAATTGGGATGATTTATGGGGGGGGGGGGAGTATTTCGGGCTATCTTAGAACTTTGCATTTAATTAAGTGCAGTAATGATTCGATTAATATATTTTTATTTGTTATCCAATTATGCTCTCAATTTTAATAAAATTTGGCTTACCATCATATCGAAGAATATTCTCGGAGTTTTTGTTCTCTTTTAGAATTTGGAAAGGGCTTATTTGAATTCAACACAGTGTAGAATTAATATTTTCTTTAATTGTTAATTTATCAAATTTGTTTCCAAGTTGACTATATGTGTTTAAGTCACGCAGATGTTTGTAATTGTGTTTAGTGCTAGAAGTAGTATCCTACACATAGTAACATTGCTGAGTTCTTTCCATGAGATCTGCATTTTATTTATCCTTATTTTAAAATAAATTTTTGAATCACTGCGAAGACATCTTTAATTCAAATTTTAGAATTAAAAATGCGAAATTTGTTGTTCAAACAAAAGCATATATATATTCTCACTAAAAAGATAGTTAGCAAAGATGAATAGCTCTATACATAGATTATCAAAATAAAACTTAAATTTTTATTTTGCGATAGAATAAAAATTCTAGCTCTAGATTGTAAAATCTGTTTAAAATTATTTCCAAAAGTCTGTATTTTGAATAAATACTACAATTCGTAACATTACTTCAAAATAAATACATTGCGAAGTACAGAATATAATTTAATATAGAAAAAAAAATTGATCCAAAGATAATATAATATTTTTATCACATCTACGAAACGCAGACTTTGTATTACCTAACAAAAAAAATTATCTGATTTTGATTCAGTATGAATCGGTTTACAACGAAATTTAAGTTTTTGTGAGAATACAAGTTAAAAAGTTTTAAAGCTCTTATGAGAAGAGTATTATTTATTCTGTCTAGCAAACATGTTGCGTATAAAAGATCTTTTATTTGTGCATAGCTATACCATTTAGATTTTTTTCAATCACTGTGAATTCTCTCTTCTTTTATGTTTGCATAGCTTTATTTCTCAGTATGAAGTTTTTTATAATATATATAACTTTAAAAATATTTTGCTATATATTTATTTATAAGAAACGTTATAATCAGAGAAAAAGAGTGTCTGTATGGTTTTAGTTATTAGAATAATTTTTCATGTAGTTTATATGTTAAAATTAATTTCTTACAACTAATTAAAATCGACAAAAATATTTTTAACATTTTTTTATTTAAAAAGCTTTAATCGAATTTGTTGAAAATGTTTCTATTTAATCGTAAGTTCTTTGACGATAACATACATATAATCTTAATTGATCGCTTGCATTTCAATATCAACAATAAATCCATAATTGATATCGAAATAAAGAATTCCATGATATTTTCACCTATAAATCACAATACATGCTCAAGACCTAATACCCAAATGGAAAATTCTTAGAATGCTTTCTACATGTCCTTGTTTTTATTTCCAAATCATATTTTGCAAGGAATAGGTAGAATTAAGAATTAGAAACGAAAATGTAATGAATAATAGAAATTTATCACTGATAAAATATTTTCATTATCACGCTCATGTAAATTCGCAGCCCTGATTTATAGAACATTCATAATTTTGATTCGTGTTACTATTGTCAAATTTTAAAATGAGGATAGCTTGCGAAAATAAAAGATATGACAAATAGAATAGTTTTTGAAAGCGCTACAATTACATGCAGTAAGAGATATAGAAAAACGCCTTGGAACACCACTAAGGGTTTGTTTTTCAGCATTGAGGGTTATCAAGCAGTATCACATATTTTACAGAAAGCAGCTAACTCTAGTAAACTTGCAGATGTTACTCTGTTGATAACCATTGCAAATTTGTTCAGTAACTCTTGCTTACCATTACAACAATTAATAATCTGTACGACTTCAATAAACACATTTGCATTTTATGTTGTCTAAAAAACCAGATCCAATTGACTAGTATTCGGTATTATTCTCTACAATTCTTTTTCAACCTTACAGGACCATAAGTTCGCTATGAGTAAATATTAGTAACTGTTTAATTCGTTTCGCGTCAAATATATATATATAGAAAAAAAAGGAAGGGAAAAAATTAAGAAATGTGTGTGTGTGCACAGCAATCTGTAGGTATTTTATATTTTTTTTTATCAATGTGTAGTTTTATCAAGCATTTGTTTTCATTTGCACAAATATAATTTATTGTTGCACAAAATTATATTTCTCGGCTACCATGAACCATGTGAGGGAACACAATAATATGAAACGCATGCCAAAATAAACGAAATAAATAATAAGAATAAGAACACAGCAAATGTTTTATCATTAATGCCAATTGATTTGACATTTTTTTCCTCCTAAACTTTCCAATTTACGTACCGTTCAGAAAGCACTCTACTTTGACATTTTGTATAAAGAAACTAATTAAGTTATAATTAAGTACTGCAATCACCAATGTGAAAATGGGAGTTTACAAGAAACTGTTCTACGGTTTAATAGGGTCTACGGCTTACAAAGAAATAATAATACTTAATGCAACAAACAATATTTCTACTCAAAACAATTTTTTAAAAAAATGTAACATTTTTGTCATTAAATTGTAATTCATAAATCTTTATTAATATATTATTCCTATATTATATGTATATCATTAGTAAGCTACTGTTAAATATTTCAGAGAAAAATACAAAAACCAAAAATCTTAAAATCTTAAAAAATTTATTTCATTATCCATCATAAATTCAGAGCAAGAAATAAATATGAAATTTTTTAAGAATAATATTGACCCAAAATCATAAAGCTCTAGTAATATAACAATAAAATAATTACAAAAATGCTATTATAATAGGTAATTAAATATCGCAATGAATTCTTAATTTAATATTAAAAAGCCTAGGCAGTTAGAGCTTCTTAACTTACTAAGCCTTTGAATGCTTTTTCTCCTCTTTGTAAATCTTTTAATCTATAAACAAATAATTTTTTTCCTCGACTTGCTTTGATGGTTTTGATGAAATTCTTGTTATGAAATTCCAACACACTTTATAATGAGCCTAATTAATGTCAAAAGTAACACGAGAGTATAGAATAAAACAAAGACAAGTTGTCTTTTTTTATTTAGTTTTGAAGACTTTTTTTTTAAAGAATGAGTTTTCTAAACACAGAAATAATTAACTTGATCATCTAAGTTATGCTGACGCTGGTTATAAATTAGCTTGACAATGCTCCTAATTAGCGTTATTTTAAAGGTTTGAAACAAGTAAAGTAATTAAGCTTATTCTTCAGAAGTGATAATAGTTTATTTAAAAAAGGACTCAGATTTAAGATTTCGTTTCACATACCTTGTGAATCATCTCTTTGAAATTAGTAATTTATTAATTTTTCTTGCAGTTTTACTTGTTGTTAAAATCACTGCGTAAACATTTATTATAGTCGTCTTTCTTTAAAATAATAGCTTTAAAATAGTTTCCTGGCTTTTGCATATAAAAGGAGTAGAGTTATCTTCTTTTTTATTCAAGCTGTGTAATTATGTTCAAATTCAATAAATATGTGAGAATGAAAAGTCGATAAAAATAAAATGCTGCCTCAAATGTATGTGTTATTAATTAACGCTTTAGTGATAAAGTGCAAGGTAGGCTATTTGACTTTGAGCAGTCAATTTTTAAAAAGCCTTAAATGTAAATAAGTTATTTTAATGAAAAAAAAATTTGAGATCCCATTTTCAGTGTCGAAACTGCATGTTAATCTGAATTGTGAATTTAAGAATGGTTATTACTTTTTTCAGGCGATAAAAGTGGCATTATATTTGTACGGTGATTTTGAAGGTAAAAATCACGTCAGTAATAACCAGAGAATTACACAAGAATTGTTCTACAGTCATGAAGGAAAGCAGGCTATGTATTAGGGATTTTAGTGTATGTATTTTAGCTAAAACTGATTTAATAAAAAAATATATTTAATGGTCAAGAAATATGAATTTAATGAGCTGTAAAAAGTATTTACTATTAAATGTGCAAATAGTTTTCTTACTTTCATTCTAAATATTACTCACAAATAGAAAGGAATTTTACAGTAAAATAATAACATTTAAAAATATAATTGTCAGAATAATTGCATCTGAAATCTCGTATAATTTCAGTTTTTCTTTTTTACTGCAGTGATTATTTCCAAATATATTTTACCTTTTTTAAAAAAACAAAATCAAAAATAACACTTCCATTTATAATAAATAGTAACCTCAACTTTAACCATGTTACTTTTTTACTTTATTACATACTTTTTTTTTATTTTATATAAAAATGCCTTAATGGGCGAAATACATGTGTCGTCAAAGTCTCGTGATAACTATAACCACGTATTTTCAGCTTTCCAGCCAATCAGCTGATATGCTTCACTGTTGGCAACTTTTGTTTATTAAAGAAACCTTCTTTCTAAAAGCATGTATTTGTCAACAATAATGACGCACATACTTAAACAAGAAACTATTGATTTAAAAATGTCTTATAATACAGGATGATTCATAAAGAAGTATACAGTTTTAATACACTGTAAATCAAGAACAATCAAGATTTTCTTTGCCACCTGTAACAGAGAATTATATAGGATTGTCTTAAGTTTTGTTAGAGACAGTCACAGATTTTCTATGAGTGTACCCTTAGCCACACGACATACGTCTAACCGTTACTCTCATTCCATTAAAACGCGTATTAAGGTACAAAGTCCATTTATATCGACAGTGTTATATTATTTCAGGTTGATCCAGGACTTTTCCTTTTGTACAAACAGCCCGTAGTTTTGAATTTTTCATACCAGCCTTTTCCACTGCAGACATCACCATTTCGACTTTGTCACCTGACATGCCTTCTATAGCTTATATCATTTCCACCAGGGCCTAAACACAAACTTTAAGAGGGTATTACGTTTAGTTCTCTGAGGTTGTACATGTCCTTAACTGTTGCTGTTTTATAGCATCTGAAAAGTGTATACTACTTTATTAATCACCTTGTGAAAGAGGTTTTTTTTGTTAATTTTAAATAATTCCGCTAGGAATTTCAAAACTGTAACGTTATTAACCAATAATCAAATTTAAAATTTTATCTAAATTTTAAAAGTAGCACAAAAAGCAGAAATATAATATTAGTTTTCAATTCAACGGTGAACTCGAAATTGTATTTACCATGTGATTGTCATGGAATTGATCCATTGGTTAGATGAAAAATAATAAAATTGTAGTACTAGCCTTACTTCAATCTAATGAAAATTCTATACTGAATTTGATTTTTAAGAAAAATAATTTATACAAAAGCATAATGTCGAATGTTTTTTTTTCTCATTTTATCAGCTTAATCTCTATATAAGAGCACGTTTTAAGTGAAAAACTATATATGGGTACAAAAAAAAAAAGGACACAGTGTGTCGGAATAATTCCTTTCTGTAAGAAAAAATATCTCAGTCTATGCTTATATTTTTGATTCAAAATCTATTTTGGAAGGGGACTCCAAAAATATCCTACTTTTACTCAAACGAATAATATAAATCCCAGTTATAAGTCTATTTATTTCACAGAAAGAAAAATTGTGTTAGAAATAAACTTCTCGACTCTTTTATCAATATCACGTATCTCTCAAAAGAAGTTTGTTTTGTTAGTTATACTCGGATTGAATTGTAAAGCTTCAGTTGTAACACTTTCCATTGGTTCTTCTGGGTTTTTTTCCCACTCTAGTTTAAACAACGACTCAGTAGAATTCCAACAGCTACTCGGCAAAGAAAGACCCGCCAAAAGTGTGGAGTTTAAGTGTTCCCTTCCTGCTTTTGTTTCGTCTACAGAATCGAGTGCTTTAGGAGGGAAAAAATGAAAAGGGATGGAAAAGGGGAGTTTCTCTGTTGACATATCTCCTCGGCCAATAGAAATCGAAACCCCGAGCCATAGGGGACCTTTTAAAAGTACTGATATAAGAAAGGAAAGCGGAAGTTTAAGAAAAACGCCTCAGAAAAAAAATGAAAGTATATCAGAACAATGAAGTCAGAGGAACGTTAAATTTAGTCTCGATTCTTAACTTAGTTTTGTCAACGTATAACTTGATTTGCTATTTTTTTCTCTCTTTCTCTTTTTAGTGTGTTTTTCTTTTTTTTCCCCTCTCTCTCTTCGTACATCTTTTTTTATTCTATCAGCTTCCGCGCGACTATTTCTCTTTTTTTTTTTTTTTTTTTTATTCGTACCTTTTTTCTATTAAAGGAAATCTGATGGAAAATAAAGTTTTTCGATTTTACGTTCTCCAATCAGTCGGCACTGTGTGGTTTTCGTGAAAGCTGCATTTTTTTTATATATTTTTTCCCTTATTTACTGATTTTTTTTTGTTTGGGGTCCTTTGGGTAAAAGTTTTCCTTCAGGAGGCCTGAAAGAGGCGTAAAGTATTCTTTTTTCTTTTGGTTCTTATCTTTATTTTCTTTTTCATTCAGTGCGCCATCGACTTTTGTAAAAGCGAATCCTTTTACTCAGTATTACTAGCGGGGCGAAATATTGTTATTTAATATTATTCCTTCTTCTTAAACATTCATGTTCGGTACTTTAAACATTGTCTCTTTGTTATTTTCATTTTTTTCTTGGTCTTACTCACAGCACTATTTGTACTCAAACATTTAACTGAGCAAATCTAAGGATTTCTTTTTATTTTCACGTTTTGGGTATTTAAACACTAAAACTCTATTAAAACAATTACCAAATCATTAAATTAACTCATATTTTTATCAAATATGATCCAAATTGAAAACCTTTGAGAGCATAAATAAAAATTAGAATCGAAGAAACAATAACTAAACTTTGATTTTAAAACAAAATCTACATCTGCAAAGCTTTTAATTAAAAAAAAGAAAAAGAACCAATTTTTATTTCTTTTCAAATAAAAAAGAAATTCCTTTAATCTAATAAAAAATCCCCATTCAACCAAACTTGTTTATTCAGCTTAACAATAGCAGATCATTTGACAAAAAGAAAACATCAGCGGAAAATTGAACAAAGAGAAACGTCGGTGGTTTTATTTTATTTTAACGGAAATATTCTCCAGACTTGAATCTAATGAAACTCAAAGTGTTATCGAATGGCATCGGTATGGAATGCAGTTAGTTTAATTAAAACATTTAGAAAATGGTAAAAGATAAACAATACATTAGTAGCACGTTTAAAAAAAAGTTAAATGAAAATGATTATTTCTTCTTACAGCAAAATAAAACTTACTTATTTTCTAGTTTCACTGTAAAAAAAGAACGAAATTTGCTACACAAATTTGAAATCATATTTATAATAGGGTGGATTAAATTTTCTTTCAGAATTTCAAAACCTACCTATGTTGAAATGGTATACAGGTATACAGGCAGAGAAAAAAATAAAATTTAAAAAAATCATTTTTATGTTAAGTACAAGGGAGTTTAGTTTTTATGTTTACTAAAAGGGAAATGAAGATTAGGTATTTCAGATTTTTTTTATGGTACAAAGTCGAAGCAAATGCTATTGAAGAAAAATATGTATTTTAGTACTCCTTTAATCTATTGAGGTGAAGGAATACATACTAAATATAGTTGCATGAAAACACGTCAGGTACATTTAACAGATCCTTTAGTATCAAATTAAGGAAGCAATTCTCAATCTGCGGCCCACCGAGCCTTTTAAAACGGCTCGATCATGGCACATTGCTCAGAGAAATTCACTTATTTAAGAACATTGTGTTAAAAATTTGATGGGAAAATCTTTGTCAAGAAATCAAATATGTCAATTTTGCTTTTGCTGTAGATGTTGTACGGGTACGAATTGATATTCTTTTTCTATTTGAAACGGTTATGCTTAGTGATAACAGACAACAGTGAAATAGCTTCAATTTTATAGGAGGAACTAATATTTAACTATCTTCCATATCTTGCAAGCAAAAAATATTCAAAGAAAATATATCGTTTCAAGACGATTGGGAGGTTGACTTCGTTGTAGTGAAAACAAACATGAATGAGTAATTGTTTGATTTATCACGAAAGGGCTGAATTTGTAGTTGTTTCTTATCCCAGATGGTGTAGCTCAGCTACACTATCTCCATAAAACCAAAAATCTCCAAAAAAATCCAGAAATAAGACAGGATTTCCTAAAACCTCGTCGTAGGAAAAACTCAAACAATTCAGAATATGACTGGGAGAGACCTGATCTGCCTCGTACCTATGATATTCTGGTAGACTTTTCGATCCTGCTGAAAAGTCAGAGACTTGATGTGGCCACTAAAAAAGCGGGAAAGAGCAGTCTGCTGATACCTAAGAATATTAAGTTGATGACACCAACGAGGTATTTTCCCAAAATACCAAGGGTAAGCAGGGGGTATTCTCCAAAACGCATTCAATTATATCCTTTTAATAGAGGAGAGTTCAGCAAAAGTTAGACAAGTGTCACCCAGCAAAGTTTCAGCAGTAGCAGACTTGGCCAAACTACCGGCTATCTCGTTTCCATTTAATCCAATATGGGAGGGGATTCCATTGAAAGTATATACAGTGTCTAGAAGAAAGTCGAACCACAGCATCCAGAATATTTAGGCTTGACATATCCCCAACAGTTGTCTAATGAAAAAGGTGTTGTATAGAAGCACAGCTGTCAGTTAAAATCCAAATGTCCCTGAAAACAATGTCAGAAGCAGTGTCAATAAATTACAATAAGTTCAGATCTAAAAACAGAATAGTAGTTAATGTTCCTAATATTGATCTCAAATGCACTATCAGGTGTCTCAATGTGAAAGCCGCTTCCAGAAATACCACTCTCACCCATGCTGCCATCAGTATATATTTTTAAAGCCGTATGAGGGATGCCATCAATTGCCTCTAGAGCAACCTGTCTAGTAAATTCTGGTATATCAGACATTTTACAAAAAAAATTAAAATTTAAAAAAATACTAATACACAGGAATCATTCAATAACACTTTTCCTCTGTGAAGAGGTGATAAATAAACTTTCTTGAATGATCTTTGTAACAGCAACAAAGTGTTTTGTCAGTGGTAATATCACAGCGGTAACAAAGACATCCTATGAAGATTTTTATGTTATTGGTAATCATATGAAAACGCTTACTGATGCAGGAATTGTGAAGGAGTGTTTTTCAAATGCTTCTAATTTAGTGCTAGTGATAAAAATAAAAAAAATAATGAAAAAAGTCAAACTCGATTTATAATATTTTTATCAATTTTCCTCATTTTAAATTTGCAGTATTATCTTAGTCTTTAAGTATTTCTCCACCTATCCTTCCCCCATTTAGCCTCACGTTGCGGCCCACGTGAAATAACTAATATATGTATGCGGCATGCGTGAAATAGATGATAGACCTATGTGGTCCAGCAGAAAAAAAGGTTGAGTACCCCTAAAATTAAGGTATCTGCCTACGTTCGGTGACAAGTTTCTAAAATGTGTTGCTATTAGTAATTTTATGTTATTTTGTTTGAATTAAATTTTTATTAAAATTTATTGTTAATGAAAACATCAATCAGGAAATTATACGATAATTTAAATTCATTAAAATGAAGTATATGATGTAAATTTGATGAAAATTATACCGAATATCCACACATTCTGCGTGGAATTTAAAGCAATTTATTAAAGTTATTTTTTACTCAATATACTTAACACAGTTATAAAAGCAATGAACTAAAATTTAAAATATATTCAAATTTACCAAAAAGTTAGTGCTCGTTGCAAATTTACTTGTAGAAAATTTCATAAAATGCATGTTGTTCGTAACAATAATTTGTTAAAAATTAAAAAACCAAAGATCACTATAGATGTTAGAGCTTTAGTTCATTGCATTAATCATACTTTAAATAACATGTATACAAAGTATGAAAGGAATGCATTCATAAGTTTTTGAGATATCTGGGCTTAAATAACATAACTTAGACGAAAAAATAAAATATTCATAAAAGTTTCGATTCTTACTTTACTAAAATAATGCTTAATATTAGATATATAAAATTCATCACTTTTATAGCATAGCTTTCCTCTCTTTATTTATCTTATTATTATTTTTTTTCATTTTGGCTGCTCGATTTTTTTTTCTACACAAAATGTTAAGGATAAAAAAAATTATTTTCAGTCAAACATTGATTTAGAAACATAGGCAGATTCCTTATATAAAAAGTTATACTGGCAAAACTACAGCACACGTTAAAGCGGAAGACGGAAAATCCTTGCATTGGACTGGTTCGACGATACAGGGAGAAAGAGCTGGGATTATGAAATGTTGAAATGTATATTGTAATATTCGCTATTCAGTGCTCATTTGTGAATAATAATTATTGCTTGGAGATATTTATTTATACTGTAGAAAATTAATTATATTTTTTTGTGTAAAATTTCCTAAAAATACTTTAGAGTTTTTTTCTTTCGAAGAACACTAGAGAAGCGTTCTTCGCTTTTCAATGAATACCGGCTCATTATGACATTGCTGGGAATGAGCATGCTGACTTTCTTCCAAAGAAAGTAGCCCCATGTAATCCAAAGACCCCGAGAATTTCAACTTTTGATTCCTTAAGTTGTTTTACTATAATATGGCCTTTAAGTTAAAACTTAAAATGGAAGCTGCGGAGGTGTCGAAGGACAAAAATTAGACAATCTTGAACGAGAACCCGTACTGGATTCCTGAGTGTCCTAGAAAGCTGTTGAAATTCATTTTAGACTTTTGACAGTTCATTAATGTCTGAGATATATCTCGTCTCTACGGAACTAGTATCGCCGACTGACCAGTCTGTACTCTGTGTGACTCTGGTCAGCCTATGACCGCTGAACATTTGGACGTGTGCCCTGCACTGTGAGAAGGCTTAATTCTTCTGTAGAAAACTATTGGATAGCGCGTGCACTAATGGCATATATGATATTGCAGTGTGTGGCATTTGTTAAATAAAACATTTTTTTCTATAGTTATACCCCTTTGTGGCAACATTAAATTTCAAAATTTGCTTTCAATTGTTTTTCTTCTAATCTCTCTGTACCATTAATAATCTTTCCCGCATATGTAGGTTTCGATGTATAATTTTTTTCTCTATCAAACCGTGATTCACCCTTAAGTTTAATCATTATACATTGTTACATTTTTTAAATGACTGAAGTACTTCGCTGAATATAAAACCTTCTAATCATGTAACGCAGAGTCTCTGAATATACTCATTAAATATAATTTCAGCTCTGAATCGACCCTAATGATGGTTTTGGTTTGTACCGGCCTTAGCTTGGAATGTTCTAAATACTCCTTTACGTCCTGTAAAACACCTAACTAGGAATCTGCGTGCAATTACAGTCCCGATGAGCTTCATTTACCCTCTACTAGTAGCATACATCACGTTAGGGAGTTAAAAGCTATTAAGGATTTTTGAAATGTCTTTGAATTCCGATGTCTCTATGCAAACATTAGCAGCCCGATGCTAATTAGCAAATATTAGAATTTTCTCAACTATTTTTATATGTGTGTGTTATATATCAATATAATATACCCCATAGAACAGTGATCTAGATTTTAATATTAATTTGTATATTTCAAGTAAAATATTGAATTATTTATAGAAGAAAGAAAATAGAAATCTCTAAATCCAGAATTGCTTTTTAAAGTGTGGTTAAACTGAATCTCTGTATATCTATATCTCTCCTTTACAATAAAAAAATCATTATAAGTAATTATACATGCAATTCCTATTTGGTATTTACAATAAAAATCATTATAAATAATTATACTTGAAATTCCTATTTGGTATTTATCACGCTTTCACATTTAAATTCTGTTTTTCATCACGTGATTAAACACATAATGTATTTATCGAATAAAAGCTTTTTTTTTGAAATTCTTAAGGAGCAATATTCGACAGTGGCTTCCATAAAACAATTATATTATCTACAGTTAAATTTATCTTCTGGATGACAAAAGAAAAAAAAATGTTCTACTATAATTTTTCAATCAATCCTACTATAAAAAATGCTTTATTTTGCTATAAAGTTAGATTCCAAGATAACTGTTTCGAAATTTATGTAGATTTAATTAATCCTTGAAAATGTAGTCCCTGAATGTTGGCAATGTAAATGATCGCAACTTGATTGAATACAGAACTTGTAAGAAAAAAATTAAACATATATATTAACAATGTAATGTATAAATGGATTTCTAAAAAACATTAAACTAAAATTTTGTAATGATCGAAAAATTAAAACTATCAAAAAATAAAAAAATTGGTTTCAGAAATCCTTAAGACTAACCTAAGCAAATTAAACTTAAAATGAAATTTTTTCTTTCTTGAAATTGGATTGATTATGTCTTCTTGATTTGGGGTTTACCATAACACAACCCAGGTTCTTTTTAAAAAGTCTGAGTAAGAACTTGAACACTTATTTTTCGCAATATAAGTATATATGTAAACACTTATATATAGATATAGAATTCCTACAAAGTCAGCAGATTCGCAGAAATTAGGCCAATTATTTTTGCCAGCTCTAAGCAAAAAACAAAACTTACATTGAACAAATTTATTAACCAACTTATAAAGAAAAGGGTTTGTAGCAACTAAATAATATGTAAATCTGTGTTTCCTCTAGAATTTGAACTCAATATGCTGTATTTTAAATTCACATAAAGCTTAATAGTAATTGGCGATTTCTTTTCCAAAATTATTGTGGTCTCCTTCGAATTGAAATCCCCTAACAACATCCAGGAACACCATTACATACTATACCAGGGATGGCGAACCAGTGGCACGCGAGACATCAATGGCACGTGACACAATATTTTGTGCAAGTCAGCGATCAAAATTGTTTGCATTTTATTTCAAAACAACAAAGTTCACTACGAAGTATTACGAACAAACGCCAGTGATTGACGGTGGAATGGCTGGTAGCGCACTAGTTTGTTATTGTCTTACCTTAGTTATGTGGTGGGCTACAGTTTCTTACGATGCAAAATTTATCTACGCATAGCATAGACAGTTTCGTTGACATAATGGTATTTTAAAGTTTATTTATGTTATATTTATGATTTTTAACTGTTAATTAACATGACTAGTTCAGCAAAAGAACAAAAAACGCAAGATAGTAAGTGTAACATAGAATTTCTGAGTCTAGAAGCATGGTAAATATAAATATTACTGTAAAGTCGAGAAAATTAGGTGCTTTTTACGTTCACACCTAAAGAAAAAAACACCTATGCAGACCATTGTCTTTAAAACGCCATTTTGAAACAAATTATAAATCCTCTTGTCAAAAAAGTTAACCACAACACACAAAAATAATTAATTGCTTAGAAACCATTTGGCAGGTTACTCCAATTCAGCATGCATCTTACTAAAAGATACATTATACAATCCTAATATAAGTGACTTGTTATCCAATCTACAACAGAAATCACACTAATGTTACTTAAATTTGAATTACACATATAACTAAAACATTTACAACTATTCAGTGCAAAAGGTAATATTTCGTAGTAAATAAAGGTTTTTCAGGTGTTAGTTTTTAGTTTTATTATTTTCCCAATAATCACATCAAAATTACTTGACTGCACGGCTATATTTTAACAAACATTTCTTTAGAAAAAATGCCACGTTGATTTATAAAGGTTCGCCACCCTTGTACTATACTAAAAATATACCTCTATTATCTTTTTATAATCAGACTATATATATATATATATATATATATAAACAATGAATGTAGACTTACTTTTTAAGCATAATCAAAGCACAGAATAATGTCTTTAATGATATATAAAATTACAAAACAAAAATCTTATAATGAAACGACTTGGGAGAAAAATCGGCATTATTATTGATCAATTAGCCTCTGGAGGATCAAATCTATAGGGAATGAGTGTTTATTAAACTCGCATTATAAAGCAACACGAGGACTATAGTCTGTGTAAATAATAATTTTTAACTTTAAACAAGGGACGAGGGCGACACGTGAACAGGCAGCTCCCTCATTCAAAGCTACGACACCACACCAACGAGAGGACTTTGAGCCTCGAATGATTTAACGGGCATCAGCCATTTAATTTGGCGGGTCTTCAGAGGCACTAGGGATAATACTCATGACACTCTCGTCTCAAATACGTGATTATAACCATTAGACCAGGGGTCAGCTACCTTTTAGGTGTCGCGTGCCAAACTAATTTACCAATAGGATTCAGCGTGCCCCACCGTAGGACATTTCTGGAACCTTTTTTTCCCGCGATAATGCGAGTTGTGTCAGAGGATAAAGGCCAATAATATAGATTTAGAGGTTTATTACATATTAATTTTGCATCATTTAGAGATATTTCTTAACATAAAAATAAACAGCTTTAAATATAACAATTTATTAAAAAAAATTTAAATTGTTCGTATATTATGTATTTTTAAACATTTTTTTTTTAAAATAAGAAATATACAAATTCCTTCTGAATAGTTAATTAAAAAGATAAATGAAATTTTTAATGCGAACCCAATGCTTGAACCGCTCTACTTTCAAATCGCAAAATCCGGGTCATAATGTGTGACTTTCAATTTGACATGTTTCTGAGTATTTAGTTGTTAAACAATTTCGTTGTGGAATCGGAATATTTTTCATATGAAGAAAAAAGATTTTTTTTTACTTAGATGTGAAGAATCAAAGCGAAAAGCACAGTAGAAGCAACTTTCTCTCTTCAAACAATTAAATCTCTCCAAAAATGGCATTCAATAATTTATCTTTCAGATTTTTTATAACTCTTTAAATGTCCATAATTCTAAAGATGTTTGTCGAGAAGGTCCATTACAAATTTATCAATTTCCAACTACTCAAAAATTGACAAATTTGTTTAGTAGTGCAGAGTGCTAATGAGAATTGTACAGAGTGCCACATTTGGCAAGCGTGCCATACCGTGACCCCTGCACTAGATTATCTCGGTCACGATCAAAATTACAAAATATATACAGTTACCTCGCTTATATGAATTCAGAAAATCATGTTAGTTAACGGATTTATTCATTCTTCAGAACGTAATTGATCAGGATTTGTTGAAAGAAGTTACTAATTTTAAGGATTTCTTGTCAATATTTATCACAATCATCCTTATCATTTTTCCAAATTTCAAGACGACAATAATAAGTTGTTTATTCAATTAGTAATTAGCATACGCATAATGGAATGTATGAGAGGAAAACATATTTATTTTTAATGTTACCGTGATAAATGAAGCGATTCTAGTAAATGCATGATGAATTGCTCTGCTCTTAAAATACGTAAATACAATCTAAAAATATACTTCATGCCACAGTAGTTTCATACTTATCAGAACCGATACAAAACAAACGTATCCATTAAATCAAACAAATGAATATTTTCTAAAAACGTTTCAAAATGGTAGATGAATGTTTATTGAGATGCTTGGCTGGTTCTTTGAAGCAACATTCTTACATCTACCCTCCAGCTAATCCAGAAAATCTTATTTTAAAAATCGCGTTTCCTTTCGGAAAGCTATAGTGAGCGCGAAGCAACTTTTCAAAAGAGGATTCGTCGAGCCAACTGAAAAGATTCCTTTGAGATAGATGGAAGAATTCTCTTTTTTTTTCTCCATCTATTTCTCTTTTTTTCGGTTTTTAATGACATCCCTCTGCATTAGAGGACATTTTTGAAAGATCGATCAGCTGCAACGTCCTCAGCATCTGCTCCGAAATTAAGTTCATTCAAACAGAAAACATTCGAACGTAATTTTTCATGTTTCGAACACTTCTTCGAATGGTTCTTGGACAGCCTTTACCGTGGAAGCACCAACCACATTTCGGAAGATCATGATGACGTTGTAAGATTTCAAAGTAAAATTGCTGTTTGGAAGGATTAGGGATGATATAATAACGTATTTCGAATAGCATTCAAAATGTCTTTTATATGGTTGTACTTAGTCAAAGATGGCAATTCAGAAAAAAATACATTGTATACAAAAACATTAAATGCTTTGCTTTTTTCTTTTTGATTTATAATATCTATTTATAAATGGACTGCCTGTTATCTAAAACAGTGTTACATATTTTCTGATTTACGTAGGATTTCTTGAAAATTCGAAAAAATAATAAAATTTCAATTATTTTTTTAACGGAATTTTGATGATTTTAAATCGTTTTATGACAAAATTATCGTGTCGAAGGAGATTTGGGAAGATTTTTAAGCTGAATAAAAAATTTTCTTAATATTAAGCAATAGGAATGAATAAAGGATCATAACACTAAACGATTGTCTCATTCCTTCTCTCAGAATTTATATTATGTAATATATATATATATAGAGAGAGAGAGAGAGAGAAAAGCGACTCACACACTCCTCACGATATCTCTGGAAAAAGACTTCATATTTGCCAGAAGTTGATGATCATTTTGTGGAGTAGAGATCCGCTAATGGGTTTTTTTAAAAAAACGACCCCAAGGGAATTGCGAGGGGTTAAGGGGCGTTATTGATACAGTTCCCGTTTTTGAACTATTAGACTTTACATGCTTTAAATTTGGAAATTACGCTAATTTTCTTAAATAAAGATCTTCTTAGATGCTTTTTTCGGAAATCGACTCCCGAAGAAGGTAAAGGAGACGCATTGATTCTGTTTTTGAAATATTAAATTTAGAAATTGGCAAACATGTTTATTAAGTTGATTAGAGATCCCTAAATATGGATTTTAAGGAAATCCACTTTGGAGAAGAAGGTTATGAAAGATTAAACACAATTTTACTTTAATTTTGCATGTACAAATCTTGTCCTTTTTAAATGAGTAGATGAGAACTTTTAGATTATTTTTCAACAATTTAATATGCTGAAACTTAGATTCAATAATTTATAAGCAGTTTATATTCATACAACATCATGAATATCTTTAACATTCTTAAATGAGAGGTCATAATCCTCAATTTTAAGAAAGATATTTTTACAAAACAGGATCAGAATTTATCATCTATAAATGCAATTAAAACTGAAAATCTTATAACTCCAATATAATAATACATTAATTTAAGGCATAATATTTATTTTATCTAATATCACTTATAAAATCAGTAAGGATATATGTTAATATAAATGTCATAATTACAGATTAGAATCCTAATTCTAAATAATTATATAAATGTGTTATGATTAATTTGAAAATAACAAATACTATTTTACTTACTCAAATGAACTACGCTTCTTTTATTTATGCGTATTTATACACTATAGGAAAGCATTTAAACCAATGTATTTATTAGGTAGAAAATGTAGTAATGAGAAATAGTGATAATCACGTTGTGGCGAAATCCTACAATTATGTATCGGATCAATATATGCATTGCTTAATGACTTCGAGCTATTTACCACTATGTTAACAATTATGATATCATAACATTAGAATGAAGTAAAATATCTAATGTGAACATGATGCTACTGAGGTTATAATTTCTAGCATTTTTTAAAAAAATATATATGAAAGGAGAGATGGAGAGACTGTGTTATATATATGACTGCATAATGTTATGTATATTGATACATACATTGATTTTTTGACGGAATCTCAATGAATTTTCGTGTTGCTGGGGAGATATGTTTTTCTTTTAAATGCATTCATTTAAATTTTAATTTGGTTTCTGATATGAAAATTAATGTTTTCACAGCATATAGTTTTGGAAAAGCTAGCTTACAGTATTCTAAGACTTAAATACTTAGCATTATATATTACTAAGCTTATACTGTTAAAGATCGATTCTTTCACAGTTCTTTCTCTCTTTTAACACAGTGATGTAGCGAAATATAGGAATGAGATAGCTTTACCATATAAACTATATTTAAATCCGTAATCTTAGTTCCTAAGATTAAGAAATGGCAATTATTTTACTCTAATAATTTAACATTGATCTGTATTACGCCTTTTGCTTCTATCTATAGTTTAACTTTAAAAACTTGTCTTACGTCAGTTAAAAAATTTTTATACATATAATTCAAATGTTTAAGATGTAAATATTTGTATGTTGATTACGTAAAAATTAATTCTTACGCTGTTAATTTTTCTACTTTTTTTCATGTGATTACCGTGTCAAAACTATATTGATAGTTAAGCACCTTACATAAGCCAATAGTTATGTTTTTCATTTTTTTTGTTCAGTATTTCCAACAACATTTACGTTATCTTGAAAATATTGATTATTTTAATTTGTTTATACTAATTTTAATTCTAATTAATCTATTTATTTCTTGGTAGATATATTTGAATATTCACCATCGAAAACGCGAGGCAGGCATTGTTGAGGATGGGTCGGTGTTTGTGATACTAAATAGTACTACAGATCTGTCTGCAATATGCTGGTTAGCGTACCATAAACTTTCCATCTCAAAATCATGCCATGGAATGTTTACAAAATGTATAATGTATGACGTGTAGAAAGAATGGCATGCGTTCAGGTGCCGTTCTTATCAAAACGTGTCTGTTGATCAAAATTATGGGATCCTCCTTCAATATTCATTCATTTTCGAAGTGCAGAGTCAATAATAATCAATTAAACAATCCAAATGTTTCTTAGCTGCTATAGTTAATGCTTTTCATTTAACCCGTGATCACTCGCGCGGGGTGCTCTGTACACCCCAACGACAAGAAAAGCCTCCTAAAATTTCAACAAAAAAAAATGCGCAGAACCGCGATTTTTTCAGTAGCTGCTCATTTTCGGTCATTAAACCTTCAGGCATGATGCAATCATTCTCGGTCGGACGATTGAAACGTAACGACCTTCAAAAATTTATCTGGGGTACTGAGAACTTTCCGCGAGCAATTGAGTTATGTTTATAGTCTGCTCTGCATGTTTAGAAAATGATTAAAATATTTGTTTTTTAATTTCTACTATCCTTAACATTAATTACGAAGTAAGTTGATTACTGGTATAAAAGTTTTTCTCGTGGTTCACAAAAAATACAAAATTATGTATTTTAAAATGAAAATTTTGCAGATTTATTTTAAAATAATGTCAGTCCAATTTGTATAAAATAAATGTAATACTTTTATTTGTATCATACAAAAAACATCTTGTTTTTTACAAATGTGTATCATTATTGACTTTTTTTTCCTTTCATATTTAAATAAACGTGTTAAAAGTTTTGGGTGTTCTCTACACCCCGCGAGTAACGACGGTACAAAAACAGGCGCGAGTGACCGCGGGTTAAGTATGATAGAAGCCACAATATTCATACTAGATATTTTTAAGCATAGGATACCAAGCCACATTAAATGTAGTTTAGTTCAATGGCAAGGAAATTAGACATTTTTTCTAAGGGAGCTAGAAAGAAAATTTTCTTTTATTTTTCTCTACTGAACTTTCTTTATGCATAATATTTCAATTTCTTTCAATTTCAAAATCTATGTTATCTATTATTGATAATGAATTCAGCATGACGTTAAGAAAATAAACGTTATAATTTTATAAATCACAGTTTTTATGTTGTCTAGTTTTTAAAAGTATTCTACTTTAACTGGATGGATTAAATCCATAAATCTCAATTTTAACGATATAATTCTAGGACTATTATAATATAATCTTGTTATTCGTCGATTTGATAAATTTTTCTTATATTTCTTAGGAGTTGAAATCCTTATCAAATGCAATATGGCTCTTGGATATATACTTTAATTTGTTTAAGATCTTAAAAATTTCTTCGGATAATTTATTTTCCTTTTCTTCTCGTAAGTTTCAGTTTTAGTTTAACTTTATCCCGGAAGACTTATTAAAAATTTAAAGAAAATAAAGCTTTCCTGAAAGTAAATTGGCCGATATGATAAAGTAAAACCTCTTTATGTATGCAAATTAATAATACAAGTTGGAATGAATTGCACTTTAAAAAGTTTCTACTTTATTTTGTTTTTACTTATATTTACATTAAAAATATTTTTTTTTACTTCGAACAAAAAGATTTAAAATTTCTTTAACGATGCAAGATCTTTTAAAATGAGGATGGAGGTTTTTAAGATTCTCAAACGTTATGATTAGAAGCTTTAGTTTCAAAACTGACCTCTCTTCTATTAATTATAGGTTTAAAGATATTGTTCTACTTTTCTTTCAGGGGGGAGGGTTAAAAAAGAAGTTGAAAACGAAGTTTATGTGAAAGGAAGGTTATGAAAAGTTTCGAAGATGATTTTTTTCCTTCCTAGAATTTCTTCTGGGCCTCAGATCAATGGAAGCTCTTCGATTAAGTTTTAATGAAAACTTCTCAACACTCATCCCCGTCTTTCCTCATTTTCTCTTCCACAGTGGTTTATTGAATACATTTTCTTTTATAAGCTATCAAAATTGGTTTTTCGACAAACTTTAATGCTCGAAAAAGAAAAAAAAATGTAGTTATCTTCTTCGTAATTTAAAAGTTTTATATTTTGCAAGGACAGATAATCAAATGAATTAGTTTTGTGAGAGAGTATGGACTTAATCTTGGAGAAGTTAGCTCACATTTTTTTTAAAAAGCAATTAATAGAACGAAAGATGTTCTATCAAAGTCAATGATGAGATTCTTCTTTGAGAACATGTTGATTTGAAACATCAATTGGATGCATCTTCTTATAAAGAAAAATAAGTAATTGTATGTCAGTTTGAAATATTGAATGAAAACCAATACATAAAAAATTTACTTGAGATTTAAAAAACGGAGTACTTTCATCATTTTAATTTAATTTCTTAAAAGTACTCAAGAGACTATCAAAAAAATTTATTTCGAAGAAATCTTGAAAAAGAAACTTTTCGCAATAAACTTTTAGAAAAAATTGATTTTTCACAGTTTTTGCTGTTTGGTTTATCAAAACTTTGCAAACTTAAATAAATAAAAAACCGCCCACATTCAATGATGGAAATCATTATATTTGTATAGAATGTGTTTTAAATTCGGGAAAATGCAATGCATTTTTCTAGTTAGCCTTTTGTTTTTATTAATGACTAACATAATATAGGGAAAAGTATAACTCCTCAATATATAGATAGCTTAGAATTATTCACAAAATATTAATAAAAGAGTGGTTAGAAAAGAAATAAAAACATTTCGACAGAAATAGCGTTTCATCCGCTTTTAAAGTTGTATGTTTATTATGATTTTAAGAACAATTTTTTTAATTTTTCAAAATCCTTTATCCAATAGGTCTCATTTTTCATTCATTACGTTATTATAAACTTAATAGAAACTTCAACTCTTTCAAAAAATTTAAAATTTAAAAATTAATTGCATTAAAATTAATTGGTTTTAAAAATCAGATAATACTTCTTTTTTATTTATATAATTTAAAATGATAATTTTTTCTTATCCTAAGACTCGGATTCCAACACAAAGCTGGAAAGATTGATTCAAATCACTTTAATTTATTCTCAAATAATAAACCTACACATTTCATTAACATTTAATTCCTTCCGAAGCATCGAATCTCATTTTAAAACATAGCTATCACTAAAACAATCATTTTCATTATCAATCTCTATAATGCAAGCCAAACAGAATAATCATAGATCCAAACAAGATATCCTGCCTTTAAACAGCTTAAAGGGAAGATATGCAAATACCCGTGTTAATTCTATAAGCGTTCTTAATCTGTATCATGCCTGTAAGCAACTCGATGGATTATAACCACACCGATAAATCATTTCCAATTTTGAGGAGAGAGAAAGGAAGGGAAAAAAACCGCCAAATTTTACTCACCAAATCTTTGAGGGTTTTCCATAAATTATGAATTCCGCTTAGGCTCATTAAAAAGCAAAATGTCTTCCATTGACAGTTGCTGCTACTAAACAACGCGCTTTACATGCTTGCCAAACATTTTACCTCCTCCTCCCTCCCTTCCTTCAAGTGTTATTCTTCTCCAACTAAACCAAACGATACAACTGTCTGGACAACACCAGCATAAATTTCAATAATTAATGAGCTCCTGTTTCGGAAGACTTAAACTTAGGGGGAACATGAAAACGTTACTTAATACTAATTACGGCCAGTTCCATATCCTTGGCAATAGTAAAAAACTGTTCTCATTAAAATGCATGACATTGCTTCAGCGAGATATTATGCATAGCGCTCCTTATATTATAATTAAGCTGCTAGACTTGAGTCCCGTTGGAATATTACATCACTGAAAACGCCTGTATAACTTAATTATTCAAATCCGCTAAAACTATTTCAAACTTGGCGATGAATTTTCAACGTTGGCCAATCAGAACCACCTTGCCTTGGCGTAGAAGAATGATAATTATTTTAATTACCTTTTCTCCGTAAAATATCTCGCGTCAGAATTGTGCAGAAATATTTCGATGTTTACCAGAGACGCGCTGTTTCATCAGCATATTTAAGAACATTAACCACTGAAAGTCTGTTTACTAGAGCTATGAAATGTAGATGTTACTTAAAGTTTTTACCTATCCACACTCAATTTATCTTAAAGTAGAGGAGGTTTAAATGTTAACTATATTATTCAGTGTATATCTTTTCATACTCCGGACTCTAGCTATAAATAAATTAATAATTTTGTGTGTGCATAAAGTTTTCAATTAATATAAGATAGTGATAATAATAAGACAAGTCTGTGCACGCAATTTTGGAAATAGTTTAATTAAGAATGTTGAAAACTTCTTACTTACCTGAAAAAAAATTAAACATTATTCTCAGTTTATTTCTAATAAGGTAGAGAATTAATTTTTACAAGTGGCACGTACAAATTTAAAAAATGATAAATGCATTATATAATCTACATTTGCTCTTTCAATTTTAGAATAATGGTACAAAAAATAATATTTTGTATTTATTAAATACATCTGAAAATCATTTTGGTAATAAAAAACAATATATATATATATATATAATATATATATATATATATTCTCAACAATAATAATTCTTTAAATTGTATATAAAAAGTCTCTATAGTAATATCAATTAATATTTGGCTTTTTTAGAATTTTTTCCCTGAAAAATAGTGCTTTTGGAAATTAAATCTTAAGAAATTAATGCATTTTGTATTGAAAATTTAAGATAAGTCAATTTAAAAAATAAATAAATTTAAAAGCAGTTAATCTTTTTTTAAACTTCTTCATTCTTCAAAACATAGATCATAAATTAAATTATTAGGCGAAAAAAGTATAAGCGTAACTAATAATTTATCTTAAAATCTTTGAATTTATTCATCTTCTTATATGAATCGTATATTACTATTATGTTTTTATTATGATACTGTTATGTTTTTAATGATTGATAAAAATATTTTAAATTTTTTTTTTTTTTTCAATTTAGAAAAATTGACTAAAAAATTTTTATAAAAAAAATCAATTAGTTTTAATTTTTTTGCCTTTTTTTATTTTTAATGACCAAATTATTATTTTTCATTTATAAACTATGTATATATGATCTATTCTACATTATTTTCGGCTCAAGCATAAAGTTTACAAAAGTAAAATTTTTTTAAAGATTTAATTTATTATATTCTTTAAGTAATAATATGAACTATATTATCTTTGTAGCTTCCATATAAAGTTTAATGGTTTTTTTCCAATACAAAATAAAAAATAAACTAATTAATATTTATTAAGATTGTAAGCTTAAGATGTGGCATTTATTATATCGTATAACATGCAAAATATAAAATAACTCGGTAATAATAATTATCATAGATATTAAATATTAATATTAATATTATATTAATTTTGTACAGCATTATTTGAATATTTTTGTAGGCTCTACATTCTAAAAAATTTAAATGTGCATTGAGCCCATAAAATCAGTTGAATTAAGCTAAACATACCTTTCTCACACACATCCTCTTTTTATTCAAATTATACTATTATTTCTGTGTAAAGCTGATATATATATATATATATATGAAATAAATTATATTTTTATGAGCACAATATATCTCTCGAGAAAGTGACTTTTATAATTTGAATAACTCATTTATTTAATATTGTATGTTCTAAATTTTCCTTTTAACATAGCTATTTTTTCATTTTAAAAATAATATATTTTAATTTAGTTGTTGTTCAATTTTTTTAAAACAAATGATTAATATGAATTTTCTTTCTTGTTTCAGGTGAAATAATCATTGTGGTGGGTGAGTAATTGTGTATTTGTTATCTTTTTTGAAGCAAAATACTCGTTTTGTTATTCTTGTTTATATTGGGTCCTTTTACATAGAATTTGTTTGGTTGATATAATTTAATATTTAAAATATTTAATTCCTGAGACTTCAAGTACCTACCTGTTTTTATTGTTTCCGAGTTTTCATTTAAAGGGAAAATTAAACTTCGTAAATATTAATAATTCAACAAACTAGAAGTAATCAAACTTTTTCTTTATTAATAAACTTTATTTGCATGGGTATATTTGTACTGAAAGTGGCATAAAGAAATGATTCACCAAATAAATAGTTGTTCATGGATTTGTTTAAAGCAAACATAACATTCCAAATTAACTAATTTCTGAATTAGTATAGAAGTATACAATTTATATAACTAGGTGGCCATGAAAAGTCATAAAAGAAATAGAAGTGAATGCAAGATAATTATTCATTTTATTTATATACTATTAATAGCACATGAATAAAAAAAAAGGAATTTGTATGTTTCAAATTTTCTGTTTTAACATTAAAATTACAATTTTAAACAGATTGAATCCAAAATATTAATTTTATTAAAACTTTTCATTAAACAACGATACATATATATACTTTTATAAAGACCTAATGCTATTTATGCATAAGAGTGAAATATGTTTGAAAAATATTTTTCAAAATCTAATATTTATAATTCCATTCCTTTAGTTAGATTTGTACTCCAAAATGCTAACATTTAAAATCTATCCATAATAATTTCAAATAGAAAAATATACTGCAATTTAAATGACGAATTATTAAGTAGAATTAAAAATTACCATGTGTGTTGATAAATCTATTTTTGTACTTTTAATTGTAAAATCCAGAAATGTTAAATCATTTTCTTAAAATAATCGCTTTTAATATTTAATAGACCTTTTAGTACTATTAATGATATTCGTATTCGAAAATAATAATAGCAGTTTATTTAAATAAATTTGGGACTAGAACTACCAAAAACTTTCCCTGGATTCATCTTGTAAATTAATAATGTGAATGATAAATAGATTGTTTTTAAATTTTCTATTTTCATCCTCTATTTTGATTTGTTGCAAAGATATTGCCAAATTTTTGTCATTTTTATCTCATTTATCAAGTGTTTCACGCATTCTAAAGATGAATTATGGTAATTTTTGTTTCATTTATTATACATCCAAATATTATAATAATTTATTACAGAAATAATTTCATTATTTATTTCATTTACGAAATGTCAAATTCCAATACCATGTGATTTTGTTTTATTTCCTTTACCACAGTGTTCAGTTTTATGGAAAACTTTTTTTATCTACACAAAAAGTGACACCTGAAAAATTTTCAAATTACGCTTAGGAATTTGCATCTTTTTCTCCTTTGCTGGCGATGCTGAAATTTTACATAATCTTCACATAATTTCGATGCACAACCTTTTTTTTAATGTATGAAACTTTATACAACCTTTTTCTAGGTTTAAATGCGATTTCAGGAATAATATAAATCATCAATTTAAATTCATACATTTGAAAATTATAAAAAAAAAGAATTTATTTATCCTAACTATTCGATTAAAGTATATCCTTATTTGAAGTACATTATTAAATAAAGTTACATTATTATTAAAGGATATAACTAAATATGTTACTTTTTTTAATATAACAGAATTTTTAAAATTTTATAACCACGTAAAAATTTCCCATTTACAATAAAATCAAAAATTTATCCTGTTTGCACTACAAAATTTTGTTTAAGAGTTTTCTCTAATGGTAACTTTCTTAAGAATTGAAAGGCCCTAAGAAACACAAGTGATTATTCTTTGCTCCTATTGCGCTTGCTACTTTTGCTAAAAAAAAGGAGAATGTGACTTCGGAAAGCCCTAGTGATCGTTCTATAATTTCGAATAATCTGTTATTTATTCATTAATCTATCATTTTCTTTCCTTTTGTGCGCATTTATACAATGTTACATTAGTATCAGGCAAACTTTCTTCGTATGTTAACCAGAGCTTAGCAACGTTTGACTTAATATGACCTTTTGTGCCAATAAAACAAATCATTTAGAATTTTTGTTGCTCACATGTTATAACATCAATCAATTTTGCCAAATTAAAAGATGTCATTAAATGCCGCAACATGCAGCCAATAGTAGACGCCATTCCAGCGCACATTTTAACATTGTAATAAAGATTATAACATTTGGCGACATCTTTTGAATCGGCGCTATCTTTTCCTTTAATGTAACTGGTCGATGATATAATACCAGGTGTCCATAGTTAAACTAGAAATTTGAGAGCAATCTATAGCAAAACCTAAACAGTGGAATTGCATGAAAATTGGGTAATGGCAGAATGAAATAATAGGAATTTTATCGAGGGAGAAACAATGGGTTTCAAAAACCACCCCTAGGTGGCTTGTCATAGCTTTGTTGAACATAATCTACCAAAATTTACAAAACTTGCTCGATATGTTGTCCATAATTGTCTCCTACCATTTGGAAGCGGAAGGCAAGGCGATGTAATACAACCACAGTGAATATGCGAATAGTGCTCCTCCACACATCACCCATTTTGTGAAACAAGTGCTCCACCGCCCTTTTGGTGAGGCAAGAATCATCAGCCTGCATTTTCTTACAGCTTGACCTCCTAGATCCCCCGACTTTAATCCTTGCAACTTTTGGTTGTGGGGATACCTCAAGGCCATGATCTACTGTAATCCCATCACATTTTTATGCGACCTTAAAGAAAGCATGGAACGTCATGCGCGTAACATGCAACCAATAAACAATTAAAAAATATATGGGTTCGAATATTGGTCCACTTAAGATTGTAAATTGAACCAGACTTTTAAAGAACCTTGGAGTACAGTGTGAAAATGTAAAGAGAATGAATAATTGCACTAGACATTCTCTATTCATATGCGTTTGAGTTTTTAAACTTACAGGACTTTATTTTGTAGCATATTATGTCAGTAAGTAAACAAAATTAAATATATTTGAACAGCTATTAGAATATTTTTCTCTAAATATGTACATTAACTAGGAATTAATGCTCAGGTGCAATTCTAGTTTTGTCTGTGAGGATTAATCCCGAAATGTAATATTCGGAACAATTATGCAGTAGTGATAGTCACATTGGCAACTATTTGTAAAACAACAACTTATCCACTTAAAACATATGAATACGCTTAATTGACTTTTATTAAATCCTAACATTCCTCCACATGAGAAAAGAATACAACGTTGAAAGATTGATAAGCTAATTAACAAGTACATTAGCATACACCAATTATCTATCCCAGAGCAATTCGGTTGTTTTTATTACTCTAACTATTCGAAGCAAAAAAGCACGCTTGGAACTTAGAAAAAAAAAGAAGTTTCTTAAATCGTGAAAAACGTGGAAAAAAGAAAGGTATTTTCCGGAAACCTCGTTAACAGTCTTAAAGGAACGGGCTAAGGAGCATAAACTTAGTAAAAAGTGTCCAGACGTAATTGGTAGGCTTAGTTAAATTTCTGGGGATTGTCATACGATTGAATTAATTGCGCAAAATGCTATTTTGTGCTTGAGCTTTAGTTTTTTCCTTCGTTAAGGAAGCTATTTGGGGCTCTTAATGAAAGTGGAAGGAAAAAGAAGAGCTTTTTTGCAAGGTATTTATAGCCCAAGATCGAACTTTTTAAACTCAAAAGATTAAGGGAACACAATATAGAAAAATTATAATTAAATTTATTCTGCTTTGTTGAAAGTGCTTTAGATTTTCTAACTTTGATATAAACGTATTTTTTCAGAGATATTTAAAATATTCTTAATGATTTCCTTTTTTTAAATTTAGCTATAATTTTTTTACTTTCCATATAAATTAAATTAAAATTAAGTGGCGTAAGTAATTTTATTAAATATTAACTACTGAGCAGTTAAATTTATAGCCATCTGTTCCTGATTTTAAATATATTTGGAATATAATTTATCAATAATTGATAAGGAAAACAATTGTAAAAATTACTACTTTAAAATTTTTGATATAACAGTCTATTCTTTTCAGAACAATAATTTCCAGAATTGCTAAACATATTCAGAACAATAATTTCCAGAATTTCTAAACATATTCAGAACAATTTATTTACTTTAAATAATCTCAATTCAATAAGTATCCTATCAATTATTTTGAATGAATTATTTGATAATATTTAAAAAGACTAAATATATTTATAAGGTGTACTGTAAAATTTATTTCTGTCTTAGGAAAAAATAGAAGATCTTATGGGATTCTGATTCTTTAGGAAATAGTATTTGTGACTAATCATTTGATTAGATTAATTTGAAATTTGTAACACATTTCATTAAATAAAGAAATATGTATATAAATTTCAGTTAATTTACTAAATAAAATTAAACTTTCAATTTTGTAAAATATCAGTGCTCTAAAATTACAGTCAAATCTCAAAAATTTAATTCTTTTGGCATCATTTAATTGCATTTTTAAAATATATTTTTAAGATTATATGTTTTGTGATGAAACATTGAAATTTTATACGTTGCTCAAATCATTGATACTACTAATCATTGAGGTTGCTACCAAATAAGCTATTATTTTCAATTAGCTTAATGAAGCATATAACAACTTTAATTACTAAACGTAGAGAGTTAATACAAAAAGTTGTGCTTCCACATTAGTTCTCGTTAACATAACGAAATTTATAAATTTAAAATTAACGAAATGTTGAGTTGAAGCACTATTTTAAGATATTTTAAAATACATATTTTCAGGAAAATATAATTCAAATAATTACTCAAGAAATGCATAGTTGTGGTTTTTAAGCACTGCATAACACACCACCCATTGAAACGCTATAAAAATCAAAAAAGGGTTTAAAAAATTATTACCTAAGAAACTATTTGCTTGTGTATTTACTAAAACTACTAAATTTTGTGTAATTGCAAGCAAATTATTCGTATTAAATATAGTAATACCTAGACTTCTATGACTTAACCCAGAGTTACACTACTTTTTAATTCTCGTCGATTTATCTTTTGTTTAAGGAAGAAAAACAAGTAATATTAAAAAAATCTTTTTTTAATCAATTCCTACTTAGGTCAATAATTTTTTTTATTTTAATTACTTTTTATTAAATAATTGCGATTAATATAAATATGTATATACATATGACAGAATCACAATATTAAGTGGCAAAATAGAAAGCAATTTTCCATTTTCCTTTCTATTTATAGTATTGGACTATTATTTTTGTTATTATTTATTCATTAATTATATTTAATTATTTCTCTAAAAAGTTTAGTTCATAATGAAATCGCATTCTCCAAAATTAGGCCATCTCAGATGGGATTTGAACCCACGATCTTCGGATTAGAAGTCCAACGCGCTGCCACAGGGTGGCCCAGCTAGTAATAGTCAGGCTAATATCTATTTACACTATTATGAGAATGAAAAAATTGATACAGACTCTTGTTAATTTTTTAGATACATCGATTATCTAATTATTTTCAGTAATAAAGTTGACTTTACTCCTACATTTAATTATTATCCAACCTACCTGAAATTAATAAAAACCAATTGCAATATAGAGTCAGCAAATTGCCTTGATCTAGAATTAAAGGTTGAAAATAATATGCTAAAAGGTAATATTTTTGATAAAAGAGACTCTTTTGATTTTAATGTTATAAAAATGTCATATTGGGATAGTACCCTTCACATTTCAATTTTTAGAAATATCATTCTAAATTATATAAAAAGAAATAATGATTTAGTATCTGAAGAAGTATTGAGAATTAATAATTGTAATAAATTCTTTCAAAGTTGCCTAGACTATAACTATCCAGCTAATTTTATATATAAATATATGTCTTCAAAGTTATAGCTATTTAATTATTTTTATTTAACGTATTCATTTCTATTTAGTTTATAGTATATAATTTTCTATTATATTTCTTAATATATTTAGTCTATAGTATATATTATTAATATATTCTTATATTAAGTTTAGTTACTAAAAATATATAGAGATGGCGCCTTTATTCTTAGTTTATTGCTGTGTTTTTTTATGCATTGAGACAGTACAATTGTGGAATCTGTATACATCGGGTAAGATTAGAGTTTCTTTGCTCATTTACATTATTGTTAATTATGGTTATATTCATTATTAACCTCTCTTGCAAATATTTTTGTTTATACATATTTATATTTGTCTATTTCTTCCGGATTCCTATAGTATTTTAATATTGCAATTTCTATTCTATTGCTGTTATATTCAATCACGTGGGTTTTAGGCTTTTGCCTTAATTTATATTGGGAGCTATTATGTCGAAAAAATTTCTGCTGAAGGAGAAGGTTGAGATCTCACAAAACTTTGTTTAATCCTGTTTCACTGTCCTAAACCAGTGACAGCTCGAGAAATCATAATAGTTTTCCACTCTAGCTACATTTCTCTTTTTTGGTTTGTCATGGTTCCATGTTCTTGGTTCTTCCGGTCTGATCTTAAGATTCTTGGAATTTATTAGTCTTCTTTTTAATTATTTACTGCTATATATATATATATATATATAGGGAGAGAGTGAGCTCTAATAGTAGGAATTTTAAAATGGCAAAATTTATGTAATTGGTAATATAAATAAAGAAGTTGTCTATCTGTCCAGGCAAATAAATTTGGTGATGAATTTAAACAGTAATGACGTTTAAGAACTGCTGCATTCCCACAATCAGGAGTTAGCAATTGATGAGCTCATAAAATTTCATGAGCAAGAGTAAGGCATTGAAGAACTTCTGTCTTTAGACCCAGTTCAATCAGAAAATCGATTGACGGTTGGAAATTTGACAAAAGGAGGCCTCAGTTTAAATGAAAAAGGGTTACAAATTTTAGAAAATATAGACACCAATGATAAACGTATTTTCTCAACGAAACATTGACAAAAAATATTTATTAGCATGCCTCGCGGAAATTTTGCTGAAGAAAAAAAATCTTTGAGTCGGCAGTTTACTTTGTTAAATTTTATGAAACATTCTACACAACACAATAACTTAAGTTTGCTGTTTTATATTTGTGTTGCCAAAGTTTCATGCACATTTTTTTTCTGAATTATTATTTTCTTTCGTCTCCGACCCGAAATAAAAATAATGCATGTATATGTATTTATAAGTAAAACCATACCCCGACTTCCGCGAATTCGACTTACGCGGTTATCACTTAATCACACCTAACGCGTAAGCTTGGGGTACTACTGAATGCGTAAAAAATATGATCATTCTTGGAATTTTTTGTACTCATGGAAATTAACTTAAAGTGTGGCAGAAGCCGAGTGGTCAAGACCGTAAAATCGTTTTTTGATGTTTGTTTCAAATCATAAGGGCCAGAATCTCAGTGCCATTTCCAATACAAAAACATATAAGATCCCATTGAATTTAAATAGAAAAATAAAAATAAGCTATTGTACCATATTAAAATAGAGGATTTTTCCTATTAGTAAATTTCATTGAAAAAAATCTAACCCATAGTTTTTTTGTTCTAGTTTATATGACTCTCACAAATTTTTGTATTTACATGGGTAATTTCTAATAAACATTGATTTTCAGGAATTTTTATCTAGTTTTTTTCCATTTGTGTACCAATTATTTTTTGCATTAAACATGGAAATATTTTTTTTTAAAAAAAAAATTATATATTTAGGTATTTTATTCAATAATCTCAATAAAAACATTCATTTAAATTAAAAACAATTCTTAAAGTATAAAACACTTTTTGATGGGAAATATCTGTTAAAAATAAATTTCAGTATTTAATAGCGTAACCTCGATAATGTTGTAATGTTCCTGCCTGCACACCAAAAGGTGTGGGAGGATTGGAAGGAACACTAGCCATATTCCAACAAAATAATCTAATTTATTCACAATATCAATCACAACTCAAATTCAATCGATCCAGTCTAAGAGATGCACCTAATTAATAACTGTGTAGACAATGAACGAGGTATGCGAGATATGAGAAAACTTTAATACTAAACTCACTTTTTCAAGGCATTAACTCTGACTTCTTGGCTATTAAATCTCCAGTGACCATTCGACATATTAAGTAATTTAACTATCAAATATTAAATATCCGCGATTCACATTCAATTTGATTAATCTCTACTCCCCTAGCAGTCTAGCCTGTCTCTGTCTCTCTCTGACCTAAAAACCTAAACTATATATAGTAGTCTTAATTAACATAATCACGTTTTCTTCTTAGAAGAGGAGTTTTGTTATAAAATAATTTTTAAAGACCAGAAATTCCCCCAAAGGACTATTAGTAAAAGGAGCGCGAACAGAACCGTCGCAGGGTGTTCATTGCTCAAGCTTAAAACAATTCTTAAAATGCAAAGTAATTTTCAAAAGAAAGTTTCCATTCAAAGTGAAAAAAAAACTTCTCCTTTTTTTATAAATATACGAGGTTTTATTTCAAGTTCTAGAACTGCTCGTACACAAAGTTCTTTTTTTAAATATTAAATACATATATATCATCATTCGAAGCTATAAAAGAATTATGACTGGGTAAGTAGAAACAAATTCTGTAATCGAATACTTCAGAAACATATCCAGTGGTAATAAAGAAAGGAAAATAAAACCCATTTATCTCTAACGCGTTTATTCAGTATTTAACGAAACTTCCCTACCACAAGGCTTAAAGAAAGCAAATCTCACGCTAAAGACTTGGACTTTCATTCTGGATGAGTGCCAAGGATTGCATTTTGGAATCCGTGGCCAAAACCATTCTTTTTGTTCGTACTTAAGCATTCTGGATGTTAATGGTCTAACAAGTAAAAAGCATTGGACCTCCACACACAGAATAAAGAATACTTTTACCCACTTAGTTTAAGTGGGTCGATTCTGAGTTTTCATAGTGGGAACTTGTCGCAACGCCAACCAGGGTGGGAAAAAAAGAGTAATAATAAAAGAATTGAAACTATGTTAACGCGTAACTTCGATTCGTTTTAATCTGAGTCCATAGAACTAAGTTAGCATCCTCTTTTTTTCCGCCTTAGTTGGGTTTTTTGTTGTTATTGTTGTTCTCTGCATTCCACTTAGTTGTAAAGATGTGTTTTACGGGGAAGAACTTGCTAATTATTATTGTTTTGGGCACGCTGCATTTAAGTATTTGAGAGGGTGGTTTTACTTCTTTTTTCTTGTTTCAAAAGATTAGAGAAGCATTTACTGAATTAGCGACATGGGGTAAATTGAAAAAAAATAATAATAACAACAACAACAACAGTAGGCGTGGAAAATAAATGAAAGAGTTAAAGTGTCATTTGAGATTCTTTGTTAATTTATTTCAGTTTTAAGAAAGGCGCACTGATTTTTTTAAAAGAATCCATTTCAGAATTTTATCTTTTGGGACAGTTCACATAAATGCGAATGATGTCATTTATTCTCAATCGTTACTAAATGCATTTTTAATATTAGGTTTTGGCGGTAATATGTAAGAATGTGCATTGAGTATGTTTTTTTTTAAACCTTGATTATAAATTATTTCTAAAACATTACATTGTAAAAATTTGGCTTTTCATGTATGTAACGAGGCCCACTAAACGTCAAATTCTACTTGTTTTAACATTCTCGTCTGGCATAATGGAATTAAGAAAAATATGTTATTAGTTTAAAGGCCATATTTAACTTATTGACAATTATACACAATTTTGTGATTTTCTGTTTTCATTTCTCATTCATTATAGACATTACTCATATAATTTAACCACATTGTGGTATGTTGGTGAAAAAGGAAGCATCGTAGATAGCATTGGAGACTGGAATCAATCCAGGGACATTTAAGGCAAGTGCCAACTCGGTCCGAGCCCCGTGAATCACTCTCACCGGGATGGAGTGTGGGGGGTGGGTCTAGGCTCGGGCTCAATAAGACCACGATTCGAATTATTTTAACCGCCAAATGTTATTTCGAAGTAGCATATTGCCTAAAACTGAGAAATTACATGACTCATTCACGTTTAAATAATTGAAGCCTTATGAGTTTAAAAATTGAAATATTATTAGTAGTTGATATTGAAAACACATATAAAATAATGATTTTACGAACAAGTTGAAAAAAACAGAATATTTTAATAAAGCATTCATTTTATTATGGATTGTTTTTTTATGAACTTTACATGTGCATGCATCAAATTTAATAAAAAGGTCACAAATGGGGCCCACTTTTGCGTAGAGGGATAGGGCCATAAGAAATCTTTAAACGTCCTCATTCCACTTAAGTTCCCTTAGAAAAGTGAGGTTATGGCATGTTACAAGAGCCAATTAGATATTGATGTGTGGCGGTATCTAAATAAGTCAGTAACAACCTCCGGTCAAGAGATATCACTTTTGTCTAGTGGTATGTTACGTGCTTACAGAACCAAAAATCGCGGGTTCTAACTCTCGGACATTGGTGACTCGGACTTTTGACGAAGCAAAAATTCGTCCGAGACTCTCTTGACGCAGCAAAAAGTCGTCCGAGACTCACTTGACGCAGCAAAAATCTCCGAGACTCACTTGACGCAGCAAAGTCATCAGACTCACTTAACGCAACGGTAGCAACTTACAAGCTCGCCATAACAACAAATATCTCGTACGTTTGCCTATCCACAGACTCACTGGTGGGGGAGTACTGTGGCGGCATTGAAATAAGCCAGTAACAGCCTCCAGACATGAGTGATGATTTTGTTCTAGTAGTATGTCACGTGCTTAGGAACCGAAGGTCGCGAGTTCTAATCCTCCGACAGATGTCTTCACAGTGTGTTGAGTGAAAGCTTGGTGAGTAAAGTTTAGATGCCATATTCGTCCCATTGATGAAATAGATTGTGTGCCTCGATAATAATTCATGTTACTTGACGGAAGATATCATCCATGTGTTAGAGTGAATAAGGTTGTACATGATCTGAAGTCAAATGATATATTTTAATTAATATTTAGTCATTTATTTCTTTTGGAACATGCTCATATCGTTTTAATTGCTTTTATATAAACATCAGTATTCTACCATCTCTCTATCTGATCATAGAAATGGGAAGTATCCCATTACGATATGTATATGAATTCCCGAGATAAATATTATTTTCTAAATACTATGCAATTTCCATCACTTGTATGCAAGAGATATGCTTAATTATTCTCTATTAATAGAATATATATTAGCAGTAGTGCAAATGATATTCATATTTTACGGCTATAAGCGATAGTAATTTATTATACATGCTCATTAGTTTGCTAAATTCACCGACTGATTGCCTCTGAGAATACGTAATTGAATGCAAAATTGAGTGTTTTAAATATATGGAACTAATGAATAATATTTATGATGCACATGTAATATAATCTATTCAGGTACATATTAACTATATGAATGTTTGATGGCATTTATTCATGTAAAAAATGCATTCATTCGAAATTCATTTCCATTTAGAAACGTATTAGTAAAAATAACAGGATGAAAATATCTCAAAGCTTTTCCTCTAATTTTTTGTAAGTAAAATAAACTGTTGAATCGAATGCATTTTTTAAAGACTTGCAATGAGAGTTATATATATATGTTAACCTTGCACTATAAGCCAACACAATGTCTATTGGCGACGGACCTGGTTAATTTGAACCAAGGGCAATAGATAAGGACCTTCGAACTACCACACCTCGCCAAAGGGTAAACTTTGAACTCGACAGATTTAATGTGCCTCCTCTGCAGGACATTAGTGGTATCAGGACTCGAACTCCTTACATGCCACCCGCGAGTTCGAGACCATAACCACTAGGCTACCACGGCCACCTTACAATGAAAGAGTTACTTGAAGAATATATTACCATAGTGTAGAAAATGAAACAATTTTTAAAGCATTTTTATAACTAATGGGAATATTTCTTTTGCTTTATTAAGTGCAAATGTTCACAACTTCCTAAATTGTTACTTTTGTTCCGCTTGATGCCAAAACAAAAACATAAAGTCATAATTAAACACGATTTATGAAAATGGAGAGTGCTTTATAATTTTTTTTTAAAGCATTTTTATTTTAATTAATTTGACATGCCTTGCAATAAACTAGATTTTACACCAGCAAAAAAAAACTTAAGCTGACATCATGGGCGTAAAAATTAAGCAATAGTTAGTTAAAAATTTAGAGAACTTTTACTTATTTTTTCATAAAAAAGTTTAAAAAATAATTCTTTAAACACTGCCATGTTTTCATAAAAAATATGTAAGCAAAGTAAACAAATATTCCGTTTATTTGTTCTCTTTGGGACTATATAAATCCCGTAATGTTTACAATTTTCAAAAGCAAATATATAAAATCTTCAACCTCTGAGAAGAGATAAATTAGTAAACTGAAACCCCCAAGTAAAGCAAAAAAAAGAGACTTACAATAACCACTCGTGGAATTTTTTCCCTTTCATAAATAATTATACAGGCAATTTTATCTACCCCCCCCCCAAAAAAACTGTTTACTTAAGCATGTTTTAAAATACGAAACTTTATTATACTCTTTCATTTCGAAGCTTTAAAAAAGACCATTTTTAGTTAAGAGTAAAAATGCAGTTTCTTTCTGCAAGCAAAGTTTTCCATTTTTCGCGAGCAGATTTGTAAACAAGATATAAAAACAGAAGTAAAATTGGAAACAACACAAGGCTTCGTCTCTATGACATCGTAAAATGACGTCATGCATACATAAACACAGGTCGGATAGCTTGCGTAACGCAGCTGCTTCGGTTCCCAGCCGTAATACATTCAGTAAACCTTATGTTCCACCAGGAAGGTTTACGCTTGGACTGTTTAGCCGGTAAAAACCAGCCTTATTAACATACGAAATGGTGTTTATATTTTTTCACAGTTGCGAGAATTATCTATATGTATATTTGTATTTATTTTATTTCGGTCTCAAATGCTAGGGTTACGTGGAATTGCCTTGCTAAGTTATAAATAAAGCTTAGAGCAGAAAACTAAGTAGTTTTCTTACTCCTTTTTTTGTGTCTTAAGAATATTTTTTAGTTTATTTCTAATTTCCCTTTAGGGTTAGCTTAAATGTTTTTCGTGGTATATTTTTATAGCATTATGTGATGTATTTACTGCACTGTGGTTACTTAAAGAACTACATATATTTTCTAAAATTATTAAGTAGTTTAGAAATTTATCTTGCTTATATTCGTTTCTTAACTAATTCTGACACAACTTTGCTTTCACCAATGAATAAATAAGGCTTTCTTTGTTTTGTGCTTGTTTTATAAGCTTGAAAATACGAAGGACTAATTTTTTTTAAAGATGAAAATATTCTCTCTAGAATAATGAAACTATTTTAACTAATATTTTATTTATTATCCTGACAAACCCAATTTACTTAATCTGAAAAAAATTAAGTTCTGATTAACATTTCGGATCTAAATTCCTTTCTTTATGGTCAAAATTTGAAAAAGAGAGACTGGGTGTATACGAAATAGAACTTAAAAATATATAATAACGCCAAGTTGGCAAATAAAATTTCATTGCCATATTCAATTAGAGTTGTATAACGATTGCAGCATTTACTAAGAAATAAATTATTGTTTAGAAAAACTAAATTCATTTTTTATAGTTAATCAAACTAAGTTATAACCTAATATTTTAGTCGCCAAATCTGGAAATGGAATCTGAAATTAGTCGCTAGATGTGGGATGAGATCTGAAAATGGGAAATCGTTAATTCTGATGATCCTGATCAGGACAATTAAACAAATTTTTTAAATTATTCTATATTATCATCGATCCTGGACACGTGAGCAAAATTTCGAATTAGTTTGACCTTTTACAGTGGGTAAAAATTGAGTTAAAAAATTCCGGTACATACATGTAAGGCTTATAAAAGGTTGTTAATAATAAATAGTGCAATACGAAACAAATGTTTCTCAACAATTGGCATTCATACCTTGTTCTAAAATATAGCCTAAATATGTACAGACGTCAACTTAAATAGCTGGTTCCAGAAAAAATTAATGAAATTAACGCATCCAATTTCTTAGTCGTATTATAATTAATTTAAAATGCTTTTTCCACATAAAACAGAAATTAAATTACTGGTTAAGTAAAAAACATTTTGGATATCAATTAAAATTTTCCATTACAAAGGAGAATTATTTAGAAAATAAAAATTACTCATTATAATTAGGAGAAACCACATAAAATTTAAAATGATTAAAATTAATTCTAAACATTAGAAATCATGTAAATTTTCTCTGAAAGAATAAACTTGCATTTTCAAAATAGTAAGCTACTTATAATTGTTTCACGTTCTTTTAAAATCATTTTATATTCTTAAAATATTGCATTTAAAAGTAACGATACACTTTTTGTGATAATAAGTTCTTTCTGCTCACATTAAACAAATATTTTAGAATTTCTCAAAAATATACACATTTATAATTTTATTGCAGTGATATCAAATTTAATATAGAATACCAATGATTTTTTTTTTTTGCTTGAAAGTGTAAGAAGAAATTTTAATTTAGCATATATATAAAAACTCCTGGAATATCTGCTGAATATACAATAATCAAAATAATGTAAATTACATGTATTTTCAGCTTTAATATTCAAAAATCAAGAATACAGTTCCTTAAAACTCATTTGCTTTATCAATTATTTCGAACGAACATTGCTTCATTAAAATTGAAACACTATGGATTGAGGATAATACAAAAGTTAAGCGCTCAAGAAACAGATAGATGCTGTACTATACAAATAGTTAACATTTAACTGCAATCGAGTGATTGATGAAGAAACGGCCTCTCAATTTCTGTCTAAAAAGAAAGTTACGCAACAGGTTTTTCACCCGAAAATCATGTTTAACACTAAACATACCATACCGGGTCAAAAGACCGTTTTTCCTATGGTAGAGAATAAGTATGAATTTTATATAAGTGTCGGTATGTTTCGTGTTAAATGTTGATATTTTTTTTACTCTTGTATGCCTCACACAAGAAAGAGAAACAACTGTCAACATGTGTCGGAATTTGAAAATTATAGAACCATGGTCTACAGATAACGTTGTAACATAAGCGACCTACTCTCGGCCCCGGTTAGAAATGTGTGAGGAAGTGAAGGATGACTCGCCATAATACTTTTCAACTATTTATTCAGCACACTAATTATCAACAGATACAATGTTAGTATTCAAACAAGATGAGATGTTCCAAATAAGAGCAATAGGGAATTTAACTACGAGAGACGCGAATTATGAGAAGACTTTTGTTATATATATATATTATATATATATATAAATCAATCCTCCCCTTTTATGGGATCAATCCACTACACTAATATTTGAGTTACAATTTAGCTATCGTGACCAATCGTCACTTAAATATCTTCATGTATTTAATGCCCGAATCAAGCTATCAATATATACTAATACCTGATCGGTAGCTATCTTTCCTTGTCGTAAGGTTCTCTACAATTCAATCTCCATGTAACTCCGTCTATCCATATATTCATTATTCTAGCTAGAAAACCTTTACTATATATAACTGACCTAATCCGCATATTACGCTTTCTTCTCAAAAAGGGTTGGTTGTGATCTATAGCCCAAAGATTTACCAAGAGGATCAGTTTAAGGATGCATATAGATCCGTCTCAACGGTGCAAACTATTACTACTGTCTTTGGTTGGGGTATACCGACTGTCAAGATGGTCATACGGAACACTATATGGAATCTCCCATAATTAACGCCCAAGGACAAGCATGACGTCAGGTCAGGTTAGTATGATCATACAACCCTATTACGGACATTTTGAGCTTATTTGCAACATGAAAAGTTTCCCCACGGATATTGCGATGATGATGTCTGGAACAGTATGGACTGCTTGCTCAGCAACCATAGCTCACCATAGCGACCTTGCATAGCTCAGCATTACGACATCCCTTAACACTGCAGTATAGAGAGACGTGGAAACAGAATTCTCCCAACGTAGAAAGCAGTATACAGCTGTTTTACAAGGCAATATTTTCGGATGAATCCCGGTTCAGCAGCTTGATGGACTTATTCATGTCTGAAAGCATACAGACGCACGTGACCTGTTTTCATTCGATATCGTCATACAAGCAAGGTTTTGGAGTATTAGTATGGAAAACCATTAGAATACGCGAAACGAATATCGTGCTGTCGTAAGTCAGAACACCGAACCTTCATTTTCTCCCATCAGGTGACTGTGCTCTATCTTCATCGCCAAAGCCTTGGAGACGTTTACTTTTAAGAAGTTAATACAAGCAACGATTTGTACTTTATGTCTTGACCAACCTCAAACAGGAGCGTTTGACAGCTGTCCTTAACAGTGTGTTCTCCAGGTTTCTCACCCATTGAAAAACATCTGATAAAGTTGTTAACAGACTGGATTGTCTTTGCTCTAAAGCCTCTGCGATAGATGGGAAGACTTTCCTGTATCTATAATTTAAGCCGAGTTTTACTCGATACCAAACAAGATTAGAGACATTTTAGCTGTGAGAGGCGGCAACTGTGTGTATGAATTTTGGATGAATATCTACAAATTGCCTACAAATTTATTCATGCATTTTTTTACTATGCTGTATACATATTTTAGGCGAAGTTTTATTTGCTTTCTTTTCTGCTGTTGCAATTTTAATGGTGCTTTCCTAAAAGGTAGTTTATTTTAATCGATTTTATTAATTATGTATTTCTTCCAATTAACTTTCTCAGGAAAACTCCAATTATGTAATAATCATTTTAGTTTTATATTTTTCTAAATTGGATTAAGATATATGATTTCAAAATAACTTAAGCATCCTTCTATCATGAAAGTATCAAATTTAAGTTGTAATTAAATCAAGAAATTCAAGTGTGAATTATCTTGGGTAGGAAAAGTAGTGATAAAATATTTTACTTCACATAAAATATTTTTCCTTCATTTTTACATTCTAATTGCAACACTGTATTTGAGTAATTTATTTCTTAAGCATATTCCTAAATAAAAAAATTATTTTATGTAACAAAAAAAAAAAGGTTTCGAAGTTCAGAATGCTCGCAATCTTGAAATTATCTTTCCTGCACAACTTCATTTAAAAAATAAAAACTCTAATCAGCTTGATTATTATTAGTACGTAATACATTTGGAAAGAAATTTTGTTTAGAACATGAATTATTCATTTTAAAGCATCTAAATCTTCATGTTTAACTTTTTTCTTTACTAGAGGTATAAAAATAAGACCCTGAGATTTACACATAAAATTTATAGTTCAAAAATGCAATATTAAAATTAAATGTTTTGTAAATGAAAAGCAGATTGTATTTTTTCTTTATATTTGTATATAATCCCATTAAGTTTAGTTTTATATTTTAAACTGTCGTGTTTTTTATTTTCTGTCAAATAAGACTTGCTACGTTTTTCTACTCATCTAAAAAGAATTTGTATTTATATATTTATTTGAATGCGAATTTGAGATTCTAATGCGTAAACTTTAAGAAAAAATAACATATTTTAAAATTAATGACTCATAGTGCATCTGTGCTTCTTGAGTAAATTTGTTGAATTATAAAGAAGTCGTGCATGTGTGTGTGTGTATGTGTGAAATAAAGATAAATATTTTACAAATTTTTCACTAAAATTTGAAAAACAGATTCTATTTGACTTTACTGCACATCGTATGAGAAAAGTTTACATTCTTATTACCATTTTTTATACATACTCACGCCGAATTAACTGCTAATTTTGACCTTTTTATTAGCTGCCCCAGTAAATAAATACATAATCATCAAATATTTAAAAAAAAAAGTCACAAAAACGTGTATTTAAGTGTCTAAATGCAAGAAAAAAAATTTAAATTTATTAAAAAATTTAAGAAATTTATGTAAGCGTCATAATTTTCTTTCAACTATAATTTACATTTACAATATTTATACAAACGAGTGATTTGCCTTAAATCAGGAATGAGCAAATAGAGTGATCCGTAAAGAGTTTTTCTCGGACCACCAAGCCAGTCAGAAATCGAAAAAGACAGAAAATATTCTCTATACTTGAGTCAACATATATTAGTGAGGGAAGTGTTTCCTTGCATAAAGATCCAAGAGTAAACATAGATGCAAGTTCCTCAATGAGGGGAAGCGAAGGAAACCTCCAGAGGAAACAATTCCCCACCCCGCCTTAAACTAATGCTTTTGGAAGCAGAAATCAAGGACATCGTAATGTTACTTTCCTCACATCATGAGACTATATGTAACAAAGAACGTTTTACAGAGATTTGAAATTGTGTCAATCCTTGAAGTTAGGAAATAACCTGGGAAAACATTAATATTGCTACATACAACATTTGTTTACGTAAGACTTCCAAAAACAACGCGGAGAATAATTGTGTGTGTGTTATATTAATTATAATTTTTTGCAAAATATTTGTAATTTAATACATTACGTGCCTCTCTTGAATTTTTTAGTGATAAATAAAATAACATTTATGAAAAAAATGACATATATTCAAAATAGTTTTCCTTTAAGGAAAAATCTTCTAAGAAAATGTATTGTACCTATATATGTCTAAAAATTAAGCGCAGAGCTGTAACGAGGGATTTGAAAGAGTTCGCATTATTTTCACAGTTATGATGAATCTAAATAATAGACGATGTTTTCTATTCAAATTTATTTATTATGATCTATTAAAGTATAAATAAATCCTACTTCTAAATTATATACTTCAAAAACCCTTGTTCAGGTTCTCTACATAAATATTCGCTATTTACTGGTAAAATATTATCATTGTCGTTTGAAGGATCGCATTTTGGATATATATCCTTTTTCCTTCATTTTTTATCAAACACTTTCCTTAGATATTTTTTAGGTAACAATACTCTTAAAACAAATTTTCGCATATATTCGAATTCAGCTGAAACTAAATCTAAAAAAAAAAATCATTTATATACTGTTTCAAAATGACGTTCCCTAACACAGTCGGATACTTTATTAGAAATAAATTTCGGTTAGCAACAGAACATTTACATATTGGATATTTCTCAATCATTTCATTCGTATTTCTTTAGAATAACCAATGATGCATTACCTGCACCTTCAACTGCAATTTAACCAACGTGCGTTCAACTAAGTATAGCACCAATGAAAATTCATCATTGAATCCAACTGCAAAGTATTGCATGCAATCCCGTTACACTATCGTCACTACAAATCATTCCCTCAATCAAAACTAGAGATAAAACACCCAATAAATATTCCTCGTATTTGACAACTTTACCCGATCATAGATACTGTCTTCCATAACTTACTGGAACAGAGCTCCAAGCCTATCTCCTTAGGAGAAGGCCACATTCCCACAACACAACAATAATCACTTTTAGTACCTCTTCGTTTACCACCGCCTTTTGGTAACTTTTTCCCGTCTTCTTTTAAATCAAAATTAACTCTCACCATTACGATGGCGGCCATAAATGCAAAATAAAATCTGCCAGAAGTTGCCCGACTGAAAGGTATTCGAATGTATTACTAGAAAACGAAGGAAAGGGAGTGGAAGGGAAAGGGGAAAAAAGTGCACCCGCTACCGTACGAGCCATAAAAATCAATTACAACGTCAGCCCACCGGCTGGCATTGCTCATAAATTTGGAAATATAGGAAGTGCTTAAGAGGCAGAGCGGACAGACTCTTGGAGCTAATTGCAGACATTACGTACCGCTTTTGAAATGTTAATGACGAAGCAGTAAATTAATGCCAGGTCAGAACTTATGCCTGCCCGTGGTCTTCTTTCTTTCCATCTCCTGTGTTATTATTATTTCAGATCTTTTTGGTTACGTTAGGTGGCAATTAAATGTATCAGGTCGAGCGAGCTGATATTTAATCAATGTTTCCGCGAACGATATCAAGGTATCGTATTTTTAGATTATTCTTGGAGAAGAGACATTTTTTTCCCCTTCCTCCTTTCAAGATTCCGTCTTTTGGAGGTGAGGTAAGTCTTGACAGAAGTGTAGTGAATCAATATGTGTATGAAACTTGGACTTTTCTATTATAAATATTATTTTTTAGAAAAGGAAAATTTGTTGGAATTTCATAATGTTCTTTTAAAAATTTTTTAGCTTTATTTAAAACCTATTTTTTTTTTATAAAAAATGTGCCATTACAAAGATTTTGTCAAAAAGTGTTTTGAAAGTCATAATATTAGCAGTCTTTTCTATCAAAATCAAGAACAAGGAATAAGCAAATCTTTTCCTTCAAATCCATTAGCTCAAAAAATCTATGCAAGAGCATAACGTAGAAGTCTAAGAAAGAGTTATCAGCTCTGGGAATTGAAACGAGTTCACGAATTATTTTTCGTCTAATGAGCTGCATTTTGGCAACTAAGTCTTTACAGAAACGGTAAGTTCCCAAGTGTGTGAACTATTTCATTGGTGGCACCATCTAGGGGTGGATCCAGTTACGAAATTTTTGACGCTTGAATTTATTCATTTCAAGCTTTTGAAGGATGATAAATTTTGCCAGGCTTTTACCGAGAGTACCAGAGCTAAATTGATACACGAGGGATCCTTCATGTCTGACATAACCATATGACAGGCATGCTTATAACTTTTGCATCCAGAAAATATATCGACTATAGCAGGGATCGAACCTGAAACCTTGCTCTAACGAGGCGGGCATGCTACCTCATAGCCACCGAACCTATAAGTTCATGATTTCGTGTGTGATAATCACGATTCAAAGTACAAACGTGTCATCATTATGCGTTAAACAAATAAAATCAAGAATGGTATTTTAACAAATTCTATGTTTCCTCTTTTTCTTATTAAAAAAATAATGTTGCTCTATTTGTTCCAAAGCAGCTAGTTAATACGTAAAAAAATTTGATATTTCCTTTCCTCTTAATTTTGATTATTTCATTTTGTAACTAATTTTATTCTATTTTAATAGTTATTTTTTTCTAACAAGTTTACGTTCATTTCCAGAAGAAGTTTAGGCAAACATACTGAAATCTTAAGTGGACTGTATTTTACATTTTAATATATACCGGCCTTCTTTGACGCCACCAAAAAGAAAATCAATCATTTAATTTCTACTTATTTCAAATGAGGGTAAGTTTTCAATACCAATGGAGGACAACTTAAGACTAGAACTCATGCCTAAAAATGGCTCTTTTTAATTGTAATTTACACAATTTTGACATTTTATTTAAAGTGTTTTGATATTCAATTTACTATAAATTGAATCTTAATTTAATCCCAAGTTAAGGATGGGTAAAATCATTCATAAATATGAAACTAATTATTCATCTTAGTTTAATTTAACTTCCCATATGTTTTCCTCCTAAGTCACTATAATCATATGAATAAAATCAGAACTTCAATGAAAAAACTTTTACATAAACTTTTACAAAAATATTTTAATCTTGATAAGTTTATTATATTTGGTTATTTTTTATCAACATAATATTTATCATAAAGGAAGTGAATTGTTTTAAGTATGCGGATTAAAAAAAATAAATTGCAGTAGATAGAAAAATTGAAATATAGAGAAAAGTGTGCTTTCTCCTTATTTTTATTGTTAAAAATGTATAAAAAAATCAGACGGAAGAAACAAGAAGAATGTGTAAATCTTTTCAATCAAAAAGTATTTGAATATATTTTTTCACGTAAAATTAAAAATATGTGAAATATATAGTTAAAATATTAATTATTTAGTTCAAATTGATTATCTCCGCGACTTTTATATTTTGAGACTTGAAGTAATTTTGAGATAACACCAAAGAGAGAAAAAAAACAGTAATCCACTTTAAGTAATTTGACTTCAAATAAGAATGAAACTAAAAACTGTAAATATATCAGCATTTAAAATAACTCTTTAAAAATTAAATTATGATGCAAACATTTTTTTTCCAATAAAAACGATAAAAATATATTTTTGCAAAAATACTCATCATTTCTTAAAATAAAACATTCGGCTTTAATTGTTTGCTTATTTTGAGCCCATTAGAACATGAAAAATCATGTTCTTAACTCCAAATGTAGAAAAAAGACATTTTTCAAAAAGGTGTTTCTGAAATTTGGCATAATTAAAGTATATTAACAATAATTTATTACTCCAAATTAAAGCATAAGACAACTAAAAATGTGTACATTTTACAATAGAACAATTATATGTTACTTTCGCTCTGAAAATCTTTCTGAAGTTTAGATGTTTTCGTATTCTAAATCTTACTTAATACTCTCAGTTTAACCTAAATGAATTTGTTTCTGTTCTTCCTAACTTAACGTACCTCAAGTGAACAACATCCTTCATTTTCATTTGCACACATTAGTTTGTATTCCGTCAGCCACACAACGCAACTTCCACTGGCAAGCAACTTCTGTAACTTAGCTAGCCCCTAGATGTCGAATCGACTTGAACCATTTAACGCTGTCTGGCGTGACGTCACAGAGGCACCGGGGGACCTCCCAGAGCTCCCATCAAAGGTGAAGGATGGTTTCCTTGGCACGCCAGGATCCAACTTTTGGAGCATTTGTCTTGTGTCGTTGACTCCTGATTTCCTGCCGTCATTGTTGTTGTTTGGTCCACCGAAGGAGTCCCTCTTGGACGATAAAGACGAATTTAAATTGGTCCAGGGATGGAATTTATTGGAATGGGTGTATAGCACCATAAAGGCAACTTAATGTATATCGAAATTTTAGAGGGTAGGTTTTATTGGAATTTAGAACAAGTACTAGCATATACATTATGATTTCAGCCGTTTAGTGAACAGATGTATTTCAAATATCAATAAAATACTAAGATAGTTCCCAGAACTTCTTGCCTCGTACGCAAAAGTCTATCATTATTCATGCCTTTTTCAACTTCAATCTGATGACACATAAAGAAGTACTTCTTTTTCCTATTCCTCCCATGACGTCATTTGAATTTAATCTATTTTGTTCTGGATTAAGGTTTATAGAGAGTGTAATTTACAGTTGAACTCAAGATGGGAATCGAATTCATCAGAAGTGAAAAATTTAGACCATTATTTCTAATCCCTAGATATGTACTATTTATTTGAAATGAATAAATGTCAAACAAAACTGAAAGTTGTTCTTAAAATTAATGCTAAGTATACCAAGCATATTTAAAGGCATTACTCGCAGTATTTTTGGCGTAAGCTGAAGAATAAATTGTTTGCATGTTCAGTTCAAGTCCTCAGTCCTTTTTTTCAGTTTTTTAAATAATTATTATGACGACACTAACACATTTCACAACACGAACACTTATTTCACAACATTGAATATTCATTAAAAAATATATTTTTGTAATTATGCACATCACCTATTTAGAAGCTCCTTACTCTGACAAAGTTTAATGCAGTTTTATTGAATTCCCTATCGATTAGAGAAGGTTCATGCAAATTTCTCTTTAGTAATTACTGTGAGGCAAATCGTCAGAGTATTTTCTTTTGCATATATAATTTTTCGTACAAGAATTTATAAAACATAAAATGTCATTTGTAGACTATGGGCTGGAATCTTGATCTTCGGTACAGTTTTCTGATTAAATAGAAATCAACATGTATATCAATTATTGGCATTTTATTGAACATTTAAACAAAAGTTTAAATTGTCTTTAGGCTTCTGATAATTTCGACAGAAAACTATATTTTATGGGTTTCTTAAATACAAAATTTTATTTTATTTCCAATCTATATTTGTAATTGCATTTTAAAACAAATAAAAGCAATAATTTGCAAAGTAACTACAGAAAACTGTTCTATCGTTTATTAGTAGGATTTTTAAAGTAAACCTCAACACTTTGCAAAAATCATCATTAAAAAGCCATTCACATTTTATTGTTTTAAAACATCCTGGAGAAATTTATTATACTTAAAGATATAAAATTTGTTCAAAATTGTTTTTCAAATAAATATAATTTTCGCTGAAAGCGTTTTATACATTCTACAGAAATTCGAGGTGGATGTTAAATAAGGGGGGAAAGCGCTTTTTTTTAAAAAACAGTTGATAATAAAATGGAGTTTTCTAATTACATTTGAAGTATATTCAGAGTAAAAATGTTTCTTAAGTTAAATTGAAGCGTTTAAATGCTTCACTTTCTTCGAATTTCTTCAAAACATTACGTAAGATTATTTGACAAAGCATTAAAAGTTCAATGTTTCTATGTTATAGATAAATAGATAACTTTAATTAATTTATAATGAACTATATAATAAATCATAAACTACTATATATATACATATGTTTATATATATACATGAACGTACATATATATATATATATATATATATATATATATATATATATATATACAATATTATAAAGCAAAATTATACTTGTTTAGTATTAAACTTCTTACAAAACAGATGTAGAAGAAAAAATGTATGTATAATTTACTAATGCTATTTTAATAAATTTAATAATACATAATTAACATTTGTAATATAATATATAACTTTTTTGGCTTTCCATCATTATAAATCTTTCTTTCTCTAGTCGGCTATGATTATAACTATACTTGTATTTGATCTATATTTAATCACTATATCTTAATAATAAGAGAAATAATACAACTTAATTATATTAATTATAACTTTAATAATGCAATATTATCATATGATGTATTAATTACGCTATTTACTAATAATTATATTTTTAATTCTTGTAAAATATTAGAATCTGAAAACATAAGAAAGAAATTTTTTATAATTATTACTGCGATGTAATAACATTAGATATCAGAAATACAGTACAGTATATAACACCAGGTAAATTAAGCAACATTCACTTTCTTGCAAATAATACTAATTACTTCAAATACATCTGCTTAAAACTTTTTTGGAAAAAATAGCTATTTGTAAATACCCTTGAGACTATTTAACCAGTCTTTAATATTTCCCAATCCTTAATATTTTGCTTTATTATGGTAAATAAAAAAAGTACGGTTAAAAAAATATGGCTCAAAACAAAGTAAAAAGTTACAATTATTAAAAAAAAATATCTAAAATACCTTTATGGTTTTCTTTTCTTAAGCTATTTCCAATATTTTCTACATTAACACCTTAAGTGCCCTCGGCGTATATATCCGTCTTGCTCAATCAGTGCGTTTAATGCCTCGGACGTGTATATCCGTCTTTTAAAGTATGGTTTCTTTGTGCTGATATCAGAAAAACTATTCCAAAGGCTTTGAAATGCAATAAAATGGCATTGACAGTGTTTGCGAGAGATTTACTTACTTGAGCAAAACTTTTCCTTATTTGTGCTTTTTCTTTCCTCTCCAATACACCGCAAATGAGTGCCTATGTGTAATACGGTGACACTGGAGAGCGAATCGAGTCACCTTTAATAAGCAGTTAAGCAGTGGCGTAACGAACACCCTCGCATTGAGGGGAGAGCCCAGGAATTCTAGAAGGCCCAAAACCTGGCGTTGCAGGGGGGCCATAATATTCTTCGTTAAGCCAAGAATATTAGAATTACAAGCCAAGAACTCAATTTCTTATCATTAAAACTTATACACCTTCAGTAATAACAAACAGTAGCAAATGATTCTAATATATCAATGCATTAGCTTCTTGAACAATAATTATTTTCTTTCCTCCGAAGGAAATCTGGGTTATCAGGTTGGCGAGATTGTTGTCAGCATCGTTTCAGTCTAATTGCCGGTTCGTGAACTGATGCTAATAAAAACCAATCAAGTATAAGAGTAGATACACGTTACATTCATACCAGTATATATTCTGTATTAATAAATATATAATATGCTTCTTTAAGAGATCCAGGCCATCATACACATTCAAAAAATCGATTTTTAAATTTTAGTATTAAAAAATAGTGCACAATTTTCTGAATCTAAAAATGTATAACTCTTATATGTTCATTGATAAAATAACCTTAAAATATGAAACAAGTAATTGATCAAATGTGAACAAACGATCATACTTACTTTGGTACATTTTAAAAGAGGGTTTGTTTTGTATTTAATGTATGTAAACCATTAATTTGTTTTTACTAGAAAGGAATAATAATATTTTTTCTCTTTTTAAAATCTTTTTTTTTTTTGAAAAACTAGTTTACATGAGAAAAAAGGGAAAAAATTCAAGATTTTCAAAACTTCAAAGTTTTTTGGTGTTTTGAGAGAAACTATACAATAATTTTATCAAAAAACTATTTGAGTATATTTCGTTCATTGTTTTATATATGTATGCAAAATATTTTGTATATTGAAGAAATTTTTTATAACAAATGGTACCTAAATGAAAATGTGTTTCATAAAATTATGTTCATGTTCAGGTATAGTGATCCAAAAAAAAATTTAATTTAAACTTACTTTTGTAACTTTAGAGAATTTTTAAGATATCAATATGATCTATTTAAAAATAGGCAGAAAAATATTAACCAATAGTGAAAACATTGCTAATTTTAGTTTTTTCACTTTTTCTCCAAAGCAAAATTTTCCGCCTTTAGATACAATTTTAAAAAAAGTATACCACTATTTGGTTCCAAATTTTGTACACCTATACAGAATACATGTGCTTTTAGCGAACCTTTTTTTAGTCTAAGTAGCACGTAGTTTTTTAAAAAGATAGATTTATGTATAAAAAAAAGAGGAGATGGAATAAAGTTTTTCAAAATTGCAAAGTTTTATAACTTTTCTAAAGAAATAATCTCAATATTTTACTAAAAAATAAGTTCACTATATTTTTTGTATTGTGCAAAAAATATTTTATATATTTAAGGAACACTTTTTTTAAGAAAAAAATGGTACTTAAACATAAGCGTGTATTATGAGATCTCAAAAATTATGTCCAACTTAAATGAAACAGAAAATTTTTTTTTTTATTTCTACAGAATGATTAAAATATATTTATTAAAATCACAAATCTAAGCTCTATTGGAAATTTTTAAAGATATATATTTCATAAGAAAAGTCTTAATTTTGGCCCTTTACTCTTTCGAGTAGGCCTTTGTACCCTTAAAATATTATTTCCAGGTATATTTAAGGCTGTGATAGTTGCGTATCTATAATAGCGAGAACGTGAAATATATCTCTAATCAGTTCATGGGTGTGTGTCTTGGTATAAATAGAATTCTATGGTAAAGTGTGGGGGTGGCGAACCTTTATGGTTCAACGTGCCATTTGTTCTAAAGAAAAAATTAATGAGGTATAGGCGTGCCATAATTTTGACTTGTTTGTATTGGGAAAATAATAAAACTAAATATATATTAACATCTCAAATTTCTTTATTTTATTACGAAAAAATATTTTTTACACTGTATAATAGTAAATGTTCTAGTTATACGCGTATAATTCAAATAAAAGTACGATTAGTATCAATTCTACTGTTGCAAATTAAATGAAAAATAACATATTAGGATTGCAAAATGTTATTTTTAGCAGAATGCATGCAGAATTGGAGTCATCTGCCAAATGGTTTCTAAAAGAGACTTTAACGCTATTCCTCTCTGAAAATAATGGCTATATAGCATAGGTATAGATGAAAATATGTTTCAAATAGCATGATCCAGCTTCTTCAAGCAGTTAAATGTTTCTAACATCCGTTCCACATATGATGTTCCATATAACACTGTTCTGGATTATAAAACTCTCACCGCTTTGTCGCCATTACTAATCATGCGATATTTCTTGAGTCAACAAGTTTCAAGTTCTCTGCTACACTTATTATAAATTGCGCGGACCGTCCCCAAAAACCCTCGTGAAGCTGAACAGTGGGAAGTTAATATTCACTCGCTACACTTATTACCTTGCACTTTTTTTTTACTGAACCAGCCGTGTTAAATAACGGTTAAAAACGTAAACGTACCACAAGTAAACTTTAAAATACAGTTGTATCACAGAAATTTTCGATGCTATGCATAGGCAAACTTTGCATCATTGGCAATTCCAGTCCAGGACGTAACTAAGGCAAGAAATAACAAACGAGTGCTCTCCCCGCTACACCACAATGAATCGCTCGCGTTCTTCCGAAGAACTTCATTGTGAACTTTGTTGTTTTGAAATAAAATGCAAACCATTTTTATCAGTGTCGTGCCCAAAATATTGTGCCGAGTGCCATCAATGGCACGCGTGTCATTGATTCGCCATCCCTGGTATAGTGTTTAATCTGTCGGAAATCAAAATCCTCCTGTCGGCGTGGTTTTAAACTTCAGTCAATGAGTTCTAGCCTAAGTGTCCTCTTTAACATTACATCGTCGCTGAAGATTATGAGGTCCATCACCTCTAGTCCTCAAATTGTTACTATTTGTGACGTTAATAAACTATTAATTGATTCAAAATTGTATACACTTTGTTACTCAACAGCTGTAATGTCTTTATTACTTTATACTTTCCGACACTGCACGTCGTGTCAACAGAACAGAATCCTCTTTTTCTCAATACAGTAAAAATAAACTATTAATCGATTCAAAATTGTATACACTTTGTTACTCAACAACTGTAATGTCTTTATTACTTTTTACTTTCCGACACAGCACGCCGTGTCAACCGAACAGATTCCTCTTTTTCTCAATACAGTAAAAAAACATGAGCACAATTCCCCGCGCAATACACAAAACCCAAGATGTATCTTTTCTTAGTATCAATTTGAGTCCATAATCAAAACCAACGGAACTCCCTCCTTCTCTGTCCGTTCCGTTGCAAGACCAACGCCCTTCTCCCTAAAAACAGTAACCCACCACCTAAGACGCACTAAATAGCGCCAACATTCCATAATACTACGCCAACAGTAGCCAGATACTACAGCAGCTATGATCACTTATAACATATTACAATTAATTAATTAAAATGTAACTAGGTGAGTATATATAACTGAGTGTTTATTAAAGTCGCATTTATAATATTAAGAGGTATATTGTAAACAGACCTCATAATTTTGAGCTATAGTCAAGTGATGAGTACGGCACCTGCCTCTCTTAATTTCCATACCATGCCAACGCGAGGACACTGAACCACGATAGATTTTACGTGCTCAGCCCCTCTACTCAGTGAATCTTGATAAACCTCAAGGATATCTGGAAATGTAGAATTTGATATCAACGTTGTAGACGCCCAGAACTACCTCCGGTAGACGTGGAGATTAGGCATTGCAATATCGGACCAAAAGTGCCATACCGATATTGGATATTTTTTAGATCTTAATACCGGGATACCGGTTTTAATACCGGTATCGGAAATTTTAGAGAAAAAAAGAAAACACAGGAATTTTTTTTATTTGCCAGTTTTATTTTAGAGTGTTAATATCACAAAAATAATTTTTGACTTTTAAACTATAAAGTATATAAAGAATCACAAAAAAATAAAGGAACATCTCTCATTTATTTAAATAACAAAAAAGTGTGAGTATCACTATTCAGTCTGTGGTACTATTACAAATGTGATCTTAAAAAACACAATGAATCAATTTCACTGTATGATATGCAAATACAATGTGAATAACAAACTCACTAATTAAAAAATATCGAAATATTACGGACTTTCTTCACAACTACAACCTTGTTTTCACAGATACGAATATCAAAATACGAACCTTGCGCGTTTGCAGTATCGCCCTGAGCTGTAATAGGATAGTTTTAGTCCCACCTTGGATGATTCGCATTTTTTAATATTCTCTTGATTGAAACTTTATATTCACAGTCTAAATAATTTCACCCGTTAGGGAGACATAAAAATAAAAACGTATACTATTTTGCTAGGTTGGCGATCTCTGAACATATAGTGGAGAAAATTTTAAAAAATTCTAGTAAATACCGAAAAACCGGTATTGAAGCTTGTGAATACCGGTATTACAAAATTGTACAAATGGCTAAAAATACCGGTATTCGGTATACCGGTACTGCAGTACCTAATGGAGATGGGTAATCACACAAGGCTCTCCTTGTGAATGATACTAGAAATCTCTCTCTCTCCACTGGATACTGGAAATTTAAAGGGAGCATTAAATTCCATGTTTATTTATATCAATTTAAACTTGAGATAGTTAAAAAAATATTTAAATAAAATTGTAAAATTCATTTGTTTTCATTGTTTTATTTTAAAACAATAGTTTTTAATATATTTCCTTTAAAAAAATAATCCTTTTAGTAATTGATATTCCTAACATTAGAAAACAATTCTTCAGTTAACAAAAGAAAAACTTACTTTCTTAAAAAACGTTACACCAAAATAAACAAAAAGCAAAGTAAATAGATATAGCAATGTAAATAGCAGTAATCTTGATCCTGATTTTGATTTGATTTGCTTTTCTTATCGTAATTGGAAAGTAGGACAATTTTTTTTTAAAAAAAAGCATAGAATCGTATTGGGATTCTTATAAAAATTCCTTTAAATGAAGAAAATATTTCATTCTAAAAGAAACGAAGCATTAGAATTGTTTTCTGATTTTTTTAATAATCAATCCCCGGAATGTATTTTTAATTCAACGAAGCAAACCATTGTTATCACAAAATAAAATAAATTCATAACTCTTTGAAGAACTTACTATTTCTCTATACAAAATAAATTCAATTTAAGAGAAAGCATTTGCCTTGGTATTATTTTTTTCATCTTCTTAGAAACTTTAATAATTTAATATTTATATTCTTTTGCGAAAGCAGAGGGACGGGCATCAAAAATACGAATGTGTGCCTCGCTACAGATGCATAGAGAAAAAGATCCATTCAATCTCGTTTCAGTTTATACACGAAGTTTCATATTTGTTTGTTAAGACAAGATGAAAAAAGGAAAAGGAAACAGTTTTAATTTAATATTTTAGTAACATGTCTTTCTTTTATGAAGAAAAAAAAGAAAAGAAAAGAAACATGGTTTTCGTAGAATTCACAGTCCATGTCTTTCGAAAAAATTTCTTTCATCTTTTTCTTCGAAAAACAAAGACAAAATAAAACTTATAATTCAATATTCATATATTCATGAGAAAAAAATTATATCTTATAAGAAAAGGAATATTAATAAGTATTGTAAAGGTTTTCACTCTCACACTGAGCGATGACGATTGTTTTAATCGAAATATATTTGCTCAGAACAATCGAAAATGTCTTTCGATGCTTATATCATTTCATCGATTTCCTTAATAATAATCGCTATTTTTATCTTTTTGTGGATATTCAAATTTTATAAATATCATAAGACGTAAAGGCTATGTTCTGAAAAAAAGGAGCTAAAATTTTAAACTCTATTTGCACAAAACTGAGTTCTGGACTGAAATGTAAATAATAGTTTTAAAAAATTACTCTTCCTAACAGTAGGATAAATTTAATTAATTTTTTTATCATAATTATAAGTAAAATTATAAATTTCAATATGTTGTAATGAAAATTTATTAAAAAACTGTATTTATCCTTCTATATGAAAGCAACATATTATAAATTATTAAATATGTATATGTAATGAATTCATTTATTTTTATCATAAGAATATTTGTATTGAATAAATATTGGATTGTGGCAATATAATACCCATGCGTGTAGTTTTATTCAAATTAAATATATTTTATATATTTTTCAAATTCTAATTTGTTTGCTGTACTTTATTTACTTATTAACTTTCTAATTTAAATCTCTTGAGGTTTCATATGCTTTTTTTTCTTTTTATATCCATTGGTTTGTTCTACCAAGGTAGAGAAATTTTATAATTTTCAATCTAAATTCTATTATGAACCCTCCAGTATTACAAGTATTTACGTTTGTTTTCATATCAATTATAATCTTTTGATGCAATTCTTACTATTTTAAAAAAATTTGAAATAATTTAATACTCAGACAAATATATCATAAACATAAATAAATTAAGTCATATCTGTTCCATCTAAGTATATTTACTAACAATTGTCATTAATTTTAAATATATACATTACATTACAATGCGTTAGGATTTTTTTTCGTATGTTATTATGAAATGCTCGTATTATTTATTTGTTCATATTGTTATCAAACATATGTATACATTGATACTTATATATCAATATCTTAATAAGAGATTATAGTACGATTGCCAAATTTTTTAAAATTTTGTTACATTCCTTATGACATACACATATTTTATCCTAAATTTGATTTAACTAACCAAAAAATTAATTACAATATTATTTCACGATGAAAATTATCCCAGGTTCAGCAACAAAAGATTTCAATTTATTATAATTTAATGAAATAATGTTTATACGATGCTCTCATTCCATTTTTTAAAAATGATTATTCTTTAAAAGATCAACGCTTTATATAAAATAGTATGCGATGAATATGAGCAGATACCCACTTTTTGAAGAAAAAATCATGATAAATTACAATCAAATAAAAGGTTTTTCATAAGCGAAAGATACTGTGTGCTAAATTCATGACGATCACTTGATAAATACAATCACGTGTCCTCCATTGATTTCAAAATTGACATTAGACACTTGTTGTTCTACCTTTAAAATTTAAATAAAATTTCGAATTTGATAATTTTGTAACGTTGCCGTTGTTTAAATATTGAAATTTTTTTTAAGTTTTTCAAAATTTATGGAACAAAATAACTACACTATAGGTGTAATCTTGAAACAAGGGCATGTGGCGGAATCTAAATAAGCCAGTAACAGCCTCCGGACAGGAGTGATCACTTTTGTCTAGTGGTAAGTTACGCGCTTACGAATCGGAAGGTACCGAGTTCAAACCTCCGATATTGGTGACCTTGGCTGAAAAGAAAAACGCAAAACCTTCTGATCTGTCATGGCGCAACCTACCTGCAAGAAGAGCAGCAAAGTCGCTGGACCCACTCGACGCAGCAAAGTCGTCGGACTCACTTGACGCAGCAAAGTCGTCAGACTTCTTGACTCAATAGTAGCAACTCCCACGCTCACCATAACAACAAATATCTCATTCGTTCGCCTATCCACCGACTCACTGGTGGGGGAGTACTGTGGCGGAATCTAAATAAGCCAGTAACAGCCTTCGGACAGGAGTGATCACTTTTGTCTAGTGGTAAGTTACGCGCTTACGAATCGGAAGGTAAAGAGTTCAAACCTCCGATATGCATTTAATTCGTTTATTATTATTGTTGTTTACCAATATATAATTTTTTAAAAAAATTACAGAAAGAAAATTTTGCAGCAGTGAGCAGCATGAATTGATTAGCTACAGACACGTGATTGCATCATTTATTATGTAACTATGACGTCACATGAATTTACGAACTGATTGGCTGGAAACACGGAATTGTAGTTACCATATGACTATGTCGCAACATGGATTTAGTCTATTGCACTAATTTCACATGTAATATTTTTATACAAACTCTGTGAAAGACAATACATTAGAAATAAACTAAACGCAACTGGAAATTCCATTTAACTCGAAAAATAAATTTTATTTGAGAAATAACGAATTTTAGAAATAACGAATAGAAATTTTAAACACATTAAAAGTAATATTTTTCTAAATTTAAGCATGCAAAACTACATCTCTGTTTTGAAAGAATTGCTAAATAAATGGTAAAAACTTACTCCATTTTCGAGATGTCGAAAATTAATTTTGTAAAATAATGCTAACATTTCAACGATGTAAGTACAAGACTTCTTAATATGTTAATTAGGAAATCAAATTACAGAAATTAAATGGATCCCTCTGTTTGATGTTACGTTTTTCCCCTTCATCTAAGTGCTATACTAAGATGTATTCCTCCGCAACAAAAAAAGGCCCCCTCCCCTTTCCCAGTTATACATAAAAAAATCCATTGAATGAATAAAAAACACCTATAAAAACACAGATCAACCCTCTATTTACACATTATAAGAAGATGGCTTTCTTTCTCCCATTAACGTCGACCGCTCATCTTTTTTTCCCCAGATTTCTCCACGAGAGGAATTATCATCCGAGAGATGCACTCTCCCGATTCAAATGGGGCTTGTTCCCCCCGGACTCATCGGCGCCCGGGTTGGATAAATGTGCTGGATCGATGTGCTCATGTGCAACCTTGTCACACATTGAAAGAATTGGAACTGCTTTGGTTGCAGATGGCTATTTGAAGGAGCATCTGTGCTCAGTATTTATCTATAATTCCCGAGAGGGTATTGAATCCCAAGTGAACTCTGGAAGCAAAATAGAGTTTTTTTCTGTCGAGCCTTCTATAGCCGCCCCTTTTGGTCAGCAAAAATAGTTCCATCAGTAAACAATAACGTAGTTCTTCCAGATTCGTTTCTTTATGCGTTTTAAGTCAAGAACACTTGGGATGTTTGGAAGATAATTATATTTCTGTATTATCGAAGGAGACAGCAGTTAAAAAAGGCGTAATGATTTGTAATTATATTTACCAATATATATGTTAAGGGTAAGGATGTAATAAAAAGTCAAAATATATACTTTTTTTATAAAAATAAGCAGAATTTTCATATATGATAATACAATTAAAAAAAAAGAAACGTAGGGAACTTTCACGAAAATTTAATTAGAGACTTACAATTGAATTTAAAGAACTCAAAACATCACTTTTCGTAATCTAGAAAGTGTCTTCTAATAACAGTAGAATTTATTTCTCGTACTATTTAGCTCATCATATTTAGACAAATACTTCGGATTTATTTTAGTGGATTTTAATACTTTATGTTGCAATGTATAATAGTTTTTTCTTTATCACAAAAACGTTTCATTAAACTTTTTTCTGTGACTTTTTTTTAAAAAATTCAATGTATATATGTAAATCATTACATTTAACTCAAGTGACTCCGATTTAAAAATGAGACCCATTTTAGTTCATATACATTTTTTTCGAATTAGCACCGAAAATTAAATTTCTGTAATGAATGTAAGAGAAAATGGCCCAGTTCAAATAGTGCAGTTTTATTTTAATTAACTTTATCTTCAATAAACTAACATGAATACTACTAAGAAATCCAAGAGTAAAAACAATTAAAAGACAGTTTAAGATGTCAAAACTCTATATACATAAACATATTTCAAATGCAAAAGAATGTAAATTTAAATATTTCCTTCATCAAATAGGGTTTTATTCAGAAACAGATACCTCTTTTTGTGTTAACAATCGCATTGGCTTACCTCCTTAAATTATTAAAGACAAACTCTCTATTTCGTAACTTATTCGAATGGCAA